>CM031241.1:149037949-149637949 GCA_018340775.1 Taxus wallichiana var. yunnanensis
GAAGCATACATTAACATCAACTCCATACACATCACCCGCTTCATGACTATTAGCTTGTATGCAATTACATTTATAGCCATGTTATAAGAGAAGCCAATGTTTAGTAGCTTTGATAGTTCATGTTACCAAAAAAATTTACATGAACCCTTACACGTATTTATTTCTCTGTAATCCTTGAGATGATTTTCGTTGTCGAAACTCAACACACATGTGAATATTCTTAACTACTCGAGATAGGCATCCAAGATGATTCCTTGATAATCCCATAGATAATGGCTAGCTTCTCATTGTGTCCATGTATAGCAAGAGTACCTTTCCATCAAAGTCATTTTGTGTAAAGTGAATTTCAAGCACAAACCCTTCTTCCATTTACATGACTAAATCATCTAATTTTAAATAGATTTCATCTAATTCAGGTGACAATTATCTCCTATAAGAAATACATGCACCCTCTTCTTGACTTTACCCCATTGCATCCTGGCCTTGTCTTCAATCCCCTATTCTTTATCATATTCCTTCCATTTTGTACATCATTCCAACTCCATACCCTTCCTATTGTGTAGTTCTTATGTATGCTATTTGAACAGTTGGTTTAATGTGTGAATTCAATGCTTGTTACATTTTATTTTATTCGTAAAATAAACTATTTCACTCTTTTCGTTCAATACATCTAGCTCCAAACCACAATGAAATACTATAACCAAGGCATACACCAGGTAATGTTTTCATTTCCTTTTCTAGCTCAGCTAAAGCACTTATCAATAGAACTTCTTGTTATAGGTAACCAATACCTTCCATGCTATTGATGCCTCAATTTTCCATTGATTCTCAAGAAACAAGAAAACCCCTTCTCATATTTGTGTTATTGGTCTCTCTTATTTTCACGACTATTTTTTTAGCCGACCATTCATTTGAAATTTAATATTATTGTTTTCATTTCCTATTGCTTGTGTATTTTTTTGTGTTGCATTTTTCCTTTTTCTATATTCCATGTTTCCCTTACAACAATAAATATATTGTACTTACAATATTTATTTGGAAAAACCTCATAGCAATGGCAGGCACTATTGGACCCTTACAAATTTTTACGTCAACGACCATTAACAAACTGCATCCGTACCATATGAAATGGGGGATCGAAGGTAGAATAACTCAAAAAGGAAATATACATAGTTATTGCAATGAAAAGGGTGAGGGTGAGGTTATGAATTTCAATGTCATTGATGCTCTAAGTGATGACATTAGTATGACTTACTTTGTAAATGTTGCTACCTATTACCATGACAAAGTTCAAGTTGGAGCAGTTTATTCAATGTCCAAGGGTGTCCTAAAATATATCAAACTGTCATATAAAGGCTCTACCATCCCATGGAAACTCATTCTTAACATGGATTCTATTCTTTATCTATGTGTAGAACCTACCTCTGAAATTCCAAACCACCTTTTCCATTTCACCAATATCATTGTGATCTATCAAATAGCTCTCGAGTCTACGGTCCCAAGAAAATTGATTGATTCAAAGCAAAAATCAGGTTTCTAGGGTCCCTTCAGGAAATTTTCTAACTCCCGAGGCCGAAGAAGGAGGGAGCAAGCTCTGAGAAAATGCGAAAAAGTTGCAGAAAGGCAAATAGGTTGATCCAGGAAAAAGTGTAAAAATTGGCTAAGTCTGCTCGAGGGAGCAAGCCCCAGGACATTTGGGACGTCAAGGCACGGATCGGCCGAAAAGCCTCCAGTGGCCCAAATTGCATTTGGGACAATCGGGCCAGAAGTACGCGGCGGGCGCGAAAAGCCGATCCGGCCGAAGGAGGAAGAAAAATTGGCTAAGTGTTGCTCAGGACGTTTGGGCCAAAAAGGCCCGAACCGGCCGAAATCGGCGAAAAAGGGCCGGAGCGATCAAAAATGATTGGGACAAGCAGGCCAAAAAGGCGCGAACCGCCGGATCGGCGAAATTGCCCAAAGGGTCAAAGGCAAATGAAAAAGGGCGAAAATTCAACCGCGAAAAGAGAACTCAAAACAAGCCCAGGGACATTTGGGAACAAAATGGGCCAAGCGATCCAAACAAACTGGGACATTTGGGACAAATGGGCGCGATTCGCAGAAATCAACACAAGAGAGCCTTGTGCCATCAGGGCCAAATAGGCGAAGGGCGCGAAAAGAGCGGCGGGGCCGAGAACCAATAAAATCACGCCACGTGTCACAAGGAGAAAGGTCAAAAAAGTCAAAGGGTGAGTTTTCGAGCACCGATCCGAACCTATGGGATAGTGCCACGTGTCCCAACTAGGGCCTGAAATTTCAAAGCAAAGCCCGCCGAAAAGTAGAGAGAGAGAATTATTCAGCGAATCGAGCATGCCACGTGGCGTCAGGTGGCGATGCGCGGAAAATATTTCAAAATCCGTTTTCTTTGTTAGTGCCTAAATCTTGGATCGACATATCTTTCGATCCAAAGCTCGGATTTGCACGTTCTTTATATCAACGGAAAGCTCATGAAATTCTCTACATGATTCTGGGGTTATTCTCGAATTTTGGTGCAGTCTGGAGGGAGAAAATTGAGAAACACCTCTGGCACGAAATAACAAGCAGAAGTAATGCTTCAACAAACAACTTTAATGCGCGAGACAGGTTCGCCGCTTACATTGGCGGCCGCCGTTTTGCCAGGATCCGCCGCTTCTGCCATGATGGATGAATTGAATGCAACCTAGAGATGGTTGGGGTAGATTTGGCTTTCCCTCCTCTCTTTCCTCTCTCATTTTCTTTCTATATATTGTAAAGAGGAGCTTCTTTTCAGGTGGAACATTTTTTCTGTTTTGCCTCTCCCTTTTTTCCTCAGGCGAATTTGTGGAGTTCGAACCTCTCATTTGAACTGTAATACTATTCTACCTCTTAGCATTCTGCAGTGTATTGTATCAATCTTTGGAGCAAGTAATACATGTCTGTGGATGATTCTCAACCCTCTCTGTGTTCATTTTGCATCCTCCTGGTCTTTTACTGCAGTTTCTGTCATTTGTGCATGATCTTGTATCACATTCAAGTGGTCTGTGTTTATTGGCAAAATAAGTGTTCTTCATTCCTCGGTGCATCACCTCCATTAGTTTAGATTTATTTTTACGCATTTTCTTACCTTGTCTCCTTGGCAGATTAGATTAGGTTTTAAAAAAGAAAACCCTCTGTATATTTCGTGTGCATCTGAACAGAGGAATAGGAACCAGCCTTCTCTGGAGATTCCTTTCTCACTCTTCAAGTCCCACACTTGGAGAAAGGATTCAATGTTATGCAATCACACTGGATGTTAGTATGATCAACCTAGAAATCTAATCAACATCCAGGGGTGCTGTGATTTTGCACTAACAGTTTTGGCACGCCCGGTGGGACCTAGAGGTCTCATTTTTTATTGTAGCAAAGTTGATATGCATCTGCTACAATTTTCTTGCTTAAAAAGAGCTATTATTTGCATATCTGGCGACTCCAAGGGGAAGAATCAACTGGTTTCAGCAGTACAGGCCTAAAAGCTTATGAGAAGAATCACAAGGTCAAGAGTTGGAGAAGAGGAGGTGCTGTTTGAATACCTGCAATTATCTCCAAGAAGAAGGCAAAGAGGAAGAAGGATTCAAAGGTCTCCATCTCCACCAAACAGAACTCTCTCAACTCCTCCACCTGACAGGCCTTTCTTTCAATATACAAGGGTTTTAAGACCAATCAGAATGGCGCAACCAGTAAACCCCTATGTCAACTTCACAGGCAGCAGCCCACTTGCTCTCAATGCACAAAATCCAATCCCAGTTGCAGCACTGAAGAACATTCCATACTTTACTGGAGAAAATCAGACCACTCCTGGTGATCATGTCAAGGACATTGCTAACATTTGTGCAATCCATGAGATTAACGAGATGCAAGTAGCTGTCAAATTGCTGGCGTCTTCATTCAAAGGGAAGGCATTGCAATGGTTTAGGAGCCTTGAAGCTGCTTCTATCACGAACTGGAATCAGCTGTGTATTGCACTTCATAATCAATTTGGAGAGAAGGGAGACAACTTGTCTCTTTTGGAGCAGCTGACAACCATCAAGAGAGCTTCCAATGAGCAGCTAATTGACTTCACTTCAGATTTCAAAGATCTTGGGATAGAATTCCCGATGTGATCGGAGCCAACAATGAGAAGGTGCTTTTCTATATTACCTTAAAGCTTTAAATTCGATATTTCTATGTTGGTTCAATCTATGGGAGGCACAACTATCCCTACTGCTTTAACTTATAGTATTGCCATTAGAGCTGAAAATTGTCGATTCAAGTGGCAAGCTAGCTCCTGAGCCTCGATGCCATTATATCCAAGTTTAGAGAGCCCAGTACTAGTCGGGCACTGTCTTAGCTCCTTCTCCCACTCCTAGAAATCAGAGTTCAAATGAAGCTTCCACTTCATCTCCAAGTGCCCCAAATGAGCTTCAAGAAGTCATGAAGCAACTGCAAAATTTAGGTAATGAGCTGGTCACACTCAAGAGACAGCAAGCTCAAGGTTTTAGACCTTCGTATCAGCCTCAAGCTCAACCTAATAGGCAGCCATACCAGCCTCAAAGACCACCTAATCCAGCCACAAATATGAATCAAACAAGGCCTCCTGTCAATAGACCTTTCCAGCCCTATAATCCAAATGCCATATCTGCCTCTAAGGCATTAGTACCAGCACAAAACAACATTGCCCAAGAGTATGATTGGTGTTTTCCATGTAATGAACCCCATAACCAATCCATGTGCTATAATGGTGCTTTAACTCAAGCTTTAATGGTAACAACTACTGGTGTGGAGGGTGAAAGCAATCAAGAAAACGGCCAACAACAAGAAACATTCCAGCAGCAATCTGCCCCAAATGACACCACATTGGTAAATTGGCAGGCAGAGGATTTCTGTGGTATGAATCAGGCAGTCTCTCAAGGTGTTGCAGCCAACACAAGGTCAAAAAGGAGAAATTTGGGTGAAGAACAGCCATTAGCCCCAGCCAATCCACAACCTTCCACAGCTCCACAAATGATTGGCAAGCAAAACCCAGTTTCAAATGCACAAGGGCAGCCAAGAACAGCCCCTAGGCCAACTCAAATGCCAGCTGTTGCTGCCCACATACAAGGAATAAATGTGCAAACCAAAGGACAGCAGAGAGATCCTTCATCACCATTCAGTATCATTGATCAGATGAAGAAGACAAACGTCAATATATCTATGTGGGAATCCCTATCCATCCCAGGCCAAAGAGATCTGCTGCAAGCTGCTATGAAGGACTGGCCAACTTCGAATCAGCAGGTTCAGAGGCAAGACAAAGTGCTTACAAATGCTGCCCAGCCTGAAGGAAATCATGGAGCACAACAAGGTAAAATGTTGAAGCCCCCCCCTTTTTATGTTTCGTTAATCATTGGAAATCAGCTAGTGCATAATTGCATGATAGACTCCGGGGCAAGTAGCTCAGTAATGCCTAAACAGATAGCTGATCAGTTAGGGCTCCAATATGAAATAACATCTAAGGGAGTAGTGCAGCTGGATGGGACAGCAATAGCAACAGTTGGAGTGATTAGAAATTTGAGTCTTACCTTGCATGCATGTCCAAATGTTGTTGTCTTACAAGATGTATCAGTCATAGACCTTCCACCACTCTTTGCCCTATGCTTGTCAAGGGACTTCACAGCCAAGATTGGGGGATATTTGTCCGCTGATTGGTCTCACATGCTATTCAGAACAAGGTATGGAACTAAGGCCACAATTAGATCAGAACCTATTGCAAACTTCCACATTGAGCCCTATACTCCAAGTAAGATTAATGCCAATTGCTCGGCATTTGATCAAGAAGATCACCCTAGCACTGATGAAGCTGACACTAAGGTTGGAAGTATCCCAGATTTGACTCTTGATGAATGGGCAAGCAAGGTGCATGCTTTTGATCCTTATCAAGGAATAGAAGAATCTGAGCTAGGAGTCTATTGTATACACGAAGAAAGTCAACCTATTCCTAGCATCACCAAGCCAAACCACAAGGATGACAATGAGGTATGGCAGCTGCTTTTTGATGGATCAAGGAGTAGACAAGGTGCAGGAGGTGGAGCCGTGCTTATTTCACCTCAAGGAGTAAAGTATTATTCAGCTTTTAGGTTTCAATTTGCATGCTCCAATAACACTGCTGAATATGAAGCCTTGGTGCAGGGGATGCATTGGGCAATCAAAAAAAATAAAGAACTTGCAAGTTTTTGGGGACAGTGAATTGATTGTAAATCAGGTCAAGGGACAGCATGCTGCCAAAAATGATCTACTCAGATGCTACAAGAACAGGGTGTGGGACCTCATGGAAGATTTTGAGGGTTTCGGCATCAAGGCCATTCCTAGGAAAGAGAATCAAGCTGCTGACAGGCTTGCAGCAGTAGGGGCAGCCTTTGACATTGTAGAAAACATTCAACAAGACAAGGTACAGCCAAACATCCACGTGATTGTGAGGCCTTCAGTGCCGGATAACGATGTCAGTTGGCAAGTATTTGAGAATGACCAGCAAATCATCCACTTCTTGCAAGAAGAAGCTGAGTTCTCAGCTAAGAATCAAGAGAAGTTGGAACAGCAATATGGTGACCAGGTGATACAGCTGAGAACTGACAAGCTGCCCAAGGGACTTATCACCTTGGAGTCCATTTTTAACCCCAATGATCAGTTTAGAAAGGAGAAAGCAAACATTCAGGTCAAGAGGGAAGATTCGGTATCCATCTTGGTAGAAGAGAACAAGCCATTGCAAATTGGAAAAATGACAACTGAGCAAGAAAGGTATGAATTCATACAGCTTTGTCAAGAATTCCCTGACGTGTTTGCTTGGAGCTATGAAGACTTGAAAGGTTTCAATCCCAACTTAGCTCAGCATACCATCGAGTTGGATCCAAATACTAAGCCTGTCAGGCAGAAACAAAGACCAGTCAATCCACACATGGAGCCTCTCATGAGGAAAGAACTGGACAAGCTGATTGAGTCAGCAATTATATTCCCTATCAAGCACTCAAGCTGGGTTGCGAACTTGGTTCCGGTCAGGAAGAAGAGCGGAGAAATCAGGTTGTGTGTGGACTTCCGAGACCTCAATAGGGCATCTCTTAAGGACCATTATCCACTCCCTTCCATGGAGCAAATATTGCAGGTCGTAGCTGGTTCAGAAAGATTTTCACTACTTGATGGATACTCAGGCTTCAATCAAATTATGGTGAAGGAGGAAGACCAGTTCAAGACAGCCTTCACAACTAAATGGGGCACGTATGCTTACAAGAAGATGCCATTTGGACTGTCGAACGCCGGAGCAACATTCCAGCGAGCTATGGATATGGCATTCAAAGGCTTAATCAATAAGATAGTGCTGATATACCTAGATGATATCACTGTCTTCTCAAAGAATGCTGCAGACCACCTCTTTCACCTCAGGCAAGTGTTTCAGAGGTGTAGAGAGTTTGGAGTGTCTTTGAATCCTAAGAAGTGCATCTTTCTTGCACATGAAGGGAAACTCCTTGGCCATATTGTCTCCAAGGAAGGATTAGCAATTGATCCAGAGAGGGTTGAAGCCATAAGGGCTCTACCATTGCCAAGTCACAAGAAGGCTCTTCAAAGTTTCCTGGGAAGGATAAACTTTGTTCGGAGGTTTGTCCCAAATTTTGCAGCCCTTGTCAAGCCCATCACCAAAATGTTAAGAAAAAGCATGGCTTTCAAATGGACGGCAGAAGGCAAGGAGAGCTTTGAAGCAATCAAAGAATCCATCTCCCAGGCACCCACTCTCATCAACCCAGACTTTTCCAAGGATTTCATCCTCTATGCATTTGGAGGTGATGACACTATTTCTGCCATTCTGGTACAACAGAACAAAGATAATGATGAACAGCCGATTGCCTTCTTCAGCCAAAGCCTAAATGACTGCGAGTTGAGGTACTCTTTTATTGAAAAACATGTGCTTGCAGTAATCAGGAGCTTGAAGAAATTCAAGCATTTAGTCTCAAACAACAAGGTCCAGTTGCTGGTCTCACATGCTGGGGTTAAGGACTTCCTCCTCAACAAGGATTTGAATGAGAAAAGGGCAGGATGGATCACCCGTGTCATGGAGTATGACATTGAGATCAAAATCACCAAGCTGGTAAGAGGCAAAGGTTTGTGTGAGCAGCTCGCTTCCAAACAACCAGACAACCCAGAAGATGAAGAAGACGCTGTCCTGCTATTACAAGATGATCAAAAATAGGAAAATGATGATGTGTCCACTCCCTGTTGGACTCAGAATATGATACATTTCCTACAGACGGGCATGTGCCCTCTAGAAATGAGCAAAGCAAAAAGAAGACACTTCAGGTTGCAGGCTATTCCATATACCATCATTGATGGAGTTTTGTTCAAGAAGGACGTGAATGGAGTGCTGCTGAGATGCATTAACACAGGTCAGATCAAAGGGTATTAAAAGAGTTTCATGATGAACCAGCTGGTGGCCATTTTGCACCAAGAGTGACAGCTCTGAAAATCATAAAGGCTGGTTATTATTGGCCTAAAATATTCAGTGATTGCTATGCATGGATCAAGAGGTGTAAGAATTGTGCATTCTTCACAGGAAAAGAGAGACTTGCAGCCCTCCCATTACATCCAATCTCAGTTGACCAGCCATTCATGCAATGGGGTTTGGACTTCATTGGAGTCATCAATCCCAATTCGAGCCAAGGGCACAAATGGATTTTGTGACCACGAGACTACTTCACCGGATGGACGAAGCGTAGTAGCATCAAAGGCGAATGAGTCTAGCATCTTGGACTTTTACGAGGGAATAACTACGGATTTGGTGTACCTGCTTTCAATAGTCTCGATAATGCATTGGCATTCATTGGATCTAAAGTGGTGAGTGGGCTGTCGAAGCAGGATTTACACGAGCACTTCATCAAACTATTACCCTCGAGGTAATGGCGGGGCCGAGAGTCTACAAACAAGAACTTGTTGAAGATCATTAGGAGGACTCTTGATGAGACTCAGAGAGCTTGGCATACCAAACTGAAATCAGCCTTATGGGCTGATAGGATAACTCCCAAAAGATCCACAGGTAACTCTCCATTTAGGCTTGTCTACGGAAGAGAGGCAATCTTGCCCATGTCACTTGAGTTGCCAACGTTGGAACTCATGAAACAGCTGGAGTTGCTAGAGTTTGGGCCCATGGAGGTGAGATATGCAGAATTGATGGAGCTACAAGAAATCAGAGATCAGGCATTCCAAGCAATGGAAAAGGATCGGGGCTTTGATCAAGAAGACCTTTGATAGGAAGGCCAAAGATAGATCTTTTCAAGTAGGAGATCTAGTATTGAAATGGGATGTGGACAGAGCAAAACCAGGAAGGCATTCAAAATTTGATGCCATTTGGAGTGGCCCATACATGGTCACAAAGTGCAAGAACAACAATGCTTTCCAATTGGCTTCATTGGATGGTGAAGAACTGCAGATTCCGATAAATGGAATCTATCTCAGCGTTGCTTCTAGAGGAGGTTCACTACATCTGTAAATACTAGATTAGATTTTCTTTCCTCCAGTGCTTGTGCACATTGTTTCTTTGTAGGTTAGTTTTGTTTTCCCTAAGTGCCTTGCACGACTTACTGTCCATGGAGATGTTTAGCATGTCTTTGCTTTCATCGAGTCACATTCCATCTTCCTCCTCGCACATTACAGTCGGTTTGGATTCTAACGAGAATATTTGATGACTCCATGCCCAATGGATTGCTTGAGGGCATTGGTCTTTTCATCTAGCGGCGAGATGATCCCATTGAGTCGCCAAATTGTTATCCAAAATTCACCCCCGGGGGTAATTTTGATAACATGCATCGAAATATCCAAATCCCAAGAAAATTGATTGATTGAGAGAAAAATCAGGTTTAGGGTCCCTTCGAGAAATTTTCTAACTCCCGGGCCGAAGAAGGAGGGCAAGCTCTCGAGAAAATGCGAAAAAGTTGCGAGAAAGGCAAATAGGTTGATCCGGGAAAAAGTGTAAAAATTGGCTAAGTCTGCTCAAGGAGCAAGCTGGGACATTTGGGACGTCGGCGCGGATCGGCCGAAAAGCCTCGGTGGCCCAAATTGCATTTGGGACAATCGGGCCGAGAAATGCGCGCGGCGGGCGCGAAAAGCCGATCCGGCCGAAGGAGGAAGAAAAATTGGCTAAGTGTTGCTCAGGACGTTTGGGCCAAAAAGGCCCGAACCGAGCCGGCCCGAATGAGGCAAATGAGCCCAAAAAAATGGGACAAGCGAGGCCAAAAGGCGCGAACAGGCGGATCGGCGAAATTGTCCCAAAGGGTCCAAAGGCAAATGGAATGTCAAATGGATGAAATGCCCGAAAGCGGCCAAAAAGGCTTTCGCACTAACCGGGCAAATGGCGAAAAAGGGCGAAAAATGCAAGCGATCCAAAAAAAAGCCCAGGACATTTGGGACAAATGGACGCGAACCGGCCGGTTCGCCCGAAATCAGCACAAGGAGCACTGTGCCATCTGGGCCAAATAGACGCGAAGGGCGCGAAAGAGCCGGCAGGGCCGAGAACCAATAAAATCACGCCACGTGTCACAAGGAGAAAGGTCAAAAAAGTCAAAGGGTGAGTTTTCGAGCACCGATCCGAACCTATGGGATAGTGCCACGTGTCCCAGCTAGGGCCCACAGAAATTTCAAAGCAAAGCCCGCCGAAAAGTAGAGAAGAGAGAATTATTCAGCGAATCAGAGCATGCCACGTGGCGTCCAGGTGGCAATGCGCGGGAAAATATTTCAAAATCCGTTTTCGCCTGTTCCGTGCCCTAAATCTTCAGATCGACATATCTTTCGATCCAGAGCTCGGATTTGCACGTTCTTTATATCAACGGAAAGCTCATGAAATTCTCTACATGATTCTGGGGTTATTCTCGAATTTTGGTGCAGTCTGGAGGGAGAAAATTGAGAAACACCTCTGGCACGAAATAACAAGCAGAAGTAATGCTTCAACAAACAACTTTAATGCAGCAGACAGTTCGCCAAACACACATTAGGCAGCCGCCGTTTTGCCGAGATCCGCCGCTTATGCCATGATGGACGAATTGAATGCAACCTAGAGATGGTTGGGGTAGATTTGGCTTTCCCTCCTCTCTTTCCTCTCTCATTTTCTTTCTATATATTGTAAAGAGGAGCTTCTTTTCGGTGGAACATTTTTTTTTTTGCCTCTCCCTTTTTCCTCGGGCGAATTTGTGGAGTTCGAACCTCTCATTTGAACGTAATACTATTACGCCTCTTAGCATTCTGCGGTGTATTGTATCAATCTTTGGAGCAAGTAATACATGTACATGGATGATTCTCAACCCTCTCTGTGTTCATTTTGCATCCTCTGGTCTTTTCTTTGAGTTTTGTCATTTGTGCATGATCTTGTATCACATTCAAGTGAGTACTGTGTTTATTGGAAAAATAAGTGTTCTTCATTCCTCGGTGCATCACCTCCATTAGTTTAGATTTATTTTTACGCATTTTCTTACCTTGTCTCCTTGGCAGATTAGATTAGGTTTTAAAAAAGAAAACCCTCTGTATATTTCGTGTGCATCTGAACAGAGGAATAGGAACCAGCCTTCTCTGGAGATTCCTTTCTCACTCTTCAAGTCCCACACTTGGAGAAAGGATTCAATGTTATGCAATCACACTGGATGTTAGTATGATCAACCTAGAAATCTGATCAACATCCAGGGGTGCTGTGATTTTGCACTAACAGTTTTGGCACGCCCGGTGGGACCTAGAGGTCTCATTTTTATTGTAGAAAAGTTGATATGCATCTGCTACAATTTTTTCTTTGCTTAAAAAGAGCTATTATTTGCATATCTGGTGACTCCAAGGGGAAAAATCAACTGGTTTCAGCAGTGCAGGCCTGAAAACTTATGAGAAGAATCACAAGGTCAAGAGTTGGAGAAGAGGAGGTCTTGTTTGAATACCTGCAATTATCTCGAAGAAGGCAAAGAGGAAGAAGGATTGAAAGGTCTCCATCTCCACCAAAAGAACTCTCTCAACTCCTCCACAGCAGGGCCTTTCTTTTTCAATATACAAGAGGTTTTAAGACCAATCGAATGGCGCAACCAAGTAAACCCTATGTCAACTTCACGGTGCGACCCACTTGCTCTCAATGCACAAAATCCAATCCCGATTGCAGCAACGAAGAACATTCCATACTTTACTGGAGAAAATCAGACCACTCCTGGTGATCATGTCAAGGACATTGCTAACATTTGTGCAATCCATGAGATTAACGAGATGCAAGTAGCTGTCAAATTGCTGGCGTCTTCATTCAAAGGGAAGGCATTGCAATGGTTTAGGAGCCTTGAAGCTGCTTCTATCACGAACTGGAATCAACTGTGTATTGCACTTCATAATCAATTTGGAGAGAAGGGAGACAACTTGTCTCTTTTGGAGCAGCTGACAACCATCAAGAGAGCTTCCAATGAGCAGCTAACTGACTTCAACTTCAGATTTCAAAGATCTTGGGATAGAATTCCAGTAGCAGTCAGGCCAACAGCAGAAGGTGCTTTTCTATATTACCTTAAAGCTTTAAATTCTGATATTTCTATGTTGGTTCAATCTATGGGAGGCACAACTATCCCTGCTGCTTATAGTATTGCCATTAGAGCTGAAAATTGTCGATTCAAGTGGCAAGCTAGCTCCTGAGCCTCGATGCCATTATATCCAAGTTTAGAGAGCCCAGTACTAGTCGGGCACATGTCTTAGCTCCTTCTCCCACTCCTAGAAATCGAGTTCAAATGAAGCTTCCACTTCATCTCCAAGTGCCCCAAATGAGCTTGAAAGTCATGAAGCAAGCTGCAAAATTTAGGTAATGAGCTGGTCACACTCGAGAGCAATGCAAGCTCAAGGTTTTAGACCTTCGTATCAGCCTCAAGCTCAACCTAATAGGCAGCCATACCAGCCTCAAAGACCACCTAATCCAGCCACAAATATGAATCAAACAAGGCCTCCTGTCAATAGACCTTTCCAGCCCTATAATCCAAATGCCATATCTGCCTCTAAGGCATTAGTACCAGCACAAAACAACATTGCCCAAGAGTATGATTGGTGTTTTCCATGTAATGAACCCCATAACCAATCCATGTGCTACAATGGTGCTTTAACTCAAGCTTTAATGGTAACAACTACTGGTGTGGAGGGTGAAAGCAATCAAGAAAACGGCCAACAACAAGAAACATTCCAGCAGCAATCTGCCCCAAATGACACCACATTGGTAAATTGGCAGGCAGAGGATTTCTGTGGTATGAATCAGGCAGTCTCTCAAGGTGTTGCAGCCAACACAAGGTCAAAAAGGAGAAATTTGGGTGAAGAACAGCCATTAGCCCCAGCCAATCCACAACCTTCCACAGCTCCACAAATGATTGGCAAGCAAAACCCAGTTTCAAATGCACAAGGGCAGCCAAGAACAGCCCCTAGGCCAACTCAAATGCCAGCTGTTGCTGCCCACATACAAGGAATAAATGTGCAAACCAAAGGACACAGAGAGAGATCCTTCATCACCATTCAATATCATTGATCAGATGAAGAAGACAAACGTCAATATATCTATGTGGGAATCCCTATCCATCCCAGGCCAAAGAGATCTGCTGCAAGCTGCTATGAAGGACTGGCCAACTTCGAATCAAGGGTTCAGAGGCAAGACAAAGTGCTTACAAATGCTGCCCAGCCTGAAGGAAATCATGGAGCACAACAAGGTAAAATGTTGAAGCCCCCCCCTTTTTATGTTTCGTTAATCATTGGAAATCAGCTAGTGCATAATTGCATGATAGACTCCGGGGCAAGTAGCTCAGTAATGCCTAAACAGATAGCTGATCAGTTAGGGCTCCAATATGAAATAACATCTAAGGGAGTAGTGCAGCTGGATGGGACAGCAATAGCAACAGTTGGAGTGATTAGAAATTTGAGTCTTACCTTGCATGCATGTCCAAATGTTGTTGTCTTACAAGATGTATCAGTCATAGACCTTCCACCACTCTTTGCCCTATGCTTGTCAAGGGACTTCACAGCCAAGATTGGGGGATATTTGTCCGCTGATTGGTCTCACATGCTATTCAGAACAAGGTATGGAACTAAGGCCACAATTAGATCAGAACCTATTGCAAACTTCCACATTGAGCCCTATACTCCAAGTCAGATTAATGCCAATTGCTCGGCATTTGATCAAGAAGATCACCCTAGCAAGCGATGAAAGTGACACTAAGGTTGGAAGTATCCCGTTTGACTCTTGATGAATGGGCAAGCAAGGTGCATGCTTTTGATCCTTATCAAGGAATAGAAGAATCGAGCTAGGAGTCTATTGTATACACGAAGAAAGTCAACCTATTCCTAGCATCACCAAGCCAAACCACAAGGATGACAATGAGGTATGGCAGCTTTTTTTTGATGGATCGAGGAGTAGACAAGGTGCGGGAGGTGGAGCCGTGCTTATTTCACCTCAAGGAGTAAAGTATTATTCAGCTTTTAGGTTTCAATTTGCATGCTCCAATAACACTGCTGAATATGAAGCCTTGGTGCAGGGGATGCATTGGGCAATCAAAAAAAAAATAAAGAACTTGCAAGTTTTTGGGGACAGTGAATTGATTGTAAATCAGGTCAAGGGACAGCATGCTGCCAAAAATGATCTACTCAGATGCTACAAGAACAGGGTGTGGGACCTCATGGAAGATTTTGAGGGTTTCGGCATCAAGGCCATTCCTAGGAAAGAGAATCAAGCTGCTGACAGGCTTGCAGCAGTAGGGGCAGCCTTTGACATTGTAGAAAACATTCAACAAGACAAGGTACAACCAAACATCCACGTGATTGTGAGGCCTTCAGTGCCGGATAACGATGTCAGTTGGCAAGTATTTGAGAATGACCAGCAAATCATCCACTTCTTGCAAGAAGAAGCTGAGTTCTCAGCTAAGAATCAAGAGAAGTTGGAACAACAATATGGTGACCAGGTGATACAGCTGAGAACTGACAAGCTGCCCAAGGGACTTATCACCTTGGAGTCCATTTTTAACCCCAATGATCAGTTTAGAAAGGAGAAAGCAAACATTCAGGTCAAGAGGGAAGATTCGGTATCCATCTTGGTAGAAGAGAACAAGCCATTGCAAATTGGAAAAATGACAACTGAGCAAGAAAGGTATGAATTCATACAGCTTTGTCAAGAATTCCACACGTGTTTGCTTGGAGCTATGAAGACTTGAAAGGTTTCAATCCCAACTTAGCTCGGCATACCATCGAGTTGGATCCAAATACTAAGCACATGTCGGGAAAAACAAAGACCAGTCAATCCACACATGGAGCCTCTCATGAGAAAGAAGCTGGACAAGGCTGATTGAGTCGGCAATTATATTCCCTATCAAGCACTCAAGTGGGTTGCGAACTTGGTTCGGTCGGGAAGAAGAGCGGAGAAATCAGGTTGTGTGTGGACTTAGACCTCAATAGGGCATCTCTTAAGGACCATTATCCACTCCCTTCCATGGAGCAAATATTGCAGGTCGTAGCTGGTTCAGAAAGATTTTCACTACTTGATGGATACTCAGGCTTCAATCAAATTATGGTGAAGGAGGAAGACCAGTTCAAGACAGCCTTCACAACTAAATGGGGCACGTATGCTTACAAGAAGATGCCATTTGGACTGTCGAACGCCGGAGCAACATTCCAGCGAGCTATGGATATGGCATTCAAAGGCTTAATCAATAAGATAGTGCTGATATACCTAGATGATATCACTGTCTTCTCAAAGAATGCTGCAGACCACCTCTTTCACCTCAGGCAAGTGTTTCAGAGGTGTAGAGAGTTTGGAGTGTCTTTGAATCCTAAGAAGTGCATCTTTCTTGCACATGAAGGGAAACTCCTTGGCCATATTGTCTCCAAGGAAGGATTAGCAATTGATCCAGAGAGGGTTGAAGCCATAAGGGCTCTACCATTGCCAAGTCACAAGAAGGCTCTTCAAAGTTTCCTGGGAAGGATAAACTTTGTTCGGAGGTTTGTCCCAAATTTTGCAGCCCTTGTCAAGCCCATCACCAAAATGTTAAGAAAAAGCATGGCTTTCAAATGGATGGCAGAAGGCAAGGAGAGCTTTGAAGCAATCAAAGAATCCATCTCCCGGGCACCCACTCTCATCAACCCGGACTTTTCCAAGGATTTCATCCTCTATGCATTTGGAGGTGATGACACTATTTCTGCCATTCTGGTACAACAGAACAAAGATAATGATGAGCAGCCGATTGCCTTCTTCAGCCAAAGCCTAAATGACTGCGAATTGAGGTACTCTTTTATTGAAAAACATGTGCTTGCAGTAATCAGGAGCTTGAAGAAATTCAAGCATTTAGTCTCAAACAACAAGGTCCAGTTGCTGGTCTCACATGCTGGGGTTAAGGACTTCCTCCTCAACAAGGATTTGAATGAGAAAAGGGCAGGATGGATCACCCGTGTCATGGAGTATGACATTGAGATCAAAATCACCAAGCTGGTAAGAGGCAAAGGTTTGTGTGAGCAGCTCGCTTCCAAACAACCAGACAACCCAGAAGATGAAGAAGACGCTGTCCTGCTTATTACAAGATGATCAAAAATAGGAAAATGATGATGTGTCCACTCCCTGTTGGACTCAGAATATGATACATTTCCTACAGACGGGCATGTGCCCTCTAGAAATGAGCAAAGCAAAAAGAAGACACTTCAGGTTGCAGGCTATTCCATATACCATCATTGATGGAGTTTTGTTCAAGAAGGACGTGAATGGAGTGCTGCTGAGATGCATTAACACAGGTCAGATCCAAAGGGTATTAAAAGAGTTTCATGATGAACCAGCTGGTGGCCATTTTGCACCAAGAGTGACAGCTCTGAAAATCATAAAGGCTGGTTATTATTGGCCTAAAATATTCAGTGATTGCTATGCATGGATCAAGAGGTGTAAGAATTGTGCATTCTTCACAGGAAAAGAGAGACTTGCAGCCCTCCCATTACATCCAATCTCAGTTGACCAGCCATTCATGCAATGGGGTTTGGACTTCATTGGAGTCATCAATCCCAATTCGAGCCAAGGGCACAAATGGATTTTGACAGCCACAGACTACTTCACCAGATGGACAGAAGCAGTAGCAGTCAAAGAGGCGAATGAGTCTAGCATCTTGGACTTTTACGAGGGAATAACTACCAGATTTGGTGTACTGCTTTCAATAGTCTCGATAATGCATTGGCATTCATTGGATCTAAAGTGGTGAGTGGGCTGTCGAGAGCAGGATTTACACAGCACTTCATCAAACTATTACCCTCAAGGTAATGGCCAGGCCGAGTCTACAAACAAGAACTTGTTGAAGATCATTAGGAGGACTCTTGATGAGACTCAGAGAGCTTGGCATACCAAACTGAAATCAGCCTTATGGGCTGATAGGATAACTCCCAAAAGATCCACAGGTAACTCTCCATTTAGGCTTGTCTACGGAAGAGAGGCAATCTTGCCCATGTCACTTGAGTTGCCAACGTTGGAACTCATGAAATAGCTGGAGTTGCTAGAGTTTGGGCCCATGGAGGTGAGATATGCAGAATTGATGGAGCTGCAAGAAATCAGAGATCAGGCATTCCAAGCAATGGAAAAGGATCAGGCTTTGATCAAGAAGACCTTTGATAGGAAGGCCAAAGATAGATCTTTTCAAGTAGGAGATCTAGTATTGAAATGGGATGTGGACAGAGCAAAACCAGGAAGGCATTCAAAATTTGATGCCATTTGGAGTGGCCCATACATGGTCACAAAGTGCAAGAACAACAATGCTTTCCAATTGGCCTCATTGGATGGTGAAGAACTGCAGATTCCAGTAAATGGAATCTATCTCAAGCGTTGCTTCTAGAGGGAGGTTCACTACATCTGTAAATACTAGATTAGATTTTCTTTCCTCCAAGTGCTTGTGCACATTGTTTTGCTGTAGGTTAGTTTTGTTTTCCCTAAGTGCCTTGGCACAGCTTGCTGTCCATGGAGATGTTTAGCATGTCTTTGCTTTCATCAGGTCACATTCCATCTTCCTCCTCGCACATTCTGAGTCAGTTTGGATTCTAACAGAATATTTGATGACTCCATGCCCAATGGATTGCTTCAGGCAACTGGTCTTTTCATCTAGCAGGCAGATGATCCCGCTGAGTCGCCAAATTGTTATCCAAAATTCACCCCCCAGGGTAATTTTGATAACATGCATCAGAATATCCAAATCCCAAGAAAATTGATTGATTCAGAGCAAAAATCAGGTTTCTAGGGTCCCTTCAGGAAATTTTCTAACTCCCCAGGCCGAAGAAGGAGGGAGCAAGCTCTGAGAAAATGCGAAAAAGTTGCAGAAAGGCAAATAGGTTGATCCAGGAAAAAGTGTAAAAATTGGCTAAGTCCTGCTCAAGGGAGCAACTGGGACATTTGGGACGTCAAGGCGCGGATCGGCCGAAAAGCCTCCAGGTGGCCCAAATTGCATTTGGGACAATCGGGCCAGAAGTACGCGGCGGGCGCGAAAAGCCGATCCGGCCGAAGGAGGAAGAAAAATTGGCTAAGTGTTGCTCAGGACGTTTGGGCCAAAAAGGCCCGAACCGGCCGAGTCGGCCGAAATGAGCACAGGCAGTCAAAAATGATTGGGACAAGCAGGCCAAAAAGGCGCGAACCGGCCGAACCGGGTGAAAAAGGGCCAAAGCGATCAAAAAAGGCAAATGGACATTTGGGACAAATGGGCGAAATGAACCCGAACCGGCGAAATGGGCCAAGCATCCAAACAAACTGGGACATTTGGGACAAATGGACGCGAACCGGCCGGTTCGCCCGAAATCAGCACAAGGAGCACTGTGCCATCTGGGCCAAATAGACGCGAAGGGCGCGAAAGAGCCGGCAGGGCCGAGAACCAATAAAATCACGCCACGTGTCACAAGGAGAAAGGTCAAAAAAGTCAAAGGGCGAGTTTTCGAGCACCGATCCGAACCTATGGGATAGTGCCACGTGTCCCAGCTAGGGCCCACAGAAATTTCAAAGCAAAGCCCACCGAAAAGTAGAGAAGAGAGAATTATTCAGCGAATCAGAGCATGCCACGTGGCGTCCAGGTGGCAATGCGCGGGAAAATATTTCAAAATCCGTTTTCGCCTGTTCCGTGCCCTAAATCTTCAGATCGACATATCTTTCGATCCAGAGCTCGGATTTGCACGTTCTTTATATCAACGGAAAGCTCATGAAATTCTCTACATGATTCTGGGGTTATTCTCGAATTTTGGTGCAGTCTGGAGGGAGAAAATTGAGAAACACCTCTGGCACGAAATAACAAGCAGAAGTAATGCTTCAACAAACAACTTTAATGCAGCAGACAGTTCGCCGCTTCTGTTAGGCAGCCCGCCGTTTTGCCAGGATCCGCCGCTTCTGCCATGATGGACGAATTGAATGCAACCTAGAGATGGTTGGGGTAGATTTGGCTTTCCCTCCTCTCTTTCCTCTCTCATTTTCTTTCTATATATTGTAAAGAGGAGCTTCTTTTCGGGTGGAACATTTTTTCTTTTGCCTCTCCCTTTTTTCCTCAGGCGAATTTGTGGAGTTCGAACCTCTCATTTGAACTGTAATACTATTCTGCCTCTTAGCATTCTGCAGTGTATTGTATCAATCTTTGGAGCAAGTAATACATGTCTGTGGATGATTCTCAACCCTCTCTGTGTTCATTTTGCATCCTCCTGGTCTTTTACTGCAGTTTCTGTCATTTGTGCATGATCTTGTATCACATTCAAGTGGTCTGTGTTTATTGGCAAAATAAGTGTTCTTCATTCCTCGGTGCATCACCTCCATTAGTTTAGATTTATTTTTATGCATTTTCTTACCTTGTCTCCTTGGCAGATTAGATTAGGTTTTAAAAAAAGAAAACCCTCTGTATATTTCGTGTGCATCTGAACAGAGGAATAGGAACCAGCCTTCTCTGGAGATTCCTTTCTCACTCTTCAAGTCCCACACTTGGAGAAAGGATTCAATGTTATGCAATCACACTGGATGTTAGTATGATCAACCTAGAAATCTGATGAAGTAATGGTGGAAAAAACCATTGTTCATATCCACGTATGCAGTACCCACAACCCCGACCAATAGGTTGCAGTTGTTACTTCCATTAAATACATTAACATGGAAAACTATTGATAGCATGCTTTCTCTCGCATGGTTAATGGTTAAAAATGTCATAAAAAACTAATTATAAATAGATAAAATTCTTGGAATTATGTCAAATGTAACTTGGATTCAACTTTATATGAATATAAATATGCATTGCACATGATGTTAGAGGATCTTACTAGCACTATATCGGCAATGACTTTTGATGATGTGGCCAAAGATGTTTTGGGCTTGTTTGTAGATGCTCTTAAAAAAGAATACAATTACCAATGATGTGTGGGACATTACCATACAGGTACTCTTCCATGCATTCAGATTTATCTATTTTGATTCAATGGGTACCTATAATGGCAATGAGTAGGTATCATGTACCGTACACAACACAACTGTGACCAAACAATATATAAACCATGCAGAACTGTTAGCAACTTTTTTAGAATCTTTAGAATAGAAACACACTTTGTAATTGTCACATATTTTTACATGCTGAAGAGAGTGTCCCTGTAATAAGCTATATGTATGCCCAATAATGCCTCTCTTCTACCTACGAAACATGCACATATGCATGCATGAAGCCCTGTAATATGATGTACGTATTTATAACATTGTGTTTATTGTAATTAGTGCACCAACCGTAATAATTCATAAACATTTTCCTATTACAAATCCCTCATACAGTACAATAACAACCTATGATAATGTTACGTATGAATCATGACATAACTACCATTATCTCTTACATACCTCTCACATTATATATCTACGTACTACATATATCAACCCCATAGTCACATACGTGCACACCTACACATATACATATATACATGTATATATATAGTCATACCTCTATCGTCAAATTAAGTGGTTATTGTAATACATTGCACCCGTTTAATTCACACTATTTAAAATGTGCATTTCATATTTGGAACAAACAGACATTTTGTCCGTAATCTAATAGTTTGTAGTGTGCGGTCCAAATATGCACTTAGTGTGGCCATCATGATAAATTCACAACCTTGATTAGCTTACAACCTGAACAAAGATGTAATAAATGAAAAATGTCAACAAATCTACAACCACTAGAAAGATAGCCTCAATGTGGCCCATCGTAACATGTAACAATCCAATACTTCCCCCAGAAGCCAACCCCCTGGCCCACAGTATTTTCCCTCCTGATTTTTTTAGCTTTCACCAATTTTTTGCAAACACCTAGATTTATTGTTTTGTACACATACTTGTTTGGTCTATAATGAATTATACCCAGGGATGCAAATCAATCCCACACCTATCGGTCCCATGTGTTATAGGTGCTCCCATGAGAGAAAGGGGCACCGCATGAGGATGATCGATCGCCATGATGATTGCTCGAAGGCTCCAATCAATATCAAGCTCGGCATGATTCGATCTATGGGTTGTGGGATACGTGGAAAATGACACAGGATAGTTTCGTGTATGTCTCTAGACATGGTCATAGGGTGGATGATGGATGTAGCCGACTCTATGGCCGGTTCTGCAGTCTAGTCCGAAAATCCTTAGCTTCATTAGCCGCTATATCTAATAAGGATAATTGTGTGATAATGGCTGGTGGAAGTGGAGTGTATCTAAATACTAACGTGCGTAACCCAACATCAACGTCCCGATTGACCTGTGGACTCGTTGGGTTGTGGGATTTTGGATCACAACCGTAGGTCCGTGGTTGTTGTGGATCTGCTATGGTCATACGAGGAATCAATCTCTAATCCCTAGTATCCGGTAGTCGTATTCCTTTTCGGCCTCTATATTTGGAACTACAAGTTGTGTGATCTTCTCGGAGTATCTTACGGGTGTTACAGCAACTGAATCCTTAAGCCGGTGTCTATGTCAGTGAGAATGTCTCCTGCATCTTGATGTGGGACCAAAGGGTCACAACTGAACGTTTTCTCTCTTTCAATCCCTTCTACAGTCATGTTGATATTTATCTAGGGTAATATGTAGTTTGGCTGATTTGACCAAAATGTGTGCACTTGGTCATCTTCTATGTTTAACCCGCTTAACTGTGAGCTGATCTCGTTGTAAGTTTGTTGTTGTTCGAAGAATTGGAGTCTAAGATTCTGATCTATGTCGGTTATTGCTATGACAAGATCGGGTTGAGGCACAATTGGCTCGAATACATATTCTCTGGGCTCTCTAGGTACCATGATTGTCATGCAAAAGAAAACGATATAAAGCTAACTAATGATAGAATAAACTAAATATGCAAGATATATCTACGTATATTTCTAAGTCTGATATTTATTGATAAACTACTGAATAGAATTTTTAAAGAGAAATTATCTAATATATCTAAAATTGACAACTAAACTAATAACACAATTAAAACAAACAAAGCAACCGAGTATAGTTACTTATCTATGCAGTTTGTAGATCTATTCTAAATAACCTAATAACTGATCTACTCTATTTGAAAGACCCTCGATCCTACGTCAGAAGTGAGGAGTGAATCATAGTTTCTTAGAAACTATCAATCTCCATAGCTTCCATGGCAATATCGAAAGTGAAATTAACTGAAATGAAATGATTGACTACTTTATTTGATATGCTTTAACTAGAACTTTGAAAGCTTGAACCTGGATTTTGTAGAACAGTGGCGAATCCGATGGTGTGTGGATTTGTCCCCTCAGTGTTATCTCCTCGTTCCTTCGTGCTCACGTGGACCCAGAAAAGCGTGTAATGCTAGCATCAGCGAAGTAGATATTAGAGCAATGGTAGCTTAGGATACAAAGCCGAATACAATACGAGTAGGAGAGGGATAGTGCAAGAGTACGAACTTGGCTTATGTAATTCTTAGCGGGATTTATTGTGAGTTATGCAACATAAAACGCCCAGAACTTGAAACTATCCTATTTGATAAACAAAACCTACAACTTTAATGGCTTCCTTTTGAAAAGCAAACTATCCTATTCCAATTGATTGGATGAAATAATAGCATCATTTGCACAAGAAGGATATGTGGCTCTCTGACAGCTAAACAATACTAACCATGCATACAACAAATGAAACTATGAATTCTAATCAAAATCGAAAGGCTAAACTATTGAAATGAGAAATTTAGAGGAAAATTTGAGGGGCCATTTGCTTGAGCACAAGCCAGCTATTTATAGCATTTCCATTTACCCAAAGGTAAAAACCAAATTGATCTCTTAAACCATAAACAATGCCAAAACACTATTCCAGGGAACTAGAATCATTAATGCAAGCCAAAGGTGGTGAAAAAGCTGGTAAACATTGAAATTTACGTGAGTCGCATTAAAAGAACATTCTAGAAAATGCATGAAGGACCGCCGCCCTGAGCAGGGTGGCAGTTACAGGACCGCCGCCCAAGCAGGGTAGCGGTTTCGTAACTGAAGAACAAAACACAAAGGAAAAGAGGGGAAAAGAGAACAATAAAGCACGCAGGGGCTAAGCGGGACATGTGGGATGTTAACGCATACTTGGAGAGATTTTCTGGATCCTAAACACCTTGCGAGGAGACCTATATCATCATTGGGGCACGTGTTACGTTGTTCCAATGGTGCAGTACCCTACAATTTTGGGTACGTACATATTGCCCCCTCGGAGAATCGTTTTAGCCATGAAGAGGCATAACGATGGATCCGAGTATGGCGGTCTGAAATGGGAAGTTAGAAGTTATACTTGACACGTCCGTGTGTTGAAATGATGTCGTCCAAAATTCCCGCTACCTGCAAAATGAAAAGAGGACTCAAGCGCAAATAGACAAAATATATCGAAGAATAAATACTAAAAATTATGAAATGAGGACGTACCATTTGTGTAGGGATATGAACTTACCTCCGTCTCTGCAGGCGCTCCAAACTTGCAAAAAGGGGATTTAAAACAACTCGGGTGCTATATATGTAAAAGTGGGCCTATTTTCCTAATCATTTGCGCGTGTTGGTTTTGTTGATTTTGAGCTCTGGGACCCATGGTGATGGTTTCTCACGAGCGTATAGTCAAAACGTTCGAGACGAGATCGTGATCATGCCTCCACGAGTGGAACACCGATCCGTGAGATCACATGTTAGTTTTCCCGATTTACCATTTTTGCCCCTAAAATATTAAAATGGTGAAATCTTTGTCGTGGGGGTTATTTCAAAAATGTCATTTTTAATAGGTTTATCTAGGGGCACCTCTTGGGTAGGATCTGTTTGAGTCAAAATGGGATTTATTTGTGTTTTTAGGCGTCATTTAGGGCATGTGACCCATACGAAATTCGAGACACGTACGAAAATTTGGGACACGACCGCGACCACAGGCAGGGGCGGCGGTTACATGATGACCGCCGCCCGATCAAGGCGGCGATTACAAGACCATTTCCTTTAAGGCGGTGATTACGGAACCACCACCTGCTCGGGGTGGTGGTCCTTCACGAGAATGCCTAAATAAAACTGATTTGAATTCATTTTTAGCATCTTTACCTGTTTTCATGATTTTTCTAATGTCATTTGGATACTATGTTTTGTGTGTTTTTGGGTGTATGTAGGCGAGGGAGGAATATATTCGATGGATCCGAGAGAGAGAGTGTGATTGGATCCCAACAGTATTAGATGCCCTTTCTTAGGATGAGTAGGATACTCTTCAGAGGGCCGGTATACTACACATATCACGGGTTCGCATGTTGCACCATCTAGTCACATACTGTGACTTATTTTCATATTGGGATATCGATCGGAACACTTTCCGATTACCAGTGGTCCGAGGTGAGTGAACCATTACTTTAGAGGATATTTATCGTATCTTGGGGTCCCAATCATCGGGAGACGGCTCACTCTTGAGATAGCAGGGTCACGAGCTCGGGCAGTATAGTGGGCCTCATATATGGGAGATGCAGTTATCTCCACTAGTTCGAAGAAGGGGGTGAGGGTCCGATCTATTCCTAGCTTGCCTATCCCCTTGATTCTCTAGGCCATCATGGGGATCCTTGCCTCGAGATTGATCGGGGACAAGGGAGGAGACACTTTATTATATTGTTGGTTCCCCATCATTGTATGCAGTTGAGGGACATGGCCAAATTTATGCCTGGGGAGCCGACATACTTGGGACTACCTACCATGATTTGTACAGGGTGGTCCATTTACAGGGGCAGTCATTGAGCCATCCGACCCTGGTTATGAGTTGGGTTTACGAGCGTTTCATCCCCTATGGTAGAGGTGTAGAGGTGGCGGATCGCGGAGCCGTGAGGGCAGCCGAGATAGACAGGACATGTCGGTGCTCAAAGCACCTCACTGCCGATGACCTCCTTGACCACCGATGACATGGAAGCCACGCCTTATCGTGCCATGTCGAGGTTTATGGGGCGAGGAGGCTCTTACTTTGATTTCTTGCTCCACCACATGACAACTTGTTGACAGGGTGGGGAGCGTGGAGATACATCCTTTTGGTCGAGTGCCTCAACAGTTTGTCCTACCTTACGTGGGTATGATTCCCCTGGTGATGCCAGTATATAGATCAGTTCGAGAGGCCGGTGAGGTCCTAGAGGCCGGGGTTGGACAATTGTTACTCCTTGTGTCCCCATTGTAGCTAGGCGGGTAGTATGAGCTCGAGGGAGAGCCGGTGCCCCTCAGACACCTCTACTTCAGATTACCACCGGTCCCACCCACAACAGCGATGACCCTATTGACATAGACTCGAGTCCGAGGAGTTCACGGGGGAGATGGAGGAGGAGACCAAGGTTGAGGTCAGTGAGTCAGGCAGAGAGGAGGAAAGTGATCTTGAGTGGCATGACACTCAGGATATCTTATAGGCGGAGAGGGCGGAGCAGAGTGCGGAGAGGGTGACTCTTGTTTCAGAGGAGCCACTCTCTCAGGGCCTTGGTAGAGAGGATGAGTCCATAGTAGGATGATATGTTGCCTCGGCCACAGGAGGAGTGCACCCGGTCAGCGGTGGCATCTATGGTAGGTGCCAATCCTAGAGATCCATCTGGAGGCCCGAAGATTCGAGTGAGTTATCATCCTTCCTTTTAATGTTTGTTTCGAGTTAGGATTTCCTTAGTTGCTATCTCTCCTTTTTTACATTTGTTTTTATCTTTTGATTATTTCTAATTGGCTTTTCTCCTTTGCTTGCAGAGACTGCTGATGAGTGGCGAGATCTGATTCACCGGGTATGTACTAATACCCTGATGATCCCTATGGAGAAGACCCATGTAGAGCTATCCGTGGATGTAGGGGAGCCTTCAAGGCGATGAGCATACCAACATCTTTTCCCCTGCGGCATGTGGCCGTGGTGGTGACTTCCCTCTGTACTGCCGGCGAGGTGCACAGGACAGCAGAGCACCTGATGAGGAGTCACTCTCATGGTGAGGCCACAGCTGCTCCTTGAGGCCGTGTGAGCCCTCCGTGCACTCGGGCGTCGGTCTATCCGAGTCCTAGACGTGGGCGTGCACCCTCAGAGGGATCTCATAGGGGTTGAGAAGCCGTTTGGCTCTCTTGGATTGTTTGTATGATGTATTTGTATTTCCCGGGCTCTTTGAGCGTTTTGACCATGCTTAGTGCATGATGGCATTGTACAGGAATTTGATCATATATATATATATATATATATATATATATATATATATATATATATATATTTTTTAGATTAGACGCTTGGTATTAATGTTCTTATGATTCGATTACGCATGTAAACTATAATGTTGTTTTTATATGCTTCTCAAAATGTATGCAATGGAGAACAAATGATACAAATGTTTACTTTCTTTTTGTATTTTGTGATGCTGATATATGATAATGTAGACACAATGTGATTTTGAACTTTAGTTTCTGTAAGCAATTTTGGGTACTTCATATTTGTTTTGACAAAATGTGATGATAAACCAAGATGATGAGCGAGATAAACTTGCCCCACTCCTAACTCCACGCAACTAGTAAGATGCAAGGGCTCATCACCGAGAGCTAGAAAGGGAACAAGTTATGAAATGTGTTGAAATGGTAGAGATGAGAGATAGACAAAGCTTTGCTTTGGCACCAAATTAGGATGCTACAAGCCTACTCTACTCGAGTGACTCCATATTTTGGGATGCAACTTGCTTTGTGGTTTACCTAGACTTAGATCTGTAGATGGCCACATGGTAGACAAAATCTGGATTTCAGGGTTTTGAACTCTCTTGGAATTTTGGATATCTGATTCATTTGTTTTTGACTCAAGATTTTCAAAGGTTCATTTGAATTTGGTTGCTGACTATCTTCAACGTTTATTGTCAAGAGGACCCCCTATACCTTGTCCCATGCTACTAGTCAGAAGTATGGGCTTATCACCATGGACAAGGCACAGGTGAGTAAGGGAATTTTCATCCTTTCCCAACCCTACGTCACTAGTAAGAGACGAAAACTCATCACTCGGAGGTTGGTAGGGCAAGGAAATGTGTAAAAATACATTTTTTGTTTGATTGATATTTGACTTGCTTGTTTGAGTAGAATGTCAGTATATTCTTACTTCCAAAGAGATATACATACGGGATAGATGTGACACGATGAAGCTTCTAGAACACACCATAGGCAAGACACCTATCCTAGGAAGAAACCAAAAGTGAGAGCAAGCCCGCAGATCTTGGTATGGTTATCGTTAAGACTTTGTCATATCTAGCTTTATTTGATGAAATGATTCCGAAGCAGGTGATGATGTTATAAAATGAAGAAGTAGGATTTGAGTGTTTATGCCAATACCATTAGAAGTTTGTAATGAATTGCTTTGAGAATGAGTTCCTTGATCACAAAATTTGTACGAAACAAGCGAGACAAAATGATCCTAACTATGTGAAGATGCAATGTAGATATAATTATGTAAATAGTGTTTGTCGCTCATGCATAGAATTTTTTAAGGTGCAGGGAATTTTCTATTTCTCCAAATTCCTCACCTTCTAGTGTACATAAGAGATATGCACCATTTCCATAGTCTTTCGTGACTCGGTATGGGCCCAACCATTTGGACCGAAACTTCCTTCCTTCACCATTCTTTTTATCGATCCGGCTATCTAGCCTTAGAACTAGATCACCTTCATATATTTCTTGTCCATAGACCTTCTTGTTATATTCTTTGGCACATCCGGTTAGCATAGACTCGTGCCGCTATTCATCATCTAACATGGCTTCATCTAGGATTTCTAGTTGGGAGAGACATGCTTCTCTATAAGCGTCTTCATCCAGAATCCCTTGTAGTGAGATACGGAGACTGGATATTTCAACCTCAAGCGGGAGAACTGCTTCTGCTCTCGAATACCAATGAGAAAGGATTTGCTCCTGTTGGTGTTCTTATTGAGGTTTGGTGGGCCCATAAGGCCGGATATAACTTCAAATGCCAATCTCGTTTGTTTTCTTTCACCATTTTAAGAAGAATGGCTTTTAATGTTTTGTTTTTACTTCAGCCTACCCGTTGGCTTGAGGGTAATACAGGGAGGCTGTATGATGGCTTATTTTAAATTTATTACACAATTCACGAACTTCTTCATTCTTAAAAGAAGTCCCATTATCTGAGATAATGATTTGCGGGACACCGTACCTGTAAATGATTTGGTTCAAAATGAACTTGGCGATTACGAACCCGGTATAGTAGTAAGAGGCATAGCCTCTACCCACTTGGTAAAATACTCGGTGGCCGTGATTATGAAGTTATGGCTGTCTGTAGATGAGGGAGAGAATTTCCCTATCAAATCTAGGCCCCACATAGAAAAGGGCCATGGAGTAGCAATTAGTTGTAGAGCTTGTGTTGACATGTGAATCTCGTGGGAAAATTCTTGGCATTTATGACATCTGCGTACAAACTCTACTACGTCGTGTTCTAGAGTGGGCCAGAAATAGCCCATCCGATGTATTTTACGAGCGGTAGCATGACCATTGAAGTGGCCTCCACATATTCCACTATGAAATTCATGGAGTATCTTCTTGGATTCTTCTATGTCGACACATATTAGAAGCATTCCATCGAACGCTTTACGATAGAGCACTTGCTCTATAATGACGTATTTAGCTATGATAATGCGTAACCACCTTCTTCGTTGTGGTGTAGCACCTTCTGGATACGTATGGTCCATGATATAATTAATAATATTAGTATACCAAGGACACTCAGAGATAGGAGGTCTGGTTTCGATGTAGTATATGCATTCATCGGGAAAGTCCAGATCTACTAGATCGCCTCTGTCTAGTGGGTTATCAGCTAACCAATCCACAATGATTTGTCCTTTAATGGATTTCTAATTTACAAATGTTAATTCGAATTCCCCCATTAAGGTTATAAAGTGTCCAACCTTCTTAGACAAGGACCCTTGTGTGAGGAAAGTTCACAAATGGTTTGTTTTTATAATGACCCTTGTTTCTTGGTTTAGCATGTAATGTCTTAAGTAATTGGTTGCGAAGACTACGGCGAGGAATTCTCATTCTGCCTATGTATAACATGTTTCATAGTCGAGCAACATTCGGCTAATGAATATGATCAAACATTCTCTCTTGTCATCGTCTTCTTGAGCCAACATACAGGATAGCGAGACATTAGTAGCTCGTGAATATAAGATTAATGGGCAGGCCGGCCTAGGATGCATTAGCGTAGGTGGTGATAACATGAAACGCTAAACTGCCTCGAAAGCCTTGTTCTGATCTTTGGTCCAACCAATGTTCTAATCTTTCTTGAGTAGATTGTTGATTGGATGAATCTTCTGGATTACACCGATTTTCTCGAGAAATGACCGATTCCATATTCATCCGAAGGTGGGACCATTTCGAGAATGTTGGGCCAAAAATCTGTCGTGACGGTAGATCTATGGATAGGCACGAGCCAACAAAGTGTGCGGGGCATAGCCCTCTTTGAGACAACAAAGTGAAACTGGTTTATTACTATTCTACCGGCGCAGAATCATGCAAGTCTCACAATATGCTGCCTTTGGGGGTTTGGGATCTCATCCCGGTAGGGGTATTTCCAATGCGCGAAAATAAGGGAAAGAAGTGAGGAGAAGAGATAGGATAGATCAGAAGGGAGAAAAGAAGTGAATTCCAAAGCAGAAAGGTCAGAGGGTCTATGTTTTGGGTTGGTAGTAAACAGAGCCGAACCTACTTGCATAGACGAACAAAGCAATACTGATGAGCAAATGACAAAAGAGTAGAGACAGATTCAATAGAATAAACACATGTATCTAACATAAGAAAGATCAGACACCCATAACACACATATTTAGCACAAAGTCTTGATATTTGTATTAATGTTTTGTTACATTACAAAAGTACAAGGCCTTTTCTTCTCACTTCTAATTTTTCATCTTAAAAAGTGTCCACCACCTGAATACAACAAGTATTCAAGTATATATAGAAGAAGGAGAAGAGAGAAGGGAAAAAGGAAACCAACAACTAATTACAAAATATCTAAAAGTCAACTGTTGACTTTGGGCAACTTGGTGGATGACAACATCCCATGGTGCAACATGGATGATGTCATCATTTGTGCCAACATACTCTTAGATATTTACAAAAAGAAGGCCAAGAAGAAGAAGACTATTCATCGTCATCTCGCGGCTGAAAGGGGGTATCTTGCTTCTGCTGCTGCTCGGGAGAGGTGATGTGGAACTGGGCCCGATATTCCATGAACTTACTGATCATTGGCTGAAGTTGATCCTGGGCAGGATCCTTCTGGCGATCGCTGATGACTTCGCAAGTTTCCCGTTCGTCTCTGAGATTTTCAAGGAGTTTGGAATATTCATTGCCTGCCTCCAGCAGGAACCCCACAAAATCGTGGCAGGCCAGAAGGTTATTGATGCATTCAGTGTCAAAAGTGACTTCTGGCCCTAGCCCTTGCGAGATGATTTCCTTGAATATCCGAATAGTTTCGTCTGCCTTCCTCAAGGCAAAAGAAGGAGTAAGCAATCTCGAGACATTCTTAGAACGATTTGCTCCATTTGATGGATTGCATCCAAGGCTTCCTCTTTAACCTTGTCTATCCTTTCCGGATCGAACTCTATCTCGATCGACCCGATAATCCAAAGCGAGAGGATTTTGTTGGATGCTCTGGGGTGATCAAAAACACCGAACTTGACTAGATCTTCGATTGAGCAGTCGAGAATTTTACAAACGTCTCATGCTGCAACCTAACATGGTCCAACTCTTCAGAGATAGGTCCTACAACTACTTGAAGATCTTTGTTCACCTAACTGATGTTCTGATACAATTCGGTGAACTTGAAAATTACCTCCTCGCTGTCTTTGAGGATCTGATCTCTCCAGGTGGAAACTGTCATACCTTGTTCGCCAATTTTGGCGTATTCATTTATCTTATCCTAGCTTAGGACCTCAGGAGTTTTGGCGGCAGTTGTAGGAGGTGCACTACCCATTTTCTCCAGGGCATGGAGAAGATGTTTGTTTTGCTCTTTTAATAGCCTCTTCTCTTCCTTTGCTTCTTGGAGCTTCTTGCAAAGGGCATCCACTGCAGATAGGGCTTCTCCTTGAAGACTTTTAGAAGACGTTCCCATTGTGACTTGGGTCACTATATAATCTGTCGGAGACAGATCTTCTTTATTCTTGGAGGGATCGGGATACGCAATCTCCATTAATCTCTCTCCTGATGCACTCTGAGAGAAGTGAGTTATCAACTTTTTCTTCTTAGCCCCCTTTGCTGGGATGATGGAGAAGTCCATCGGTGCAATAGGGAATTTCCTCTTCTGTCAGCTCAGATGCTGGGAGATCCATGTTAGACTTAAGGGAGTGGGACAAGAAGTGGAAGAGGGGACAACTGCAGTAGTCGAGGAGAAGTGCGTCGAGACACTTGGTGGTGGCATTGAAAGAGAGGCCAGCGAAGTGCTCACAGGAGGAAGGGATACTGCAGGGGAGGTAGTCGTGGGGATGGAAGGGAGCTGAGAGATGAGAGAATAAATAGTGGGGGACAACTCCATGAGAGAAGAGAAGATGGAGGACGAGGAAAGGGGAACAGTAGAAGATGGGGGAGAGGATACGACCATAGGAACAGCCACTTGAATCACATGAGGGGGAAAGGACGGTGGGAGTCACCATGGTCGTAGCAGTGGTAACATCCTGAGTGGATGTGGCCATTGGAACATCTTTTACCGCTTCTTTCTCTAGAGATACCAGGCTCACAGCCTGTTCTTGCGCGGCGGAAGGAGGGATCTCAGAAGCTTCTTCTTGAGCGGAGCTTGATTCTCCCTCTTTTTCCTTGCCTCTACCCTTTGGAATATGTTTCGGCTTGACAGGTGCATTGCCCAAAGGGGACGTGGTGAAATATACTCCAAGGTAGATAAGGCCATTCATCCTGCACTAGTGTTCTATTCGCTGCAATATTTCTTTAACCCTTTCCTCAATGGTCTGAGGTGCCTTTGTCCTGTCAATTGCGACAAACGGCCAGTCATCCCCATCCGTGTCTAGATACACCTGATCAACTTCTTGATCAGTTGTCTGGAAGCCTCTTGGAACAATGGCCACACCATATTGAATAATCTCTACCAGGGCTAGGCGAGAGTGATCTTTTCTCCTGAGTTTGACCTCATGATACAGGTCGATGTAGATATCCTTGATTTGTGGAATGTGGATAGGATCAAGTTTTTCCTTAGGGAGGTAATTCCTTGGATTGAAGGTGGCCCTTTTTGGGAAGTTGTGCTTTAGATTGAGCAGTTCTAACTTTGCAAACATCTCCCGAGCTTTGTGGTGGGAAATGCAGGTGTACCTGCCCACTGTAAGGGGGAAAGGAGTTCCGCCCTTCTTTCTCTTTAGACACTTCTCATGGTATGTTATGAGCTGTCTGGATAGCTCCAACAGATCAGCTTAGGGCCAGTGTACCTTGGCAATTTAGTGGGCTCTCCCAGGAAGTTAGCTTCCTGAGATAGGTGAAGGTGGGAAATTGTGTAAATAAGGCCCCCCACTTCTCTATTCTTTGCTGTGACTATGCTCTTGGTCGTTCAACCGTGAGTCATGTTGGGCCTCAATAGGTAGATGATGCCGTAGAAAAAGGCATCATTGATTTTGGTGAACTGCAAGATGTTGTTCTCCAGTTTCAGCTCTGGGTAGTACTCGTATATCTTTACCTGAGGCCAAACCCCGCATCGGCTCGGTCTTTGGATAATCCCCGTGCGGAGGCTGCAGTGTAAACTACGTAGGAGTTCATGTAGAACCTCCCCGTTGTGGTGAGTTGTTGGAGCTGCTCAGATACGGTGCTGCTTATGATCTCCGCCCACTCAAAGCATTGATCAGGTACATTCTTGTTCATGGTTTCTAGGTACCTGAGCATCCATTTATGAAAGTAATGGGCATCAGAAAGCCCAAAAAATCTGTTTAGGAACGTGATGGTATCACTCGGTTCCTCGAAGAAGTCGCTACGGTGAATAACCTGTGGCCATCTAGTTATCACCTTTTTGTTCTTTAAGTACACTTCATTCGTTAGTTGCATGCACCGGTCTTCATTATCCTCCCATGCCTTGATGCGGTCCTCTTGGCGTATAACCACAAAATGTTGGTGGTGAGGAATGCCTAGCATGATTTCAAAGTGCCGGGTAGTTAAGTTGATTATGACCTCGCCCTTTTCATTTTCGACACATCTTGTGTCTTTATTGTAACAGCGGACCACCACCATCATAAATTCATTATTTATTGCACTGATGGGGATTCCCCCAGCAAAATGCAGGCCACTGCCTACCAGTTTGTCCATCTAAGGACTTCCTGTGACTCTCCTGGTTTTGGCCCAGAAATCCTCCATGTCGATGTGACCGAGTTCTAAGTCTCTTATGTCCAGTGTCACATTCGCCCTAGGATCGATGCATTCGACCCTCTGGTACTTGTATTTCATCTCTTCTTCTATAATTTTAGCCTTACCCTTCGGCTTGGTTGGTCTTTTTCTTGAAGTAGACATGTGCGGATCTTAATTCGATTGTTGATCGAAATATATAGAATGTGAGAGACGAAGCGGGGTCCACGAACGCGACACGAGGATGACAGGTGTCTTTGGCGGTACAAAGGAATAATTTCTATCATGTGTTTTCAATTGTGAAAGTGACATGGCGGATGCGCCTATATATAGGCAAAGGTGTAATAAATGCACCAACCACTTTTTTAAAGGGCGCACCAAAACATGTGTCGACACGTAAAACTTTGTGCCTTTGGCGCGGATAAACACATGTCAACATGGAATTATTTGCGCCTTTGGCGCTGATTAATGACTGTCAACACTAGATTTCGAGCGCCTTGGCGCACCAAAACACGGTGCAACAATTTTGTTGTTGACATCAAGACACATGCGCCTTGGCGCTGGCAAGAAAGGCACATCACAGGAAGGCGTGACAATTATTGTGTCAATAATTCAAAGGGTGCGCCAAAGGAAATAAAGAGGGCGCATGCTTATCTTGTGTTGCATACACAAAAGGTGTGCCCAGCCAAAAAGGGACCAAAACGACCAAGTTCGAAAACTAGATTTCCCGGAAAGTGTTTTTACAACATTCCGAACGCTGAGGGACCCCGATGAGGAACCCGAACAAAATTTTGGTATGGTTACCTATATAATAGCCCTCGTCAACTTTATAGGATAACAGAGAACATCCCAGATTTTGGCTAGGTCAACATCGATCCCGAATGGCGATATAATATAACCCAAGAGTTTCCCTCCTGTCACACCAAATACGCATTTTTCTAGGTTTAATGTGACTCTGTATTCTATTAGACGTGAAAGAATGATGCAGAGCACTTCCGGGTGATCACAACACCTCCTGGCCTTGGCCAACAAGTCATCTACATAGGATTCCATGATTTTGTGAATAAGATCATGAAATATATATGTCATTGCCCACTGGTATGTAGCACCCGCATTCTTGAGACCGAATGGCATAACATCGTAGCAATATGTTCCCCAAGGAGTGATAAACGTGGTTTTAGCTTGGTCTTGCTCAGATATTCTAATTTGATTGTATCCTGCGAATCCATCCATGAGAGACAAAAGCTCAAATCCAGTTGTTGCGTCAACGATGACGTCTATGGATGGTAACAGGAAGTCGTCCTTGGGACATGCCTTGTTAATCTCTCAGAATTATATGCAGATGCGTATCTTCCCATTATTTTTGAGAACGGGAACGATATTAGATACCAACTGAGAGTAATCGACTAGTTTAATGAATCCTACTTGGAGGAGTTTCATTACTTCTTCCTTCACCATGAGAGATACCTTGGTTTTCATTGGTCTCAATTTTTTTAACTAGCTTTGCATTTGGTTTAGTGACGAGGTTATGTACTGCGATGTGCGGTGCAACTCCTGTCATTTCTTTATAATTAAATGCAAAAGCCTTTTGGTGTTCTTTGAGGATTCGAGTGTGTATTTCTATATCTTACGGTGTTAACGAAGATCTTAGTTTCAAGATCTTTGGTTCATTCTCCGTTCCGATGTTAATATCAAGTATTTCTTCGATTAAAGAAGTGTTACCCTCTTCAAACTTAGGCGGGGCTGGGGGAAATTCCAGATCGTCTCCATTTTCTACTATGTATATGTTGAGTTCCTTTTGTGGGGGAAGCTCCATCATGGGATTTCAGTAGGAAGATGAATGTGGGATCAAGGACAAATCTATCACGTGATGGGTGAGATGTAACGCTGCATAGGTGTTTAAGTAATCCAGAGTGGCTCTATCACTATCAATGTGGTCTAGGATAGTAGATTTGTTCTCATCTATGTTCGTTAAAAGAGGATTTGACATTTGTTTCACCAATGGTTCAATATGAAGGGATACCATGAAACAGGTATCTTCCAACTCATTGTTTGGAGTGAAGCATGACGCTGAGGTTGCTATAGAATCGAGAGAATATTTTGTTCTCGCGGGATTGCTTCAATTGATATGAAGTCAAACTCTTTTCTCAAATCCAATATAGCTATTTTGTAGAGCTATAAGTGCTCAGCTCTAGTTTCATACACCTCAGAGACTTGGTTTGCTACCAATTGTGAGTCTCCTAACACCCTGATGTTATTAACACAAATCCTATTAGCTAAGATGTGGCCAAGGAGGAGGGCTTCGTACTTAGCGCTATTGTTTGTACATTCGAAGTTTAGTTTAAAGGTAAATGGTAGGGTCTTTCCCTCGGGAGAAGTAAAGATTACACCTGCCCTAGCTCCATAACGACATCTAGCTCCATCAAAATGGAGAGTCCAATATTTAGTTGGGAATATGGACGTTGGGATATTTGTTGTGTTAACATCTTCTGCTTCGGTTACTTCCACCATGCAGAGATCCTCTGCTGGAAGAGAACCAACACCTAGGGTATATCCCATGCCTACAGAATCAAATGGTAGGAACATCGGTAGATCTTGTTCTAATAATTCAACAATTTTTGCAGTGGTTCCTAACGATATTGTTTCTACAATGTTAGCCTCATCCTTGAGGGCCGAGATAGTCTTGATTAGGCTCATAGTCTCGATATCTGTTGTAGGTACCAACTTTTCTTCCGGTTTTGCATCGGTGGGTTTATTAAGTTTGTTTGTTCGGAGTTCAAACTCCGAGTGAACACCTGTTCTTTTCTTTAAGTGAGCTAGGTGTATATCGAATGGTTTTGGATCGCCTTTGACTACGAATACCTTTCCTAAATGCAAGAATCTTACTTCTTGAAATAATGTAGAAGGGATTGCCTTCATACGATGTATCCATGGTTGGCCAAGGATCATATTATAGTTGGTTTCCTGATCTATGATATAAAACTCAGTCAGGATTGTTTTGGGTCCTAAGGTGACCGGTAGTATTATAGTTCCAATCGACATGGATTTAAGACTATCATAGCCTCTTAATGTATTTCGAGTCGTGGAACAATTCGTTTCTCCATACCCTAGCTTTTGAAGGAAAGAGAAGGGGACTACGTTAACTGCTGCCCCATCGTCAACCATCACGTGCTTCACATAATTTTTATAAACCCATACTTGTAAATGTAAGGCTGGATCACCTATGTGTGCAATCTCAGCGTCTGTTGTCATTTTGTTTATTTCAAATATAAACTCGGTATCCCTATCCGGTTGCCCCGGAGGGTGGATATCAAAGTCTATATGGTTTACCTGTGTTTCGGGAGGTGGAGTGATGTTAATTAAATGACCTAAACCTAATGCCTCTAAAAGAGCAGCCCCGTGTGGCGGGAGAGTTCTTCAGTAAGTCCAAAAAAGAAATGTGCGAGAAGGTTTTAGTTAGATCACTAATTAAGTCGTAGGCACCCATGGGTTTTACTAATATTTGTTGGATGTTATCTATCTCTGGAAGGTAACTTGGACTTGGATGAGAGGAATACTCTCGTGTCCTTGTTACAGCTTCCATGGGTATTTTTGCATCTAACTCTACTAAACCGACTATCTTGGGTTGCGGCCGACTTCCTAATTGTGGTGCAACTAATGGATTTAGTGAAGTCGAGGCTTCATGATCATTGTTTCCTGTCATTATGCTCTTATTTGTCCCATTTGGATTTAACCTGTTGTTATTGTGATTTGGGAGCGGATCATTAAAGATCTTGAGGGGTGCATTTTGAGGGGAAACTGCCCCTGTAAAAGTATTTGGTGTTGGTGACGCAGGATCTGCCAAGAACATATCTATGAAAAGTTGTCTTTGTTCTTCTGGCAAACGTTGCATGAATTTATTGTAGTCAAGGCACGTTCTAGTGTTATGGCCTCAATTTTTGGAAACCACAATACGAGTTAGGATTGTAATTCCTAGGTTCTTTGGCTTGGTGCATATTGTGGCCCACAACTCGATCAAACCGTTGCCTATTAGGATTAAAGTTTTGCATTTGTTGTTTTTGGTTCTAGTTCGGTTTTGATATCCATTGAGTTTTGGCTTGGACCCCGTCTAGGTTTTGCCATTGTTGTTGTTGTTATTGTTATTATGGATGATTAAAATCCATTGCATTGATTGTTGGGGTAAAGTTGTTTTGTTGGTTGTTCATTAGTGGTGGACTATTCACAACATTTACCTTTTTAGCCTAATCAGTTACTCCATTTGTTGTTGCTCCGTGATTTTTATTAAGGATTTTAGGTCCTTGATTGACATTTGTGGTAGTAGGATAAGTCGTAGTATTCTGGTTGGAGGTGATTAACCTCCCGTTTGCTCCATACGTCTTGCGACCACTATCTATTGCCGCTTGATCTATTCGGAGAGCACTCTCAAGTACTTCATCGTAAGTCCTTAGTGGGAACTTTTGGACTTCTTCCTTCACTTCTCTGCTGAGAGAATGAAGGAATAAATCACATAGTTCCATTTGGTCCATGTTTGGAGCACTGGCCGAAGAATAAAGGATTGTACGCCATCTCTAGATAAAATGAGTGACATATTCGTTGTGTTCTTGCTTAATGTGCAAGAAATCCCTGATTCTTGTTCTCAATAGTTTGTTCATGTCAAACACCTTAATGAACTCTGAAACGAGTTGTTTAAATGAATGGATGGAAGCCTCAGGTATTTTGTAATACCAATCGAGGGCAATTCCCTCTAAGGTTTTGGGAAATATTTTAGCAACAACCCCATCCCAAGGAGTAGTTCTCGAATGGGGTGGCATAGGCCTTGATATGTGCATTTGGATCTCCCTCACCTTTTTATTTGGGGAAATCGGGAAGAGGTCTTGGAAGCATGATGCTTCGTATGGTGAAGTTTAAGGGCTCTTTCAAATACTCTGAATAAGTCCCTATTGCGTAGGTTTCGACCATTGATGGTGCTTGCTGAGGGGGCGGCGGTGGAATGGGTTGTTGATATGGCGTAGTGTATGCATTGGTTGAGAAAACATGTCGGGAGAGGAGAACATATCTCCTTGTGGTGATTTGGAGTACATGTTTAAGTATGAAGGGGTATTGTCCAGGAATGGATTATTTTGTACTAGACCGGGAGGTATCGGAACGGTGTTAGAAATGGTGGTTCTAGTTGGCGTTTGTTGTGAATACTGAGGAGGCATGCCCAACATGCCTATTCCTGTGAGGAGGTCTACTTGGCTAGGATGGTGTAGAGGATTGGAATTTCTGCCTGCATGAATTGCGAAATTTTAACTTGCTTGAGAAAGTTCTAATCCCCTAACTTTTTCTACTAAAGTCGAAATGACTTCATTTGGTGAAGTCACGTATTTTGCCTTAGTGGCGTTTGTTGTATATCCTCATGTTGTATAGGCATGTGATACCCCACTATGAACTGATTATTGCCCTGCCAAGTTTCCCCAAGGGCATTTCCTATATGTAGTGGCATGGAGGTATTTTCTTCAAAAGAGACCTCGGGTTGTGTTTGTAAGCTTCCTATGGGTGGGTACATACTCCGAGAGCATTGTTCATTCTGGCATAACGTACTGAATGTTCATCATCTAAAACCAGGTATGGGTCTAATTGTCTACTAATTTTTGGTCTAAGCAACACCTGAGGAGATGAACCAGATTCTCCTGTGAACGTCATATTGTTTGAGCCTAAAGGCTCTGTTTGTTGCGTCTAAGCGAGCTGATCCAACTCCTCCGTTTGGAAAGATGAGCCATATATGGTCCTTGGAGGTGGAGTTTTTGTTGACAACCGGTTGGCTAAATAATTGTCACCCCATACTGAGAGCGAGGGTGATGACTGTCTATTCAGTTGAGCGTAGTATGCCTCAAGACCTAGGAGAGGTCTGCCATATGCATCGAATCCCAACATATTCGGGGGGTATATGAATACTCATAGAATAATGGGAAGGGGGGAAGGTGGAAGAAAGAGGTAATAAGGAAAAGGAAAGCACTGTGTTGTTCACGTTGGGTTCACCAATTTTGTATGATGGAAAAGTGACAAGTGAGCATGGGAATCTACAAGTAACTCTTCCTTGTACCCGACCTCCGGAGGTCGTGCCGAGACAGCCGGTGGTGATGGAATATACGCGAGATATAGGCAAACTAGTCATGCAATCTTATGTCTTCGATGCGCACTAGTGGAATCTACAAATCTAAGGCAAAGAAGGCTCTCCTAATCTGAACTGGTGTGATAGATCGATCGGCAAGGATGACTGCTCGAAGGCTCCAATCAATATCGAGCTCTGGCATGATTCGATCTATGGGTTGTGGGATACGTGGAAAATGACCTGGGATAGTTTCGTGTATGTATCCAAACAGGGTCATAGGGTGGATGATGGATGTAGGCGACTCTATGGGTGATTCTCTGGTTTAGTCCGAAAACCCTTAGTTTCGTTAGCCGCTATATCTAACAAGGATAATTATCTGATAATGGCTGGTGGAAGTGGAGTGTATCTAAATACTAATGTGCGTAAGCCAGCGTCAATGTCGGATTGACCTGTGGACTCGTTGGGTTGTGGGATTTGTGGATCACAACCGTAGATTCGTGGTTGTTGTGGACCTGCTATGGTCATACGAGGAATCAATCTCTAATCCCTAGTATCTAGTAGTCGTATGCCTTTTCGGCCTCTATATTTAGAACTACAAGTTGTGTAATCTTCTCAGAGTATCTTACAGTGTTGCGCAACCTGAATCCTTAAGCCGGTGTCTATGTTAGTGAGAATGTCTCCTGCATCTGGATGTGGGACCAAAGGGTCACAATCAACGTTTGCTCTCTTTCAAGCCCTTCTACAGTCATGCGGATATTTATCTAGGGTAATCTGTAGTTTGGCTGATTTGACCAAAATGTGTGCACTTGGTCATCTTCTATGTTTAACCCGCTTAACTGTGAGCTGATCTGTTGTAAGTTTGTTGTTGTTCGGAAGACTTGGATTCTAAGATTCTGATCTATGTCAGTTATTGCTATGACAAGATTGGGTTGAGGCACGATTGGCTCGAATACGTATTCTCTGGGCTCTCTAGGTCCCGTGATTGTCATACAAAAGAAAACGATATAAAGCTAACTAATGACAGAATAAACTAAATATGCAAGATATATCTACGTATATTTCTAAGTCTGATATTTATTGATAAACTACTGAACAGAATTTTTAAAGAGCAATTATCTAATATATCTAAAATTGAAAACTAAACTAATAACACAATTAAAACAAACAAAGCAACCGAGTATAGTTACTTGTCTGTGCAGTTTGTAGATCTATTCTAAATAACCTAATAACTGATCTACTCTATTTGAAATACCTCGATCCTACCTCAGAAGTGAGGAGTGAATCATAGTTTCTCAGAAACTATCAATCCCCACAGCTTCCCTGGCAATATCGAAAGTGAAATTAACTGAAATGAAATGATTGACTACTTTATTTGATATGCTTTAACTAGAACTTTGAAAGATTAAACCTGGATTTTGCAGAATGGTGAATCCGATGGTGTGTGGCTTTGTCCCCTCAGTATGATCTCCTCGTTCCTTCGTGCTCACGTGGACCCAGAAAAGCATGTAATGCTAGCATCAACAGAAGTAGATATTGGAGCAAAGGTAGCTTAGGATACAGACTGAATACAATACGAGTAGGAGAGGGATAGCGCAAGAGTACAGAACTTGGCTTATGTAATTCTTAGCGGGATTTATTGCGAGTTATGCAACATAAAATGCCCGAACACGAAACTATCCTGTTTGACGAACAAAACCTACAACTTTGATGGCTTCCTTTTGAAAAGCAAACTATCCTATTCCAATTGATTGGATGAAATAATAGCATCATTTGCACAAGAAGGATATGTGGCTCTCTGACAGCTAAACAATACTAACCATGCATACAACAAATGAAACTATGAATTCTAAGCAAAATCGAAAGGCTAAACTATTGAAATGAGAAATTCAGAGGCAAATTTGAGGGGCCATTTGCTTGAGCAAAAGCCAGCTATTTATAGCATTTCCATTTACCCAAAGGTAAAAACCAAATTGATCTCTTAAACCATAAACAATGCCAAAACACTATTCCGAGGAACTAGAATCATTAATGCAAGCCAAAGGCGAGTGAAAAAAGCTAATAAACGTTGAAATTTACATGAGTCATGTTAAAATAACATTATGGAAAACACGTGAAACACCGCCACCACGAGCGGGCGCGGTTTAATCAAGAACAAAACGTAAAGGAAAAGAGGGGAAAAGATAACAACAAAGCACGCAGGGGCTAAGCGGGACATGCGGGATGTTAACACATACTTGGAGATCTTTTTCGGATCCCGAACACCTTGCGAGGAGACCTATATCATCATTGGGGCACATGTTACGTTGTTCCGGTGGTGCAGTACCCTACAATTTTGGGTACATACACACACTCTCTCTCTCTCTCTCTCTCTCTCTCTCTCTCCTCTCCCCCTCCCTCTCCCCCTCTCCCTCTCCCATTGCTCCCCCTCTCTTTCTCCCTCTCTATCTCCCCCTCTCTCTCCCTCTCTCCACCCCCTCTCCCTCTATCCCCCTCTCCCCCTAGCTCTCCCCCTCCCTCCTACTCTCTCTCTCTCTTTATCTCTCTCTCCCTCTTCAAATTTTTTGGTAGGGACTTTCGGTGAGGTTTATAGATTTTTTTTTTTGGTATCAAGATTACTAGTAGTGGTAGTTTTTACTATAGCTAAAAATAACATATTCTCAGTAGGATTATATTTTTAGTTATGAAAATTTTTATGTTATTGTAAGATGATGAGGGGGCTAGATGTAATTAGTTTGGGATTAGATCATAGTAATCAACAAAATATGGACTGCCAAACATATTTATCAACCATAAAATCAATGATAAGCCCTAGCTTCTTGTTTTTTCCAAATTTATCTTTAGAATCCTTCATTTTTGTCTAAGGTTAGTACTACCTATAGCCAATCAATACAATTTTTCCATGTTAGTCTTGAAGAGCTTCAAAATTTTGAACCTTGCATTACAACATTCTCATCTCTTCTTTCAAGGACACATAATTATTACATCTTATTGGTTGTTTGAGATCATTTCTTGTGCATCTAATCATCTCATGATTCATTAGATGAGAACATATGAATAATTAAAGTTCAATCCTCCATATCACACCAAAATGCTCGGTCACATTGCAAGGAATCAAAGCTACCAAGTTAATATACATCAAGCCATAAATTTCTGTCATGACCACAATAGCCAACAATTTATTCTCCCTCTACTTTTCTACTTCTACACTATCAAATACATAAATATACCTAGTATTACATACATACCATAGTCACAAGTATGATTCCAAGCAACATGTATCCAAGCCTTTTTTTAAATTGAGTTGGTGAGGCTCATAGCTGAATCACACACATCATGTTTTTTGCATTCGTCTAGGTTACTACTCCAAGGATAAAGGAGTATTTCCTTTCATCTCCCATTTCTACGACAGATATCAAGATAACTCTATAATTTATACAGTATCAACTACTCATGTTGTTCATATTTGCAACAACTTTCATTGAACGACTACAAAAATCTAACCTAAATAGTCAGAGTAATAGACTAAATCAGAATTCTATTTCTCACATATAAAATGAATTTCTTCCTTCAAAAAAGAAACTATGGGTGAATGCTCAATCAAAAAATAAATTACAATTCTAAACGAGTTTTAGGCTCAATTATCAATACTTCATTGCAATTTTTCTTGCCGCCTATCGCTTTTGGAACTACCTAGTTCGATTTGTGAAGTTAAAGCACTGGGATTAATAAAAATAATCAACTTGGCATGTTGTCCTTAAGATTATCCATGATTCTATCGAAAAAATCACATAGATCTTCCATTCCAGGTTAAGTTGTGATCCTTCCACGCTTCTCATTTTTCCTTTTCTTACTTGTATCTTCTCTTAAAGTTCTTCCAGATGTTTTTCGGTAATCAAATTGACTCTTTATGAATTTCGAGGCATTTCTTCTTGAATCATAGTGACATCTTCACCTAATTTTTTTCTTCACGATTTTCATTGTCATCTAAAGTTGAAGACTGAAAATTTATATGGCCTTCGACTTATTTTTGGGAACAAACAACCTTTTGTAATGTCCAAATAAATTCAAGCTCTTCATTCTCTGTTTGATTGAAGATTTTCATTCTTTCAAAATGACTAGTTAGAACATTGGTGGTATCCCCAAAAACTAAGTTCATAGTCTACATAGTTGCATCATGTGGAAAAATCATTGAACATTGGTGGTTTCCTCCACTAGTGCTTTCGGGCTAACTCGTCTGAGCATAGTCCCTTAAGAGTCATGAGGCCAAAACACACTATATCTTTGACGGGTGATTTCTCAGACTCTATGGCACCTAGAGATGTCTCATAAGATCTGAGACCCCATGTCTCGGCCCTCTACAAAAGGATCTCACTGTTTTCTCCATCTCCATTTGGTTCTCTTGTTGTTCTATTGTTTGCAAATGTGCAAAATCTGCAGTGATGAGTCGGTGTAGGGTCATGAGACACTATAGTTTGCAAACGGAAGCTCATGGGATAGAAAAACTACGCCAACACATTGGGGTGGCCAGGTGAATGCTAGTGGAGGATTTTTTTTGGTTCCCTACGCTACCCATGCTTTTGGGCTACCTCGTCTGGGTGTAGTCCCTTAAGAGCCCTGAGGCCAAAACACACTATATCTTTGACGGGTGATTTCTCAGACTCCATGGAACCTAGAGACGTCTCATCGATCTAAGACCTCCATGTCGGGCCCGCTACAAAATCCTCTCGTGGTTTTCTCCATATCCATTTGGTTATCTTGATGTCCTATTGTTTACAAATGTGTGAAATACTTTGCGCCGAGTCAATGTAGGGTTGTCAGATGCTATAGTTTGCAAACGAAACCTCATGGGACTGAACCAACTACGCCAACACATCGGGGTGGCTAGGTGAACACTAGTGAAGGATTTTTTTTTGTTCCCTACACTCCTTGTTCTTTCCGGCTACCTCGTCCGAGTGTAGTCCCTTAAGAGCCCTGAGGCCAAAACACGCTATATCTTCGACGGGTGATTTCTCGGACTTCGTGGCACCTAGAGATGTCTCATTAGATCCAATACCTCCATGTTGGGGCCCTCTACGAAATCCTCTCACGGTTTTATCCATATCCATTTGGTTCTCTCGTTGTCCTATTATTTGCAAACACGCGAAATACTACAATCTAAGTCAGTGTAAAGTGCTAGAGCGTTATAATTTGCAAACAGAAGCTCATGGGACTGAACCAACTATGCCAACATGTCGGGGTGGCCAGTGAACGCTATTGGAAGATATTTTTGGTTCCCTATGCTACCCATGCTTTCGGGCTACCTCGTCCGGGCGTAGTCCCTTAAGAGCCCTGAGGCCAAAACACGCTATATCTTTGATAGGTGATTTCTCAGACTCCATGGCACCTAGAGACATCTTGTTAGATCTGAGACCTCCATGTTGGGGCCCTCTACAAAATCCTCTCACAGTTTTCTCCATTTTCATTTGGTTCTCTCGCTATCCTATTGTTTGTAAACGCACGAAATACTGCGATCACAGTCGGTGTAGAGGGTCATTAGATGCTATAGTTTACAAACAGAAGCTCATGGGACCGAACCAACTACACCAACACGTCGGGGTGGCCAAGTGAATGCTATTGGAGGATTTTTTTGGTTTCATACGTTATGCATGCTTTCGGGCTACCTCGTCCGGGCGTAGTCCCTTAAGAGCCCTGAATGAATAGATTTTCTTAAGAATGAAGTTGATAGGGGTATGTCTAAGAACACACGAGAGTTATCAATCGACTAGTAAATATTTATTATTTAGTTTTGGATGGGAGTCGGCTAGCCTACGACTTAGTGACCTTTCATTCATTGATAATTTATGTTATGATAAACCCATGGATGCTTTCAAAAGTGCCTTGAAAAGGATAGGGGCAGTCATCAAGCCTAGTGAAGGGTGTGATGTGATTTCCAAATAACTTGAAATGCCTACAGATTTAAAGGTAATAACATGAATTGGACAGGATTAGAAAATCAAGAATCATTGAGTTTCTGAATTAGAATGTCATTGCATCTGGAGATATTCTCAAGCATTGGAGTAATGTATATGGAGAGACATTCTCAAAATATCAACACATGAAAGGCATCAAATTGTGACGAATCTCGGGTGTTTTAACAGGGGAGAAGACTAAGAAGCATAAAAGAATGTAAGTATCGCATTATAAGATAGGAACCAGATACAAAGAGACCATGAGCAGCAGAAGAAGCGCAAGTAAGGTAAATACACATATACATGTTGATAAATTGAATGAATAATTACTCAGATTAGGTAACTATTTATATACATACACTATATAAATATTGATTTCCAAAGTTTGATGCATACTATACATTGAAAATGCTAGTACATGTACATCACCAATAAATGAAAAATAATCCATAATGTCTTAAATATTGTCAAGTGCACATCATATTAGTTTCATGCAAAAATAATCTCGAAATGTAAGGTCTCATACAAAATTATCAAATTCCATATAGTATTTTAATGTGCATAATAAATACAAAAATGCCCAAATAGGTCATATACCATCAAGTTCAAATGCCATATAGGTGTACATATAATGCCATGCACATAGGCATACATAAACAATGTCATGTAAGACATATATATTTCCTAATCATCAAAATCTATCCCTCTCTTGGCCTTGCTCGAAGATGGAGATCTATGAGATGACTTTGGATAATCCTCTTCCATGCTTCGAATCCTCTTCCACTGAATACTCGCCTGTAAATGCAAACAATATTTTTTTCAAAACTTAATTTATATATGTTTTCAACATGTATTTAAGATCATGCTAGAATTAAAGTATGTACATAAATACACAAACTTGCCGCAAGTTTTGATCACGCCGAATTTGCATCTCACGCTCGGATGAGTCATCGGGAGCTCTGCAGTCATTTAACATGGGTAAAAAGATGATGAGGTGGAGGAGTCCATGTCATCAAAGTCAAAATGGAGGGGTTGAATTTCCCTACATACACATAAAATCGAGAAAATCTAACATCGAAATTAGTGAAAATAGAACTAAGTACATGTATGTACATAATGACAATATTTTAACTAATTTTATCAATATGGAACTATTGTTTTTACCCCGCCACCCCTGTGAATCAAATGAACAGGGCTACTACCTGTCACAAGTAACTATTGCATATACACAATGAAGGACATTATTAACATAAATTAATAATTCTACAATAAAATACATTACTAACATGTAATTTAACATAATATGAATTACACGAGAAATTTAACAAAATTTATGTGTTGTTTGAATACCTTAGTGAGTTGTTGTGCAAATGAAATCGCAACGGCAACACCTTTATCTACTTGTCGCAGAGATGGTGGGGTGTCTAGTGAAGTCAACATCGTTATCAAACATTTTTATCACGTGAATTAGATGGACATATAAGAACATACATATATTTGACTTCAAAACTTATATATATATATATGAAAATTTTACATAATTAACATTCTAAATTACCTATGTGAATGTATGTGTATGCATGGTGCTCACCGCCTATGGTCGGGATGAAGATGTGCCTCCCGCTTTGTAATATCAATGCATATACATGTAAAAATATAATTATTTCAAAAAATTAACATATATAAGTAAATCAAGCACTCAAAAAATTTGTAACACACATAATAGAACATAAAAATTTTACTTGCGAACGTGATGCCAATGAATGTAATCCAAATGTCTCACTCAAAAGGACATATGACATAGTGACATTATTGTGTGCACCCCTAGCACCAAATTGCACCAAAATAAATACGCATAAAAGTATTGTCCTCCTCGGGCCCCAAACATATTCTACCACATGACGAGCAAAAATGTGGCGTCATGCTAGTACTCCCCTTATGGAATAATCTACGTACCTCCATGAGCATCGCTCAAATCTCCCTCGTATGTTGAACAAGGGTCATAGATAACCCCTGAAGCGCATGGAGTGTATCAATATCTACTATCTCCTTCACTACTTGAGGGACAATCTCAGGGTGAGGGGGATTCTATGCGGGAATCTACCCTATTAAATAGGTGCATGTTATGCACCTAGTCGATCCTATGTAGATCCTTTTCCTCGGCCCTAGAAATCTTAGAAATCAAAATAATTTGGGATCTTGTTGAGGATAAACTCACAATAGAGTTTCCTCATAAAGTATAGTGGCACCTTGTTGTTATTACAAGGTGGAAAATCAAACACCATCCACCATCGGTCCCAAAAATTATTTTTAATAAAATTATTATTGCACCAATGGATGGGAAACCATTTACATGACAATAGAATAGGAAAATTAGTGTGAGGGTCCGTGAATAAGGCGCATATGAGGTCTTTTGAAATTTATTTTTTCTTTACATCCACATATGACAATTTTTAGAATAATAAACCCTAAAACCCTCTTTGTAAGTTTTCCAATGATCAATTTTCCCCATTGTCGCGTCAACTTGAACAAGTAATGCCTCCAATGTGTTTGCAAGAGAGGCACGGTGGGGGTTTGTAGATTGTGAATCCCTCATTGTTTGGATTAAATCCTTAATATCAATTTTGTTTTCAGCTATGTGGGTTGCTAAATCTTCTTGACTACCCGGGGATGTTGAGAAATTATGGGAGTATCGGGAGGGATAACAGGAATAACAGGGTTTGGTTGTGGTTGATTCCCTCGACCTCCAATTGTAACAATAAAAAATATGTAGTGAATTCAAATTTTAATCTATAATTATCATATTTCAATGCAATTTTGAGAAAAGAATTGTGCTTACCTCTTCTCCGTGGCGCCATCGTTGATTTAGATCTTCCCAAGTGATTTAGAAATGATCCTTTAAGCTTGAGATCCAAATTTGAATGAAAAATGCAAGGGCACGGTTAAGCTTTGAAATTCAAGTTTGAGGGAGATAAAATTATAGAGGCTCGGGCCTCTTTTTTATTTATAGTAGGCATAACACGTACGCATTATAACACGTACGCGTTATGATTTGTTAAATCCCAAACCTGAGAATTTAAAACGCAATCGTGTTATAATAGAACGTGTACACATTTTGCTTTTTTGGGGTTTTTGTCCACTTTTTGGCCCCCAACTTCGTGCACTTACCCTTGATGAGGCTGGTACTTCATCCGCTTCTAGTGAAAAATTGAGGGATGATGAATTTACGAAAACTATTTTTGAAGAATAGTGCCCGACACTGATATGTTAAACATTGTTGAAGCTCTAGAAACTGTGTCTATGACTCTGGAAATACCTATAGCACCGAAAATGTAGACTATATCTCAAGAAATTGTTGCAATGGAGGTTGGTCACCTAGAATCACATGAAGATGTATTCCTAAAGTAGTATTAGGATGAAATTGATACTTTGAAGAAGAAATTAAAAGGTATGGAAGATACTCAAGTAGTCCATGCAAAATGAATTTGTTCAACGAAATTGGTGAAAAATTTAGGGAAATAATTGTCTTGAAAATTGAAGTTGATGATTTAAAAAGGCAAAAGAATATTGGATTACAAGCATGGAATAATTTTTCTACTCATTATGACCAACTATCCCTTCAAAATAAGGAATTGGTCCAAGAAAATAAGAAACTTAAGGAAGAGATTAATTCGAATCAAGTGCTACAAATAAATTGGAATCAGTTGTGGAGTCTATTTGTCCTCTAGCTTGTAAAATTCTATCTTGTAGGAAACCTTCTTCCATTTACAATATATTTCTTCAAGAATAGTTTTATGCATGGAAATTACAAAGGATGTGTTGTGGGGATCCCTATGAGGATCTTGATGGCAAAAAAAATTAGAAATATATCAAAATAGTACTCTAGAAATATAAAATCTATTATGTGATTTTTACCTTCATAACATGTTGGTTACTAATTTCCCTGACTTCTTCATCAATTTTTCTATGGGGTTGTTTCAATTGAATGATTTTCAGTCATTGGTTAGGAACCAAATTATATGGGGTGAGAAAACAAATTTTTTTAATCAAACATCTTGAACCATTGGTTTTTATATTCGGCTTACCCACCACTAAGATTTTTTAATGAAAAGGATTTCAGGTCTCTGTATTATCAGTGGCATTTGATAGAATACATCGATATTTTAGAAAAATATGTTCAGGATTTTGAAATTTATTGTCAGTAGAATTTTGATGAAGCTCTAAAGGCTTGTGAAAAATATGGGATACATTGAGCTTACCACTGAAGAGAAGGGAAGCAATCTCTCCACAAAACATTAGTTGGAGTATGAGGAGGGGAGATGCACTTGTTATAATCATCAGGCAGTTGGTAGAGAAGGGTGTGAAAAAATATAGTAACGAGTGGGTTGGCATGCATGTGAGACCTCCCATTATTCTTAGTCCCATGGCTACTTGGTATAATACAACACAAATCTCACGATAGTTTCAAAGCATGTGCAAATGTTATCCTGGAAACTTAGGGGTGTAAGGGGACAATAAATCAATATGCGAGACCAATTCTAGTGTTATGATATGGCACAATAACTTGGACAAAGAGTAGGGAAAAGATGAGTTTGCATAAGGACATGCAAAAGGTAAAGTTCAGGGGAGATGATAAGTTCATAAATTGACTTATTAAATCATCCATATGACTATTGATCTTTGCTCCTAATTATTTTCATTAATGTATTAGGGATATTCTAAATATTGATATCCTTAGTAATATTGATGCATTTATCTTGTTCTTGTCTTATGTGAACTAATGATCATAGAAGTTCCCACTAACTACTTTTGTGAGTAATGTGATGACGTGTGCGAGTTGATAAAGATAATTCTTTGTCAATTTTGAGGAAGTAATAGTCAAGAATACCGAGTCTCTCACCACCATGTCATTCTCGGAAAATCTTCCTATAGCGGCCTAAAAATGAGGGCCCTATTTTTAGCTATATTACAAGGTGTCAATGAGATTTAATTAGGTTTCTATTTAGTTGAATCTTTGGCCTATCATTGTGGTATGATCTGTAACTAATTATGTCTATAAAGACACCTTCTTGAAATTGTTTCGTAGTTAGTAGTTGATAGTATTTAGTACAATTCTATACACCAGTTGGAAGTTATTTTATAGTTTTATGGTGAAAAATGTTCTGAACTTATTCGAATCAATATAATGTATATGTTTTTTTGAGTAATCATTGGTGTTGAGGCACCTCAATCCCGAAGGAGAGCAGGGGCCCACTCTCTGAGGTAATTAGAGGGTTGATATTTCGTGCATGATCATTATTTATGATAAGTTTAAGTTCCAGTACTTTGATTTGAATGATTATTTGAATGCAGTATTTCCTTGCTTTAGTAACTTTCCTTTCTATCATTTCAATTCATGTGAGCATTTCAATTCGTGTGTGCATTTCAATTCAGTTAAGTAGTTTCCTTTGAAATCATTTTTATCATAGCAACGTTGTTTCAGTAGAATAGATGTATTTACTAAATTTTGTCTTTCATTTCAGTAACGTAGAGTTGAATTTACTTTCTGTAGCGTAGAAGAGAAACAAGAGAGCGATAAAAATTGAAACCCCCAAAATAGAATCACCACAACAACTGTGTTGCATCCAAATTCATTACATACAACTTAGGACACAACACTGGTTTGAGAACGACACCGAAAATTGAATCTGTTGGTTAAATGATTGGAAATAACAACGACCCATCACCCACTTCTTTTCAAAAGTTCTAAAAGCACACATAAATGCTTTTGAAGGCCTTGAGTAGACCTAGAAATCAAGATAAGATCATCAACATATAGGATAAGTATTATAACATACTCTCCTAGGGGAACACCATCTTAACTCTACATATTTTACCTTTCCTCAAGTTTGTCGATATATAGGACAAATAAAGTAGTCAATAATTGGAATCCTTGTTTAACCCCAATATCACTCCTGAAAATTTCTAAGATACCAGTGTGAGTTCTAATTTTTACTCATACATTTTCATAAATTCTATGAACAACTATTGTGTGATGTGTTTGAATACCAAGCTCCTTCATTTTGTCATATAGATTATCTAAGAGCAGCAACAGATTAACAAAAGAAATATAAATTGATATTGTATTCACCTTTCTGAATTACATACACAGGCTATTAAATAGCCATATACATAGGAAAACTGACTTCCTATAAAATAGGAAAGTCAACAAACCACTTACCCGTTTATAACTTTACGGGTACAACAAAACTCTAAAATAATATATTGTTAAAACAATATATTATAACAATTGTAATATCAACTCAACATAATTATAATCTAACTTTTATAATAATGTGAGCACTAATAATAATTCCTAACAGATTACTCCTAGGAATTGTGTCAAATGCCTTCTTGAAGTCAACAAAAAATCAGAAAGCTTCCTCTTTATAAGCCCAAACTTTTTCAATAATGTGCCTTAAAGTGATACCATGATCTATTGTTGAATACTTAGGTATGAATCATGTTTTCCCTTTTTCTCTCTTGCCTTTTTCTTCTACCCACTTGATGATTCTGCATTCCACCATGCTACCAAAAACATTTGCAAATAAAGGGTTAATCATGATGGTTCTATAATTAGAATAATTTTAAACATATTCGTTCTTAAAAATAGGTATCACAAGACTAGTAGTCTAATCTCCAGGAAAACCCTGTTGATTGATGATGTTGGAAATGTCGACAATGTGAGGAGTGAGAAATCATTTCCCTCATATTAAATCTTCTACCCGAAATTCATAGATTTTCCAGCACCCAATTTCATAATACCATCTTCCACTTCTTGTATGGTCAAAATTTTTGTTGTCGTGTTGATCAAAGGGGGGCCTTCAACTTTTGGATCCTATTCATAAAGTTTTTTTGCAAACTCAAACCACTGATTAGTTGTGATATTGTTGTCATCTATATGTTTCTTATTTGATTAAAGCTCCTTCCAAAATGATTTTGGGTTATGTTTCCCTAAGTGTATAAGCTCTTCCCTCCTTATGATCATAAACTCATTTTCTTCTTCTTTATGATCTATTTATACAACTTTGTGTTCAACTTCTCCTTTCCTGTTTCTTTAATATCCCTCACCACTTTGAAATCTTCATCAAGCCATCTATTTACCATAAAATAATTTATTTGCTTATTATTATTTTTTATTCTCTTACAACTTGTAAGTTCCTTTTTAATGATGTTTATTAACTTATATATTTTAAGGCCTTGTGATCTTACTTCCCCCTCTTGCATCAAATAAATCAACACCATTATGAAGATATCACTGTTTGCTTGTGTTACAAGGATCCTTCCTTTTTCCGGTAGATGTTGAGATAGTTCTTTCCTTATGAGCTGATTCTTGCTCGACCAATCTACCACTATGGAAATTATATTATGATCTGACTTTAGGTCCCTGATAGAATCATCAATGTCCACTTCTTTCTTCCTATAGACTATAATTTGCGAGAAATTACATAGTCAACAACACCTTCCCTATTCATACCATTTTTCCATACCATTACAAATAATTAGATGAAACATGCCACATAGAGTTAATAATTCTTCACCAACATGATTGATGTCCCGGTTTACGCCAACCATCTTTCCCCCTTTGTTAATTATTTTCTTTCTTGATCCATAGTGGATTATAGTTCTCCTTGCTACACCAAGTGTAAGCTTGCTCATTTTTAGTCCTTGCATTAAAATCACCTAAAAGAATAACTTCCCATTGTTTTGAAAACTCTTAAATATCTTTCTTTAGGGATGCATAAGGGTCTTTCCCATCTAACCCACCTCTTTTGTATGTTTTTGAGACCTGAAGTGCAAAGCAAAAAACAACTATTCTAATGTTACACTCGTTTTTTGATATTCTAACCTAAATGAACTACTTGTTTGTGTCCTCTTTTACCTGTTGAATCTTATTACCCTCCATTTCTCTAACTAAAACCATTATACCTTCAAAACATTTCCCATCGCTTCAGCTTTGCCTCATTCCAAACTACAAACTTCCTATATCCTTCAAAATAAGTAGTCTTGCAACCATCATGCTTATGAGTTTCCGTGAGACAAATTACATCTATTCCTTCTAGTACTGGCCCTAACCCAGGTCCTCTTCTCCAAGGATAACCTTTACAATTCCAACATGAAAGTTTTAGCAATACCTGGGAGGGCCTTGATTTCTATTTATTGTGGTGTTGAGAACACAAAGCATGGTTCTCATAAATTTACGTCCACAATTGGCCTAAATCATTTCTTGTTGACATCAATTTCATTGTTCTCTTGTTGTCATCAGTTTGGGAAGAGTATTGTGACATTATCTTGCTAATAACAGTTTTTCCGTTGTACAAACATGATCTTTTACCTTCGTCTCTTATTGCTCTTACTTTAGTTAATTCTCTCCTTTTGTCCTCCAATTGAGTTGAAGTTAAATCATCATCTAAAAATAAATTTGATCCCCTCAAGAGTCCCTTCTTACCCAAATGTTGGTACTTGTCTTCTAATCTCCTCATGACCACTTTGATAGGTCTATCCCTTTCTTCATCTACCTTTCCAACTCTCCTTGCTTTCATGATTGGTCCTTGTCATTGTATTTTGTCTCTTAAAAATTCACTTTCCAAAACAAATGTATTTTCATTCTTGTCATACTCTATTACCCATTTAATAATTAGATTTTTATCCTCTCATTCCTTTATGTATGTTCTCTTTCTTGCTTTCTGCCCAAATTTGCACCTACCTCATTGTCCTTATTCGATGGACCCTTAACAATATGAGACCATGACTTGGTTTTGTTTACATTTAAATTTTTTATTTTTAGAACATTCCTCAACCACAAAGCAGTGAGACTTTTGTTCCTTGATGTGTATGAGATTTTATTTCTATTTTTAAAGGTTTTTGACACTCATACCCAATTTTTTCGATGCTAACATGTCTTGATAGATATCTTTCACCATTTCATTATCATTTTTCATTTTTTCCATTCATGATTTCCTATTTTTAATTCACCTTGAAGTTGTCACTTGTTCTTTTAACACTTTGTTGTCTTCTGCAAGATTCTGGTTTTTTGTTACAATCTCTTGGATCTTGCACCTTTTCTCCTTCTCTTGGGATTCCATGCATTTCATTCTATTTTTCACATTCATCAACTCTTGCACATATAAATAGGATGACTAGGTAAGAGGAGTGGAAGTAGGGATGTAGAATTCATCCACTCTTTTATCTTTACATTCATATGCCTCCCGATTGTGTGCTCCATTTTGGTTTGAGTTTTAGCCCTTTGTTTAAGTGGAGTAGTTTTCATCTTTTGATCTTGATGTATTTTTAGAGTCCCCATTTATTGCATGAAATCTTGTGTTTTATTAGTACTCGATATTACTTTGAATTGACCCACACCCATTTCCCACTTTTGTATGCTAGTACAATTTTTCCCAAGTTGTTTGACTCCACAACCCCCACATACATTCTTTCCATTTCAAAAATTTGACCACACAGAGAGACCAAATGGAACCGATTCAAGTCACAAATCAAAAACTTGTCGAGATGTAGGTAGTTTTGAGCCATAAAGATCCTCGTAGAATAGAGTAGGGGCCTGATCGGCATGTCCTGGGTGATTTGTGGTTTATCTCTGCTATGTTTCTTATTTTTCCATTGTGTTGGCATTATTTTTTCCATCATTCTTGGATTTGTGGGTTTTGAGGATTTAGACCGAGTGTATGCAGAGTCATTTGGAAAAAGGAGATAAATTGGAATAAGTTGTTGTGATATCTCACTCGGATTTAAATATGTTTCCATCTCTTCTATAAAGCATGAAGCATTAAAGAACTGTAACCTTGTTCTATAATCACAAATTTATTAAACATCATCATGTGAATCTATTGTTGTAGATTGTATTAGACCTTTCCTTTCCTCTTAAACATGCTAAATATATGCTCAATATTCTTATTCTGTCATAGTTCTAACTCCCCAACCTATTTAACAAAGCAAATTTCAAGTTGACCAATGAACAAGGTAGATAGGTAGGGGATCTGTGGAGGGGGCACAACCTGACATGTAAGGAAAATTATCTCGATTCTTGTAGAATGAATCAGAGGTTAATAAATAAGAAAATTAGAATGGTGAAGGGTAGGAGCTTGTTGACACAGTCGAGAGTCGGGGTTGGGTGCCATGTGTCAGAAGTTGAGGTTCGAGAGTCAAGGGTCATGAGACGGGTTTTGGGAAACAAGGGTCTAGAGTCAAGAGTTGGGAAATAGGAGTCATAAGTTGAGGGTTAAGATTCAAGGATCAAGAGATAGGTGTCAAGAAACAAGGCTCAGGAGTCAAGGGTCAAGAAACAGGGTTCAGGAGTCGATGATCGGGAAATAAAAGTAGGAAGACATGATAAACTTGATTGTTGTAAAGCTTGGAAAAGTTACAATGAAACACATGAATGGATCAAAGGGCACAATGTAACATTCAATACGAAGATTCAATTGGTGGTGGAAATCCATAGTGCATGTGTTAGGGTCGAGTGGCCTAGACCAGATCTTGCATGTCGAGATCCTCCAAACCTTACCTTTTGCAACACACTTTTATAGCCTCCAAATGGGATTTGAATCAAAGCCTTTATCATTAGGAAATAAGGGATAAAAATGCGAACAATCCCTCACGAAATCAAAACAATAGAAACTAATATGTAGAAAATATTACAGATCTCAAATAAAAGTACATAATAAAAATAACACAACACAAATAGTCAGTATTTAACATGGTTCACCCAATTTGGGCTATGTCCACCAAGAATCACTTGCTCATATTTTATTACAAGCCACCACTTTCTCAATACAATACCCAGATCTGTTTGGAGCTATGCTAAAAAACTCTACATAATTCACACCCGAATTCATACACATCTACAATGTTACATTATCCCTACCATATGCACAAACAACATAAGCGAGATAACTCCTTCGGTAGTTTTAAAAATTGTGGGTATCAAAATCATGGGCCAAAACCGTCTCATAAACCCTACCCATATGAGAAAGGCACGTTTCCCGGTATATCGGAGGCATTTCAAGGCCAAAAAAATTATCATGGGATATGCCCCGAACCATGGCGAGACAAGCTGTGGAAGTTTACAATACTTTTATTGTACAATATTCAACACTTTCACACATTAAAATAGGCTCCATAACCTAACATTATTTGTGTCTGTGGTGCATTAGGTAAGCATTAACTTTCCTCCAAAAATGAATTGATGCCCAATGTCGATGCACTCTTGCAGATGAGAATCCATTTTCACTCCTAAAATTTTTGTTACTACGGTTTGATATTCCCTGTCACTTTTTAAAATGTTTTTGTCTATAATAGAATTTCTAAATAAACTTACAAGTCCCGGTATTTGAAGTTACTATATTATACTGCATGGTTAGTTCTATTTATCAGGGTAAACTTTATATTTTTAATTTTTTTATATAATACATGTATTATTGTATCTAATACATTTCCGCGTAGCAAAAATTCCATATTTGCGTATATCTGAAGTGTTTTGGCTACTTAAGTCTCAAGCAAATAGTTACTTAATTTTTGACTAAACATTATTTTAACTTAGATATAATGATAAAACCATTCATTTGTATGCTACTTCATTTCAATATATATTTATCGTTTTCATTTTTTTGCTACATTTTATTGTATTTATATGTGTAAATTATTCTCAATGATATGAAATATGTTCTTACGAATTTGGAAAAACCATTTTTTTCATTTGTCTCTTCAGTCCACCTCGACAAACACCTCTAAATCAAAAACCATGTTAACTTCAAAACTGTAATATCAAACTTTCCATATGAAAGCCTTTTCCTTTTTTTCATTTTTTATAAAGGGAAAATGGTGCCTATAGGCTCATGCCACCAAAAATTATTGTGGAGCTATTATTTGAAAGTTTCTTGAAATTAAATTAGCTAATGATCAAAAACATATTTTGTAATCTATTTTTATGTCGAACATATTTGAATTTTCATGTCATGTGCCTATCCAAAAATTTTATTCCAATGTGTGAGAACCCATTTTTTTAAAGAGGTAAAACAGGGTTGAGGGGACCCTACCTCGTACAAAATATGAAGATATAGAACAAAACAATGAGGTCAAGGGTATACCATTTTGAGCCCCACTATATCAAAAGTATATAAAAACTAGTGGCCATACTAACCAAACTAACAGTCCATTTAGACCAATCTAATAGCAAAGGCATGCAAATTAACAACAAAACAAAAAGGGTTTCTTGCCACCAAGAAATAAACAAAAATAACCATTCGTTCTTTTATCATATCTCCCATTATGTGCATGCATTTTTTCCACTCCTTGACCAAGCTAGAAATGGTGGTCTTTCATTATTGAAAGTTAGGTTCAGTGATCTCAACTTTAGGCCCAATTCCTTCCTTTTCCATTTTCTTAGAAATTTCCATGGAATGGATCATTTCAGCCAAGAGTTTGAGATGATGTATAGTTCTCTTAACATTGAGAATGTGGGCATCCTTAATTTGTAAAATGATCTCCTTCATCTTCAACATTTCTTGCTCCATGGAAAGACATCTCTCATTTGCATTCTTTAATTGGTCATTGAGGACTATGGCAATGAGTTTGTCAACCTTATCTTAAAGCTCCCTCAAATCTATGGTCACCATGCTAATTTTGTGTCTGTTGATGTTTGTATCAAGTTTGCAGTGTTCAAACTCTTTCAAGAAAACATTTGATTTAACTACCGAGTCCTGAGCGATAGGAAACAATTTTTTTGTGCCACTTTAAGAGCATGTCGGTTTGCAATAGCTTATTCCATATTCTAGGAAGTATGAACCTCATTGTTTCCATTAACCTCTTCACAATCCTCTTTCGCACCCCCATTGCTAAAGTGTTTCTCATTTCCATCTCTTTGGTATCAAAATCCGAGCTAACATCTATGTTCTCATGAAGTCCCGAAGACCCACTCTCCTTACTCTTTTTCTTAGCATTTTATTTTGCCATACTTGACCTAGTTCTTTTTTCCATTGGTTTCCCCACATCCTCCATATAGGGGATATCAATATTGGCTTTAGAATTTTCATTCTTCCCCAAATCTTTCTATCCAAGATTAATCAATTTGGCCCCACATTTTCACTTTTCCCTATGAGAGGAGTGTCAAACTTAATCATAGATTTAATAAGCCCTTGATGTAAATGATGAGTAAAATTACCTCTTCTAACCTGTTGGTACCCAGATTTAATCCTTCCTCAAGAACCGAGCAACATCAAGGAATGAACAAGACACTCAGAGGCAGATAAATAATTGTGTGTCGTTTTGTAGCCGGGGAAGGAGTTTATCTGACTTTTTAAGCACTCAGGCTTTGAAAGAAGTGGGTAGCACCTTAAAAGGATGTGATCTTATCCTAACTATTTCGGTTGTGCCTTTCAACCAAGGTAAGAGAACCTACTTTGTAACCTTCAAATGGTAAAGGAGATGGTGATATCCTTCTTTTGCACAAATTTTATATAGAAGACCTTGGGAAAATATGATCAACACACCAAATCTGACTCTCACGAGTTGTCACTCCCAGAATATGGAGATATTTTCAACACAAGGCTAAGGTTACTGAAGACATTTGGAAACCTGATATGTTCTGCATACTTTAGCAAATGGATTTTGTTCTTTTGTGGATATACAGGACAAAATAGGGGTAGTTCAGGGTAGGATTGGTTATTTGAATAATTTTTTGGTGGGAGATCAACAAGAAAAATTGGACTTTGTCAAATCCTTGAGAAACTTCACAATGATGGAAAACTCAGCAACATAAAACTTCAAAATAGTTAAAACATTCCTTCAACCAGAAGGTGTGCATCAATGGAGGCCCAGATTTGCACTTTTTCACACAATATTTGAGATTCTAACACAAAGGCTCAAGTTAGAAGGCCCAATAAAACATCAAAATCTAAGATCAATCATGCCTGAGGTACACCCAGAGGCTTACAAACAATCTCTATCAACAAATGAAAGAAAAGTGATTTTAAATCATTTATTTCATTCCCAGATGAAAGCTCTTCTGAAAAATGAAATTGCAGATGCCACTAAACTATCACAAGGATTGAGATCTATGTGATTGAAAGAGATTTTGATACAAGATTGCAATAGGAACAAGAAAAACTACTTGCAGACATTCTGAAAGTGAAATAAACATAAAATTGCCAGAGATTTAACACAAATTAACTCAAAATTTATCAGATTTATTCAGCTAGGGGAGAGTTATTCAAACAATCTCAGAGCTTGTTGATGGTTATACACTTGTAACCAACTCAACATGAATGAAAATCTAACACAGAGGAAGTTAACCTGGTTTCTTAGAAAGGTTTCTCGAGAGATGAGCTTTTCTCAAAATTTTCTCGTGAAAATGAACTCGTGACCATTTGCAAGTATCAAACATGCATTATATATCATTTGGTTACATCCAAGCCTTCTCTCCCAAGAAAATGATATCCTAAGCATCAAGTTCGTTACAAAATTCCATCATGATTCACGAGAAAGGATGTTTAACAAAAAAAAAGTTCAAAATTTTCCAGTGCCTCAAAAAGTGAATCATTGCAAAAATCCGGATCATTACTTCAATAGGTGGAATTTTTTCATCATTGGTGCACACGCAGACCTTTCCTTTCATCATTTCATCTTTTCACTTTCCAAATTTGCCTCTGTAACTTCTGGATCTGATATTTCACATTTTTACATGAGCCCGAGCAAAAATAATTTTCAAAAGTACCTCAAATTCACAAATTGAACCATGAAATTGATTTAATTGATCATTGTAGACTAGAAAACGACACAAATTCACCAAAACTCGATTAAAATTGATGCAAAAATATCATCTCCAAATATCTTGGAGCTCGAATGGCAAAAAAATGATCAAATGCACAGTTACTGTTGATCTTCCTTCATCTTTTAATCTGAGCCCTCCACGTGGAAAAATGTGATTGGAAACGGGCTTGGGAGCGCTTTTTGACATTTTATAAATTTTGGAAAAATGTAAAATTTTGACATTTTCTCCACCCTCCATCGTTTGAAAAATGGTTTGACACGTGTCCCAATGTGGGGCCCAGTGGAATCGCGGCTCGATTATGCTATTTTTCCTCTTTTTTAGAAAAAAAAGAAAAATTTCCAAATTTTCCCCGCATCTCCACCTTTCCTCCTCTGACCTTGCCACATGTTCTTCTGTGATTGGAGTGGAGCTACAGTTATCCTTTTATACTTCATTCTCTAACTCTCTTTTTTATTTTTCAATGACACATGTCTCTTGCTGATTGAAGCGAGCTATGATTCATATTTTAACCTTTATCTTTTGAAGTCAAAAGACTTCAAAGTAACCCCATATTTCACCTCCCGCTTTGACTTTTCAAATCCATGTGCCCTTCTCTAATTGGAGGTGGAGTTTTGGCCTATTTTCATACTTTATTCCCTTCTTTCCAAAAGAAGGCAAAAAACTTCAAAGTTCTCCATCGGCCCACATCCCCTTTGCCTTTGAATTTTCAAACTACTACGTGCCCTTCTCTGATTGGAGTGGAGTTTCGGTTCACTTTTTTACTTTAATCCTTTTACAAAATAAAGTCAAAAACTTTAAAGGAACCCGACAAACCGCAATTCCATCTTTGATTATGAAGCCGCCACGTGTCCTCCCGTGGGCCTTAGGAATCTTTTTTTCACTTTAACTCCTTTTTTCCAAAATTCCTTAGAGCACAAAAAAGACCCGCTACTCCACAATCACTCAACATGTGACACATGTACATCCTCGGGAAAAATTAAGAAATTTTCTCTGCTTGAATTCAGCCAATCAGAACTTGGCGGGGCCATGGGGCGAGTTAATTTTTTTAGGAAAAATAGCCAAAAAGAACAAGTTTACAAGATAAATCCACCGCACCTCAACCAATTAGAAGAAGCCACATAAGCATCATTGGAACCAATCAGAAAGAAGCAAAGCCATGGGACCAAAAATGCCTTTTTGCCAAAAAAGCAAAAAGTGATAAGTTAAAACATCTGCCCGCCATCCCTAGACCAATTAGAAGAAGCCACGTAGCCACCCAATGCTCAGGAATAATTTGACGGGTAAAATACGCCCGTCAAACCATCAAAAACACAGAAATTTTCCAGTTATGCCCAAAATCTGATTTTTTCACTAAGGATGGAAATTTTTGAAACAAAACCAAGTGAAACATGATTCCAAGCATTTTTTGACCATGGGGATGGATTTTCAAAGGCATACAAGTATAAATTGATAATTTTTGAGCTTCCATGATCGGGAAAAAGGAAAAAATAGTAGAGCCCGTGGTTTTGAAGAATTTTAGGGCAAAAACAGGGCACACTTGGAAACTTCTTCAAAAGGGCATAACAATGGATTTGGAAAACAATTTAAGGCATTCAAATGGAGGCAAAAGCTTCAGATCATCCATTCACGATATAAAAAATGTTTCAAAATACGTAGAGTGAAGGAAAATTAGGGTTAAATGGTGTAAGATCAATATGGACACCAATATCGGCTCCTTCTCGGGGATGGGCACTCCCAGCGAGTGCCATAAGAACAAAAGTAGACTAAGTGCCAAAAACATCCATTGGGTAGTGGAGTCAATACGCAGAGCAGAAAAACTATAACCAACCTCCAAAAATGAACTGAGAGACCAGTAAAACTAGGTCCCCAAGGACCAAAATGAGTAAAAACACAAAAGACAGAAAGAAACCAAGGAAATATATACTATAAAAATGATGCATACCTCGATTCTGGGGAATCAATCAATGAAATGTTTCAAATGCCTATCATTAACAGGAAATTTGATAAATTCCCCATCTAAGTCTTTCAAGAAGAAGGTATGTTCACTAATTCGAATGTCAATGGAGTAAGGGCCCATCCACAATGCATCAAATTTACCATGCTTTCCCTTATCTTCATGCCTGCTATCCCACAATAGCACAAGATCTCCAACACTGAAAGCCCTTAGAGTGACCTTCTTGTCAAACAAATTCTTCAACTTTTCTTTGAAATTTACATGCCTTTGGTGGGATGCCCTTCTTTCTTCATCCAGCTCAACAATTTGATTGATTCGAGCTTCATATGGGCTGACTTCTTGATCTTCAAGTTGTTGAACAAACTGAAATGAAGACAATTACAAATGCAAGGGCAGCAGAGCTTGAGTTCCATATACCAACTCAAATGGGATTTTACCCGTAGCTCTCTTGGTAGTTATCATATCAACCCAAACAACAATTTCAGTTACTCACCCCACTTCTTCTTGTTCAGCTACAAGGTTCTTCTAATGATCTTCAATAAGTTCTTATTGGTGGAATTAGTTTGTCCATTGCCTTGGGGATTGTAGTTAGAAGCATATGTCAAATTGATTTCATATTCTTTGCACATTGCCATCAAAGGTTTAGCTTTGAAACACGTGGCATTATCAGCAACAATCTTGACTGGCACTCGAAATCTGCAGATGATATGATTCAGCATGAAGTTCATGACAACTTGGTGTGTTGATTTCTTGGTGGGGATTACTTCCACCCACTTAGTGAAGTAATGTGGCTACAAGAATCCACTTATGGCCAACACTGGAAGGTTCTAAAATTTCACCAATGAATTCCATTCCACATTGCTTGAAAGGAGCTTCATTGATACAAGCTGCAAAGGAAGGGAGCCTGAAGCTTTCATTCTTCCATAAAAATGCTGACGAATTTCACATCTTCTTACCAATAGAGTTGTATCTTTGAAGAGATTTGGACACCAATAACCAGCCCTTAAGATCTTGTGTGTTGTAACTCTTCTAGCAAAATTTCCCCCATAAAATCCTCCATGGATATCTGCAATCATCTTTGGGGCTTCATCCTCGGTTATGCATCTCAAGAGCACTCCCTCTGGGTTCTTCCAAGTTAGCCCAAAATTAATTATGACATACTTTTGAGAGGCCAACTTAAGAGATATTTTTTGATTTTTATTCAAATGATCAGGGCAGCATAGATGTCTGAGATAAAATATTATATCTTTGTACCACTCAAAACTTACCAAATTTTCAAGCACATGCACCCTTTCTTCTTCTATTTCATTCACTTCAATGGTTTACAAGTTTCTCTCAGCCATAAGCTTAGCTAGGCCCAAACCTCTTAACAAATTTGTGGTTTGGATGTCCATGTCATACTCCTGTAACTTGTTCACCCATATGCATCTTTTTCTTGACACCTCCATCTCTGACAAGATATCTTTTACCATGGTGTGGGGAACATAAGAAACAACTTTAGAGCTTAAGATGTAAGGTCTGAAAACCTTTGTTACTTTCACCAAGGAAAATGCTTACTTTTACATGATGGTGTATTTTAACTCAGCTGCTTGCAATGCCTTACTAAAAAGGCAATTGGTCTCTCATCCCCTTCATCATCCTTCTGCAACAAAACTGATGCAATGGTGTTTTCTAAGGCAAAGGAAAACATTTGAAAAGGCTTCTTGTAATTTGGAGTTGCCAAAACAGGTGCATGCTTTAGTGCTTCTTTGATTCCATCAAAAGCTTGAATAGCAGCCTCTACCCACTTGATAATTTGGTCTTTCTTGAGCATGCAAGTAATGGGAAGGGTTAACTCAGCAAAGTTAGACACAAATCTTCTAATGAAATTGATCTGCCCAAAGAAGGATTGGATTCCCTTCTTGGTTCTTGGAATTGGAACCTTGTTGATGGCCTCTACCCTCTCGAGATCAATCATGACACCATCCTTTGATACAATATGACCAAGCAACTTGGCCTTTTGCACTCCAAAATGGAACTTCTTTGGGTTCAAAGAGATACCAAATTCTCTGCATCTAATCAACATCTTTTCCAAGTGCTGCAAGTGATCACTTCTCTTCCTAGAAAACATAGTTACATCATCTTGATAAATAACAATGAATTCATTAATGTAACCAGAAAAAACCACATCCATTTCCCTTTGAAATGTTTCTTGAATTCATTAGACCAAAGGGCATTCTAACATAGACATATGTTCCCCAAGGAGTGGTAAAGGTTGTCTTTATTCTTTCTGATTCCTTCACAACAACTTGGTTATATCTAGAGAAACCATCCAAGGTGGACAACAATTCAGATCCAGTCACTAACCGCAGCATGTTTTCCATGTTTGGAAAAGGATAATTATCCTTCATTGATGCTCTGTTCAGATTTCTAAAGTCTACACACATGACTGATATCACCATTCTTTTTCTAACGGCACTAAGTTTGTAACCCAAAAGAATACCTTGTGGGCTAAATAATCCCTCCATACCTTATCTTCTTCAATTCATCTTGAATATTCATGGAGAGGAGTGGATTAACCAGCCTTTTCTTTTTTCTGAATGGTTTTGCATTAGATTCCAAAGGAATTTCATGCTAAACAAATCCTCTTTGTATGCTTTCATCTCAGAATAAGACCAAGCCAAACAGTCCTGATATTTCTTCAACAACTTGACATAGGACTATTTTTCTTCCTTATTCAGATTACTTCCCAACCAGATCTTCCTTGGTTTCTCCTTTATGCCAAGGTCATGCTCTTCAACATCCCTTGAGGCTGTTATATATGTCATTAATAATGCAATCAACATTATCAAAGTTTGATTCAAGAGCAACCAACCCTCTAGGAATGGTATTAGTTTTCAATTGGATGACATCTTTTCCAAACAAAGTTTCTTTTCCTTCTGCTGCACACACCATTGGATCCCAATCAATACATTGATCAACAAACTCTCCTTAGTTCCACAGAAATATTTTGACCTGAGCATCATCATCAAACTCTTTCCAATTTTTAACATTGTCGGGACAGATGGCCATGTTAGCACTTCAACATCATATTCACAAAATGGGGCGTTGCACAACTATCAAAACCGAGATCCCAAGACTACAAGCTTATCTCGTAATGACACTTGGACTTCTTATCATGGTGCAAGATATTAAATGAATCAAACATTTCAATCAAATCCCAGACTGCATGCTTATATTGTTTCATTCGCTGATTTTTAGTAGCATACAATTTTATGATTTGTTTGACAATCAGTTCTGAGTCCCCTTTGAAAATGATATCTTTAATATAATACTTCCATGCAATTCTCAAACCTAATAACAATTCTTCATACTCAACAATGTTATTAGTACATTCAAAGTTAAGTTTGAAAGAAAAAACAAACTCTTCCAAGCTTGGAGAAATCAGAACTACACCAGCACCATTTCCAAATTTGGAACAAGCCCCATCAAATAACAAGGTCCAAGGAGAACCTACTTATTCAAGACACTTACATTGATCCATCTTGTTCTCCTTCCCATCAGCAAAGCCAACAAAATTATCAGCATCAACATTAGTATACAATACTTCATAAGAAGCATTGTTGGGATCCTCAATAAGATGCAACATCTTCTTTTCCCCATATAATTTTACAAGACTTCCCTCAATTGGAATGGTGGAAAAATACATATCCATTTGGACACTTCCACCAACACTCGCAGCCCACTTCCTTGACAACAACATGCCCCACTTGGCTGGGCAATCAACAATGACCACATCAAGTTTTAAATTCTTACCTGGATATGCTGCAAGTTGTACCACCAAACCTTTAACACATCCAACAACTGGGACCTCTCTAGATTCCATGGCAGTACACCTTCCATATGTTGCAGTCACTTTGATATCCAGCTCATTCATGACCTCAAGAGGCATGACATTGCATGATGCTCTGGAATCAAACATACAATTGTGCAAAAATTTGTCCTTAATGATCAAAGTTGTAAAAAATGGATCAACATTTAATTGAAATTACACCAATGATGTTCCCAAGTAAACCTTGGGTGATTCTCCAAGCTCTTCCAATTATGGTGGTGTTTCAAGGTCTTCAATGGCTGGAGGAGGAGTCTCTACAATGTTTACAATTCTACCTGGGGTATTCTTCTCTTCTTTCAATCCCAAGTACTCAAATTATTTCTTCTTGTGCTCAGGAATCCTAAGCAGCTCAATAATTGGAACACTGACCTTGATTTGACTCAAAACTTGGTCTATGTCATATGGAACATTCTTTGGCAAGGTGGCAATTGAAGGGAGAGTAGCAAACTCATCAGATGGCATGAGTTTTTTGAAAGTCTGGGCATGTGGAGGACTGTAATTTTTATTCAGGACAGCAAGGCCTTTGGCAGATGCATCCTTCCTAGGAGACTCTCTAGGAATACTTGTAAGCAACAGAGTTTTAGGTCTGGCTTGAGGCCCTGCTCCTTTGATAACTTTACTCCTTGTATTATACTCCTTTTCTTGGCCAACAACAACATTCATTAACAATTGTTTATCCTCTTCAGAAGGTATTCCTCCATCATACTTCTTTATCATTAAATATCTTAGGTACTCAAAATCATTATTAGGAAGTTCAAAATCTTGTACCACATCTACTTATAAATTATTCGAGAGGAGGAAGAGGTAGAACCCGATGAATGCATTCCCAAAAATTTGCAGCAGCCTTAAGCACCGATTAGTTCAGTCAAAGTTGCTCCATCTTGTGAGCTTGTAGAACACTCCAACATGCATACATCATCATCAGTTTCATCATCAACTTCCTCGGCTGCTGATCTTCTTCACATGGTAGATGGGGTAAGAAACACTTGTCACACCAATGAATTTCATTGGCTTCATCAATAGTAACAACCTAGCGGCAAGAGAGATTAGGCACCATTCTATTCTCACGTGCTTGGGGATGTCTATTTGTAGATCCCATGGGCCCTTTACCCCTGTCATCAGATCTCTGCTCATTTATAGGATGGTTTGTAAATTTGTCTTTCCCTTGCTGCTTGTGCTGACCTTGGAAGTTTGTCCAATTCCTTTCTTAGCTCGGGCCAACTTGTATGAGATTTCTTTGACAACCCCTACCAAAGTTTTTACAACTTCCTCAAGATCAAAAACCTTACTTGCTTGAGGCTTCTCAGGGTTTATCAATTTAACACCCTCCCTCTTAGGAGTTTTTCCAATGGCCTTGATGTTGTTCTCAATTTGTAGAGCCATGGTAAAGGCCTGCCTCAAATTGTCGGGTTTTTATCCCTCAAATAGTATGCAACTTTTTTATCAAATGCATCAACATATTTTATAAGACAAGATTCATCACATGGCCTCAAATTCACAGGCAATATTCTTAATGTCTTATTAAATCTTGTATTAAAATCATGCACTGATTCATTGGGATTATTTTTAATATTCTCAAACTCTGACAAAAGAAACCTAGGGTTTGTTTTGTCACCATACTGCAATCTAAATGCATTTTTCATTTCAGTCCAAGAATCAATAGAGTTATCTGGAAAATATTTATACCAGTCCCTTGCATCCTCTTCTAATGTATGAATAAACAATTTGATATATACATCCTCATACTCAATCTCAAATTCCTCCATCATGTTAACAAAAATATTTAAGGTGTTGATCACCAGTTATAGCATTATTGCCTTAAAACTTTGGCAATCTATTTCTTACATCTTGAGGGACAACATTTGGATAACCATCCATTCCTCCAAAGTTTATGGGACCAAAGGTATTAAAAAAATGGAGGTCTCGGGTGGGGGCTGAGCCATATTGTTTTGTGGAGAAGAATTTGTAGGAGATGCAAGATGATGAGGACCGAGGGTCTGCGGGGTATAGGGCTATAATTTTTAAAAGGATTATCCCCTAATGGTTCTACTTCTTAGAAAATTCTATCAGATCTAGAAAATACAGGGACAGAACGAGAAGAATTTTTTTAAATATAGATGAAGGCCCCTCACTAGATGGAGAATGTAGCTCTATAAGAGGACTACTTGATTCAGATATGCTTGAGGATGAACTACAAATTTCAATGACAAGTAGATAAATATCAAGTTCAACAATGGAGATCTCTTTTCTTGAGCTATGATCTTCAACTGCCTTCCAGACTTTTCTTTCTCTAGAACCTGATTTTCCCAGGTCTAAGAACAACCTTCTAGCAGGGTCCTTAACAAAGACAAATCTTCTTCCTTCCAAATTTGTAGAATTTAGTAACAAATTTTCAAATGACAGAGGTTAAGACACTGACATTTATCAAATCAAAACAATATGGAGTCACCACTAAGGATTTTCACCCTAGTTGTGAAAATGTACTACAAATGATCTGTCAAATGTCTATTTATACTGAAATCATGCAAAGCTTTATAGATTTGATCTTCTTTTACCAAAATTTATCAAATATAATGCAAACAAAGTGCAACAACTGCTGGAAACTGGGAAAATTACTGACAGAGCTAATAACTTCATTTAATCCTTACAAATATGATTATAGAATGGTGCTTCAACAATGTATTTGCATGCAAAATTTGTAAGAAATATTACCAGGGTTTGATATGTATTCAAATATTTTCAACAAGTCCCCGGTGATGGCGCCAGAAGCGTGTTGGTACCCAAATTTAATCCTTCCTCAAGAACCGAGCAACATCAAGGAATGAACAAGACACTCAGAGGTAGATAAACAATTGTGTGTCATTTTATAGCCGGGGAAGGAGTTTATCTGACTGTTTAACATTCAATATTTGAAAAAAATGGGTCGCACCTTAAAAGGATGTGATCTTATCCTAACTATTTCTGGTTATGCCTTTCAACCAAGGTAAGAGAACCTACTTTGTAACCTTCAAATGGTAAAGGAGATGGTGATATCCTTCTTTTGCACAAATTTTATATAGAAGACCTTGAGAAAATATGATCAACACACCAAGTCTGACTCTCACAAGTTGTCACTCCCAGAATATGGAGATATTTTCAACACAAGGCTAAGGTTACTGAAGACATTTGGAAACTTGATATGTTTTGCATACTTTAGCAAATGGATTTTGTTCTTTTGTGGATATACAGGACAAAACATGGGTAGTTTAGGGTAGGATTGGTTATTTGAATAACTTTTTTTGGTGGGAGATCAACAAGACAAATGGGACTTTGTCAGATCCTTGAGAAACTTCAAAATGATGGAAAACTTAGCAACATAACACTTCAAAATAGTTAAAACATTCCTTCAACCGAAGGTGTGCATCAATGGAGGCCCAGTTTTGTACTTTTTCACACACTATTTGAGATTCAAACACAAAGTCTCGAGTTATAAGGCCTAATAAAACATCAAAATCTAAGATCAATCATGCCTGAGGTACACCCAGAGGCTTACAAACAATCTCTGCAAATGATGAAAGAAAAGTGATTTTAAATTGTTTATTTCATTCCCAGATGAAAGCTCTTCTGAAAAATGAAATTGCAGATGCCACTAAACTATCACAAGGATTGATATCTATGTGATTGAGAGAGATTTTGATACAAGATTGCAATAGGAACAAGAAAAACTACTTGCAGACATTTTGAAAGTGAAATAAACACAAAATTTCCAGAGATTTAACACAAATTAACTCAAAATTTATCAGATTTATTCATCGGGGAGAGTTATTCAAACAATTTCAGAGCTTTTTGATGGCTATACACTTGTATCCAACTCAACATGAATGAAAATCTAACACAAAGGAAGTTAACCTGGTTTCTCAGAGAGATGAGCTTTTCTCAAAATTTTCTCGTGAAAATGAACTCGCGACCATTTGCAAGTCTCAAACATGCATTATATATCATTTGTTTACATCCAATCCTTCTCTCCCAAGAAAATGATATCCTAAGCATCAAGTTCGTTACAAAATTCCATCATAATTCGCAGAGAAGAAGGTTTAACAGAAAAATGTTCAAAAGTTGTCAGGTGCCTCAAAAGGTGAATCATTGCAAAAATTCGCATCATTACTTCAATAGGGGCATGTTTTTCATCCTTGGCGCATGTAGACCCCTTTCCTTTCATCATTTCATCTTTTCCCTTTCCAAATTTTCCTCTGTAACTTCTGGATCTAATATTTCACATTTTTACACGAGCCCGAGCAAAAATCCTTTTCAAAAGTACCTCAGATTCACAAATTGAACCATGAAATTGATTTAATTGATCATTGCAGACTAGAACGACACAAATTTTCCAAAAATCCGATGAAAATTGATGCAAAAATTTCATCTCCAAACATCTTGGAGCTCGAATGGTGGAAAAATGATGAAATGCATAGTTACCATTGATCTTCCTTCATCTTTTAATCTGAGCCCTCCACATGGAAAAATGTGATTGGAAATGGGCTTGGGAGTGCTTTTTGACATTTTATAACTTTTGGAAAAATGTAAAATTTTGACATTTTTCTCCGCCCCTCCGCCCTTTGAAAAATGGCTTGACACGTGTCCCAATGTGGGTCCCAGCAGAATTGCGGCTTGATTCTGCTATTTTTCCTCTCTTTTGGAAAAAAGAAAAATTTCCAAATTTTCCCGCATCTTTCCTTTCCGCCTCGACCTTTCCATGTTTTCTTCGTGATTGGAGCGGAGCTGCAGTTCTCCTTTTATACTTCATTCTCTACCTCTCTGTTTTGACTTTTCAATGACACATGTCTCTTGTTGATTGGAGTGGAGCTACGGTTCATATTTTAACCTTTATCTTTTGAAGTTAAAAAACTTCAAAGTAACCTGATATTCTGCCTCCCACTTTGAATTTTCAAAGCCATGTGTCCTTCTCTGATTGGAGGCGGAGTTTCAGCCCATTTTCATACTTTATTCCCTTCTTTCCAAAAGAAGGCAAAAACTTCAAAGTTCTCCATCGGCCCGCATCCCCTTTGCCTTTGAATTTTCAAACTGCTACGTGCCCTTCTCTGATTGGAGTGGAGTTTCGGTTCACTTTGTGACTTTAATCCTTTTACAAAATAAAGTCAAAAAACTTTAAAGGAACCCAACAACCCATAATTCCATCTTTGATTCTAAAGCCGCCACATGTCCTCCCACGGGCCTTAGGACTTTTTCTCACTTTAACTCTTTTTTTCCAAAATTCCTTAGAGCACAAAAATACCCGCTACTCCACAATCGCTCAACATGCGACACGTGTACATCCTCGGGAAAAATTAAGAAATTTTCTCCGTCACTTGAATTCAGCCAATCGAAATTTGGCGGGGCCATGGGGTGAGTTAAAACTTTTAGGAAAAATAGCCAAAAAGAAAAATTTTACAAGATAAATTCATCTCACCTCAACCAATTAGAAGAAGCCACGTAAGCATCATTAGAACCAATCAGAAAGAAGCGAAGCCATGGGACCAAAAATGCCTTTTTGCCAAAAAAGCAAAAAGTGATAAGTTAAAACATCTTGCCCGCCATCCCTTGACCAATTAGAAGAAGCCACGTAACCGCCCAATGCTTAGGAATAATTTGACGGGTAAAATATGCTTGTCAAATTGTCAAAAACACAAAAATTCCAGTTATGCCCAGAATCTGATTTTTTCACTAAGGATGGAAATTTTTGAAACAGAACCAAGTGAAACATGATTCCAAGCATTTTTCAACCATGGGGATGGATTTTCAAAGGCATACAAGTATAAATCGATCATTTTCGAGCTTCCACGATTGGGGAAAAAGGAAAAATGGCATTGCCTGCTGGATTTGAAGAATTTTAGGGTAAAAACAGGCACACTTGGAAACTTCTTCAAAAAAGGGCATAACAATGGATTTGGAAAACAATCAAGGCATTCAAATGGAGGCAAAAGCTTCAGATCATCCATTCATGATATAGAAAATGTTTCAGAATACGTAGAGTGAAGGAAAATTAGGGCAAAATGGTGTAAGATAAAAATGGACACCAACATAACCTACTCAATAGATCTAGCTAGAGAGATACAATTTTTTTAGGAAAGTTGTAAAGCCTATCATTTTTATGTGATTAAACATCAGGAAATAATACCCATAAACAACCTTGTAATGCCCTTCCAGGGTTATGTAAGACATCAATAATAGGGAAATTTCATCATATGGTGAAGGAAAATCCTCCCTAGCATATCCATTATGAAGTTGTTTAAGAGTGCCCTTACCTTACATAAAGTTGTCGATCTCCAAGCTATAATCGGACTTGGGTTTCAAAATGCACCTTCCTTCTAGGTGTTGGTGCTCGATTTGACCTCGCCCTGTTTTGTTTAAAAATTTCCCAGTCTGCGTGGTCTGAAGTTTTTTTATCTCCCCGAATGGATGCGTGAAAACTTTCTCCTTCATTTGTATGTCGTTGTTAATCCATTTCTATGATCGTGGATTACTTTGATCCATGTATTATTTACAAATTATTTTTCCTTGAAGAAAAATCCAAATTTTGAGCGTGAATGGTGAGATATACCCTGCATTTTATTGTTTGACAGTCATGTTTTCCTATCAAATTTTATCTCAGCTTCAGCAGATACTTGGTCTCCTTTGATTGGTTACGGCATGATGGATCAATTCGATGAACTTGTCACTTTTGTTACATTTTCAAAAAGATTGAATTGGTCTCGTGGCTCTGTTGATTTCTAGTTGGTTGTTTGAAATTATGAAGTGGCGGAGTAAATCTCTCATTTTTTCCCCGAAGAGGACACGTGACCGCTTTTAAGTCAAACGGGAAGGCAGATCTTTGGGTTACTTTAGAGTTTTTTGGCTTTATTTTGTAAAAGGAGTAAAGTTATAAAGTGAACTACGAATCCGTTGGGGACCAGAGAAGGACATGTGGCGGTTTAAAAATTCAAAGTAGAGTAGCGAATCGGCAGAGTACTTTGAAGTTTTGGCCTTTTTGTGAAAAGGAGAAAAGTTATAAAATGAGCCGCAACTCCATGGGGGACCAATTAATGTCATATGTTTGAGTCAGCATTGAAAATTCAAAGCGGGGAGGCGGGTCGCCGGAGGTTTTTGGAACTTTTAGCTTTATTATGAAAAAGGAATAAAGTATACAAGTGAAGTGTGGCCCCGCCAGAGATCAGTTAAAGCCTGCGTTGAAAAGTCAAAGCGAGGAGGCGGGTCGTCGGGAACTTTGAGAATTTTAGCTTTGTTTTGTAAATGAAGTAAAGTTATAAAATGAAGTGTGACCCCGTTGGGGCCCACATCAAAAGATAAAAGTGGGAGGGCGGATCGCCAGGAAATTTGGGAATTTTGGCCTTTTTGTAAAAAAGGTAAAGTTGCAAAAGTGAGCCACACTCGTCGGCGACGCCAAGTTAAGCCATTTATTGAGCCCGTTTTTCAAGGGTAGAGGGGCTAGGAAAATGTAAAAATATGCATTTTATTTAAAAGCCATAAAATGCAAATTGTGCCCCCAGTGCCCATTTCGGCTCTAATCTTTTCCACGTGGATAACTCAAATTTGAAGTTGTGAAGGCGAATCAATGGCTATGGTGTGATGCATCTGGTTTTTCTGCCATTAAAACTCCAAGATTTCAAGAGATGTGAATACACATCATTTTTCATTGTTAATATGATGATCTCTTGTCATTTTTGTTAGCAAATTGCAATTTAATTGTTATGGAGCTTGATTTGTAAATATGAGAGGTGAAAAAGTTGAAGTTTTGAAACATAATTGCTTGGCTCTCGTAGAAAAATGCCGATCCAAAGAAAGCAAATTACGAGAGGAAATAATGAGAAGAAGGATGCTACAAGCGTGAAAGATGAAGAACATGCTTCCAAAAGTGACGACCAGATGTCCCAATTAAAGCAACCAGTGAAAATATCTGAAAAGATTCACCTTTTGAGCACTTGGCGGCTTTTGAGTGTAAATTTTTTAAACGTCACTTTCTGGAACAAATATGTAACAAAAAAAGTATTCCATGGAATATTCTTGGGGAAAAGGATTTGATGTAAAATGAGTGCTATAAAAGGCATGATTGAGTCATGTGAATGGTCGGGGGTTAATTTTTATGAGAAAATTTGAGAAATCCCATCTTCCTGAGAGACCATCTGAGAAACCTGTTAATCTCTTGTGTTTTAGATTTGATCACGTCAAGATGGTTGCAAGTGTACAACCATTGACAAGATCTGAGATTGTTCAAGAAAATTTCCCCTGCTAATAAATCTAATAGATCTCAAATTAATCTATGTTGATCTTAGGAAAAATTGTGTCTGCTTTTATTTTAATGTTTTCAAATAGTTTTTCTTGTTCCTGTTGCAATATTATGTTAAAATATCTCTGAATCACACAAGATATTATCCCTGTGATGGTATAGTGGCATTTTTAATTTCATTATGAGAAGATCTTTCATCCTGTAATGAAATAAACAATTTAAAATCACTTTACTCTCACTTGTTGACAAAGATTGTTTTTAAGTCTATGAGTGTATCTTAGGCATGATGAACCAGGGATATCTAATGTTTAATTGAGTCTTTAACTCAAGCCTTCATGTTTAATTCTTGAAGAGTGTTTGAAACCGTATAGATCTGGGCCTCCATTGATGCACACCTTCTGGTTGAAGGAATATTTTGGCTATTCTGAAGCATTCTGATTGTGAGTTTTTCCAATTCTTGTAAAGGTTCTCAAAGATCTGGAAAAATCAAATTTATCCTTCTTAACCTCCCACCAAAAATTTCTCAAACAATGAATCCTACAAGAAGAAAACTTTCTTGTACTTGTGTATCCACAAATGAAAAAATTCCATTGCCAAAATATGCAGAAACAAACAGGTCCTGAATATTGTCTTTAGTAACCTGAACCTTGTTTAGAAAATATCTCCATGTTCTAGAAGTGACAACTCGTGAGAGTTAGATTTTGGTGTATTGATCATATTTTCCCAAGGTTTTCTTTAAAATTATGCAAAGAAGGATCTCTTGATGTCCTTCACCAACATAGGTTACAAAATGGGTCCTCTCACCTTGGTTGAAGGCACAACCTAAAGTAGCGAGGGTAGATCAAACTCTTATAAAGGTGCTATCCATTTCTCCAACTCCCGAGTCACAAAGAGCCAATCAATCACCTCCCCTAGCCTACAAAACGACATATATCAGGATTTTTTTGTCTCTGAGTATCTTGTTAAATCTATGATGCTTGCTCCACTTTCCAAGGGAGAATCAATTTGGATACCAACACCATTTTGGTGCCATTTCTGGGGATCATTTCAATACATATTTGGCCCGTCAACATCTCCATTGTGGCACCATTTATGAGGATTATTTTTACAAATGCATACACATACGGACCCTGGTAATGTTTCTTACATGATCTAAGTGCAAATACATTGTTTAAACGTCATCCTGTGTTCAGATTTGTAAGAATTGCGTGAAGTTACAAGTTCATTATGCAATATTTCCAATTTCTAGTGGTTATTGCACTAAATTTATATCATCAGTGATAAATATGGGTAAAGGAAGGTCAAATCTATGAAGCTTTATAGGAATTATGTGTTGAAAGACATTTGACAGGTCATTTATAGTGCATTTGCATAACTAAGGTGAAAATCCTTAGTGGCGACTCCATGTTGATTTAATTTTTTGATAAATACCAGTGTCTTAACCTGTGTCAAGTGATATTTGTCACTAATCTTTACAAATTTGGAGGGAAGAAGATCTTTCATCTTTAAATACCCTACTAGAAAGTCAAGTTTCCAGGCGGGGAAGAAAAATTCAAAAGGAAAAAAATCTGGAAATTAGTTGGAGATCAGGAATCAAGAAAGGCGATATCAGTTTTGAAAAGTGATCATCCTGTGTTTGAATATTACCATACGTCTTCAAGTGATTCTGAATCAGGTAGTATTTTTGTAGATTTGAATTCTCCAACTGGTGAGGGGCCATCATTTGTGTCTGAAAAGTGTGCTTCTCAGTCTGTCCCTGTATTTTCTAAAGTTGATAGGGTTTTCTATGAATTAAAGTCATTAGGGGATATTAATTTTGAAAATTATACTCCTGTGCCCCAAATACCCCTCATTCCTCATCATTTTGTTTCCCCTGCAAATTCAACTCCTCAAGGCAATATGGCCCATCCCCCACCCAGACCTCCATTTGTTGTCAATACTTTTGGACCCATAAATTTTAGAGGTATGGATGGATATCCTAATTTAGTGCCACAAGATGTCAGAAATAGGTTACCAAAGTTTCAAGGGAATAATGCTATCACTGACGATCAAAATTTAAAACTTTTTGTCAACATAATGGAAGACTTTGAAATCGAGTTTAAAGATGTGTATATAAAATTGTTTATTCATACTCTTGAGGAGGATGCACATGACTGGTACAAGGCTTTACTAGAAAATTCAATAGATTCATGGACTGAGATGAAAAATGCCTTTAGATTGCAATATGGGGATAAGACAAATCCCAGGTTTCTTTTATCTAAGTTTGAAAATATAAAGAAAAATCCAAATGAATTTGTCCATGAATTCAATACTCGGTTCAACAAAACCTTGAAAATATTACCTATAATCTTAAGGCCAAGTGATGAATCATGTTTGATAAAGTATTATGATGCTTTTGAAAAAAAGGTTGCTTATTATTTAAGAGACAAAAACCCAAGAACTTTGAGGCAAGCTTTTACCATGGCTTTGCAGATCTAAAATAACATCAAGGAAGTTGGCAAGCCTCCTAAGAGGGAGGGTATCAAATTGATCAATCCAGAAAAGCCTCAGTAAAACAAAGTTGTGGATCTAGAGGAGATTGTGAACACTTTAGCTGGAGCTATTAAATAAATATCTTACAAATTGGCCAGTGAGAAGGGAATATGACAGATTTCCTAGGGTCAGCATAAGCCACAAGGTCAGGAGAGATTTAGAAATAATCTCAGAGGTGATCAGAGATTAGATGACAGAGGAAAAGGGCCCATGGGATCAGGAAATATATAGCCCCAACCCCGAGAAAATAGAATGGTGCCTGATCCTTTGGCTACTAGAGTTGCTAATGTGGAAGAGGATCGTGCTATTGAGTAGTGTGATTGATGTTTCTTGCCACATTCTCCATGTGATCTAGATCAGGAAGTTAAGGAAGAAGTTGATGATGATGAGATAGATGATGATGTGTGCATGATGGAGAGCCTTGTAAGTTCACAACAGTAAAAACTCAACTGAGATGATAAGTGCCAAAACTGTTCAAAGTTTATGGGATTGCATTCACCGGGTATTACCTCTTCCTCCCACTCATGCTTTTGAAATTGATATGGTACAAGATTTTGATTTACCTAGTCATGATTTTGAATACTTAAGGGAATTGAAGATTAAAAAGTATGGTGGATGAATCCCTTCTGAAGAAGACAGGAAACTGTTAATGAATGCAAGAGTTGCCCAAGAAAAGGAACATAATACTAGAAGTAAGGTTGTCAAAGGGGTAGGGCCACAAGCCAAACCAAAAATTCCAATGCTTACCAGTATCCCTAAGGAAACCCCTAAAAAGATGCATCCAAAAAGGCCTAATCACCCCAAATAGAAATTGTATCCCTACCCATGCCCAGACTGTGAAAAATCCTATATTATCAAATGAAGTTGTGAATCTCCCTCCTAATGCTGCCTTACCCAAATACGTTCCTTATGACATAGCCCAAATCTTGAGTCAGATCAAGGTTATTATTCTTATTGTTGAATTGCTTAGAATTCCTTAGCATAAGAAAAGGGCATTTGAGTATTTGGGGTTTAAAGAAGAAAAGATTACCCAGGGCAAAAATGTGGACAATGTAGAGGTTCCTCCTACTATTACAGAATTAGAAAAAACATGAGGTATATTTGGGAACTTCTCTGGTTTAATATCGGTTGAATGTGGATCCATTTTTTACTACTCTGATTATTAAAGATAGGTTGTTACATAACTGTGTGTTTGACTCAGGAGCCTCGTGTAATGTAATTCCTCTTGAGGTAATGAATGAGTTAAATATCAAAGTAACAATATCTTATGGGAAATGTACTTCCATGGATTCAAGAGAAGTGCCGTAGTTAGATGTGTTAAAGGATTAGTAGTGCAACTGATAGCTTATCCAGGAAAGTATTTAACCTTGAATGTTGTTATTGTTGATTTTCCTACTAAATGGGGGATGCTATTATTCAGAAAATGGGCAGCTAGTGTGGGTGGAAGTGTGCAAATGGACATGTATTATGCCACCATACCAATTGAGGGAAGCCTTGTGAAGTTCTATGGCAAAAAGAAAATGTTACATCTCATTGAGGATCCCAATAATGCTTCTTATGAAGTATCATACACATACATTGATGTTGATAACTTTGTTGGTTATGCTGATAGTGAAGAGCACAAAATTGAGGAGTGTAAGTATCCTGAACAAGTAGGTTCTCCTTGGACTTTGATGTTTGATGGGGCTTGTTATAAGTTTGGTAATGGTGCTGGTATTGTCTTGATATCTCCAAGCCAAGAAGATTTTCTTTTTTCTTTTAAAATCAATTTTGAGTGTACAAACAATATCACAGAGTATGAAGCATTGTTATTGGGTTTAAGGATTGCTTGGAAATATGGTGTCAAGGATATCATTGTTAAAGGGGATTCAGAATTGATAGTCAAACAAGTTAAAAATTTGTATGCAACAAAGAATCGAGAATGAAGCAATATAAGCATGTAGTTGGGATTTCATTGAGATGTTTGACTCTTTCAATATAATACATCATGATAGGAAATACAATAATGTAGCAGAAAAATTAGCAGTATTGGGATCTAGGTTTGAAAATTGTACAATGTCTTCCTATTGTGAATATTATATTGAAATATTGACTAGGCCATCTGTCCCTGACAATATCAAGCATTGGCAAGTATTTGAAGATGATGCCTAGGTCCAAAGGTTTTTGTAAAATAAAGGAGAATTTTCCAATCAAAGTATAGACTGGGAACCAATGGTTTGTGCAAATGAAGGGAAGGATACCTTATTTGGTAAGGACATTATTCAGCTGAAGACTAATACTATTCCTAGAGGGTTGGTTGCACTAGAGTCAAATTTTGATAATGTTGACTGCATTTTCAACAGACACATGTCAGCCTCGAGGGATGTTGAAGAACATAATCTAGGAACAGAGGAGAAACCACGGAAGATATGGTTGGGTTACAATTTGAGCAAGGAAGAAAAGCAATCATATGTCCAAATGTTAAAAATTACCAGGCCTGCTTAGCATGGTCATATCCAGAACTAAAAGGATATCGGGAAGATATTTTTCAGCATGAAATTCCCCTAGAAGCTAATGCCAAGCCGTTTAGGCAGAAACAAAGGCCGATCAATCCACTCCTTTCCATAAAAATGCAAGAGGAGTTGAAAAAGTTAAGGGATGGGGGAATTATACAGCCTATAAGGTACTCCTCATGGGTAGCAAACCTGGTACCAGTTTGAAAGAAGAACGGGGACATAAGGTTGTGTGTGGAATTTAGAAACTTAAATAAGGCATCTATAAATGATAACTACCCTCTACCGAATATGGATAATATGTTACAATTGGTTACTGGTTCAGAATTGTTATCCACTTTGGATGGTTTTTCTGGATATAACCAAGTGGTTGTGAAGCAATCAGAGAGAATCAAGACTACCTTTACCACTCCATGGGGAACCTATGTGTATGTTAGAATGCCTTTTAGTTTGATTAATGATGGAGCCACTTTCAAAAGAGCAATGGATGTAGATTTCTCTGGATACATAAATTATTTCATTATCGTATCAGGATGATGTGACAATTTTCTCCAGGAAAAGAAGTGACCACCTGCAACACTTGGAAAATATGATGTTAAGATGTAGGGAATATGGTATCTCATTGAATCCTAAGATGTGCCATTTTGGGGTTCAGAAAGCAAAGCTTCTTGGACACATTGTGTCAAAAGAAGGGGTCATGATTGATCCTGAAAGGGTGGAAGCTATTAGCAAAGTTCCCATTCCAAGAACCAAAAATGGAATTCAATCCTTTTTCGGGTAAATAAATTTTATTATGAGATTTATTTCCAAATTTTCTTAACTAACTATCCCAATCACTAGCATGTTGAAGAAGGATCAAAGTATCAAATGGGAAGAAGCAGTTGTTCAAGATTTTACTGGGATCAAAGAGGCATTAAAGAATGCTCCTATTTTGGAAGCTCCTGATTATAAGAAGGCTTTTCAAATGTTTTCCTTTTCTTCAGAAAATACTATTGCATCGGTGTTGTTACAGAAGAATGATGAAGGAGCTGAAAGACCAATTGCCTTTTTCAGTAAAGAATTACAAGGAGCTGAATTAAAATATACTATCATGGAGAAGCAAACATTTACTTTGGTAAAAGCAACAAAGGTCTTCAGGCCATATATTCTGAGTTCTAAATTCATAGCTTATATTCCCCACACCATGGTTAAGGATATCCTATCAAAATGGAAGTTTCAAGCAAGAGATGTCGATGGGTAAATAAGTTGCAGGAGTATGATATGGATATCCAAACTACAAAATTGGTCAGAGGTCTGGGCCTAGCAAATCTTATGGCAAAGAGAAACCTGCAAACAGTTGAGGTAAATGAAGTTGAAGAATAAAGGTTGAATATCCTTGAAAAATTGATAAATTATGAATGGTACAAGGATATTATTTTAAATTATGAAGGGAGTTCTCTTAAGATGTATCACTGAGGATGAAGCATGGGGATTTCATTAGTTAGGAAATATCCTAGCATGTGGGTTCATATTGAGGTAATTAAAATTAATAAAATTCAAGTCAATATACTTGGTAGACATGAAGGGGTTAAAGGGCTTACTCTATTATTATTTTGAATCAAATATTGGGGGTAGGTTAGAGAGGTGGGCCAAAGGAAAGGGAGGTTTAATTTTAATATAAAACTAAAATATTTGAATCCTAGTTTCTAAAATTAAATACCTTAAAATTGCAAAAAGAGTGTGGTCATAAATTAAATTATAATCTCATTTTTAATAAAGAAATTTCAATTAAGATATTCTTAACCAAGAAATAATAAGATGATAGAAAACTAGGATTGAGTATGATTTTCAACAGAAGTGATATTATTTTACCATCTTAATTATTTGAAGAACTATTGATAAATAATTAAAGATTAACATTTATAATGTGATTGGTAATAGGTCTTAGATGGATTCAAACTATCTTTCGAGAGGAAATGCATATTTAATTTTTTTTTAGCGAGACATGATTTATTTTCTATTTAATATATTAGGAAGTGTTATCTCTCGAAAGTGCACCCTGTAGAGAGATGGCAGCAGGTTTTCTAAGCTTGTAAAATTGATCTCTCTCTTTCGTAGATACAATAGAAATACCTCAAGTTTATGGGTATACTTATTTTGAGGTGAGTCTCCGTTATCAAGACAAGTTCCTTATTGATGTATCCTAAAATTTATTTCTAGAGTTGAGGGTAAAAGATGACTGTAAAAGATTTAAACTGGGGTGATACACCAAATTTGTATGAGGGCTTTGACTGAGTATATGCAAAACTAAAATGTGAAAGGATTCTTAATGCACGAACCAACAATTTTCTGCAAATATTAAGGGTAAACACTTTGGTGTATTGAGGAAAAATATCACAATAATACTGCTAAGTTAAACATACACATTAACATCTTGTAGAAATTACTGAATTTGCAACAGGGTAAGATAATTAACCAGGGAATTTGCATTCACAAGACTAATGGAAACATACACAAGACTACAAATAATTATAAAGGCATACAATATTTCACATTCAGAGGGAAAAAACTGGTAGAAATTACTTCAGTACTCCTATATCCAAAAATTCCTCCTTTGTGCTTTGTCAAAGCACACAATATATAACAAAAATAATTTACCCATCCTTCCTAAAAATAGACTAAGGCTTGTACTCGCCCATGCATCCTATTTTTATCCTTCGTCTATTAATAAATAAAGGAAAAAATAGAACATGCAATTACAAATATGCATTAATAGCCTTTGGTTACATTACAGTCAAACTGTAGTTGACTGTTCTATTGAGAAGGTCACAAAGCGTAAGTAAACCTCCAGAGAGATTTTCACCTTCCTTTTATTATTTATTATTGACTGATAGTAGTGAACTAGAAAGATTTGAAGAAGCAATGCAAGTAGATACCCATGAGCAGTGGGAACATGGCATAGATGAGGAGATGGACTCCTTGGAACAAAATCAAACATGGGATTTGGTCAAGTTGCCAATAGGAAATAAAATACTGCATAGCAAAATGGGTTTATAGAATCAAGGAAGAAGAGGGTGGACTGAAAAGGTACAAGGCGAGGCTTGTGGTAAAGGGATTTGCACAGAAAGCAGGTATTGACTTTGATGAGATTTTTTCTCCTATAGTTAAGATGACTTCTATTCATATTGTTCTAAGTTTGGTTGCAATAAAAGATTTTCATTTAGAACAACTTGATGTTAAGACGACTTTTCTTCATGGTGATTTGGAGGAAGAAATTTATATGCAGTAGCCGCTTGGTTATGAAGTCAAGGGTAAGGAGAAACTTGTGTGCAAATTGAAAAAGAGCCTATATGGGCTCAAGCAAGCCCCAAGGCAATGGTATTTGAGATTTGACAGTTTTATGCATGAGCATGGTTATATGAGATGTGAATATGACCATTGTGTTTATTTTAAGAAGCTTGAAAATAGGAGCTATGTTATTTTGTTACTGTATGTGGATGATATGTTGATTACAGGATCTCGGTATGTAGGACATTGGTAAACTTACGAAAAGGGTAGCTCAAATGTTTGCAATGAAGTATTTGGGAGCTGCAAAGAAAATCCTTGGCATGCAAATTCACCGAGACATGAAAAATAAGAAGTTTTTTTATCACAGAGGCTTATATCAATAAGGTGTTGGAAAGGTTTAACATGCACAATTTCAAACATGTTAGTACACCTATGGGTGGAAACTTCAAATTGAGAAAAGATCAGTGTCCTTCATCACACGAGGAGGTTGAGTACATGACACATGTTCCCTACGCTTCAACAGTAGGAAGTCTTATGTATGCCATGGTTTGTACTAGACTAGACATTACACAGGCAATGGGAGTTGTGAGTAGGTTTATGGCTAATCCAGTAAAAACATTGGAAAGAATTCCAATGGATTCTCGTGTATTTGAGAGGGACACCCGGCATGGAGTTATGCTATGGAAGATCGATAATTCTTTACGTGGTTATGTTGATTCGTATATGGCTAGAGATTTGGATGGCAAGAGGAGGACCACTTGGATATGTTTTCACAGGAGGTGGAACGAAAATTAGCTAGATTTCAAGAATGCATCTAAGTTTGTGGCTTTATCTACTACAAAGGAAAAGTATGTTGTAGCTACAAAAGCTAGCAAGGAAATGATATGGATGAGTAGGTTCATGGAAGATTTGGGAAAGGAGCAAGAGGATTATAGATTATACAGTGATAGTCATAGCTCAATCCATCTAGCAAATAACTCAACATTTCATTCAAGAATGAAACACATTCAGTTGAGGTATCACTTCATACAATAGGTGTTGGAGGATGGGCAGCTGAAGTTAGATAAAATTCATACGGATAAGAACCCTGCGGACATGCTAACAAAGCCATTGGTAAGGGAGAATTTGGAGCTTCTCTCCACTTCTATTGGTCTTCAATTTTGAGACTTGGAGAGGAAGATACGAGACCAAGGAAAAGGAACCAAGGATGGTGATGTACAGTACAGTGCAAAAATTGATCTCCAAGTGGGAAATTGTTGAGTATGGAGCTTAATTACTTCACAAGAAGCTTTCTTTTACATGTTACTAGTTTTGACAGTGACCGACATCGGTTAGGGTATAACCGACATTGTTCAGGACATGACCGACATCGATCAGGCAGGACCGACATCAATCACCTGTGTGACAGTGCTTTTGTTCTTTAATGAGAATTAGAATAAATCTCTTGCTTTAAAGATGATTTATTGATTGTAAAAGCATAGTTAGTTGCCCAAAATAGTTATATATGCATGTATGCATTGTATGAGGGTAAGTAAGAAGAAAGAGAGAAGAAAATAACAATTGTTTGCATGTAAGTTTTCTTAGTGAGCAAGAAAGAGTAGCTGAGTGAGGGAAAAGCATTGAACATCCTATGAGGTGTTGGAAGACAATAGATCTTCATTGTATTTCCTCTGTAAAGCACTGAATAATAATATTGGTTGTTTCTTGGTGGATGTAGCCCACACTGGGTGAACCACGTTAAATTTGGTGTTATCTTTCTCTTGTTTATTTTATCTTCTGGGCTTATTTCCACATTCATTGCTTGTATGCTTTATATGATTATAGATCTGTGCAACATTGTTATATGGTTTTACCCCAACATCTAGTTTCCCATCATTTCTCAAAAACTCAATAGACATAAATATCCAGATTTCTTACCATAGATCTTCATCCATGGATGAGAACCCTTTGGTCATTACATATAAATGTGGCAGGATCACCTGGTACTTAATAAGAACTCGTCAATTCATAATTCACCCTCAACATTCTTTCAAGATTTATAGAGAAGTACAAGTACACTTGTGGTTTTGGAGCTACTACTTGATTAAAAAGTTCCCCAGATATATTAGAATTGGTATGTTCTAATTCAAAAAAGCAATTGTGGTCAGATCATATAACCTTGGGAAATAGTTACAAAATTATTATTTATTATGTCATATAATATTATTATTGAATTCACTTTCTCATTTTTGTAATTAAAAATATCATTATAATATGATATTTTATATAAATTTTATTGAAAGTTAACAAAAGTGATTCTATTATATTTCACCCATATTGTAAACAAATCAACCATATAAAAAACACATAATTCAATTAATTCGGGACATCAAATACATAGAGGAAGATTACATATATAGAGTTTGATCTTCTTAATTCTATGAGTCAACACTCATCCCACATATCTCTCCTAATCCCTAGAATATCTCACTCAAACTCTCAATCCCATTATTCTCTCACAACAAACCTTATCTAATTACAACTATTTACATGAGTTAACAATTCATTAATAGTTGTATTACATTACACTATATTATTTATTTCCACACTCATAATAATGTTCACAATATATAATATTATTCCTAACAGATTCCTTAACACCAGTTGAAGCGGTCTCAAATATCAAACAACGATCGGGTTCATGTTTGTGTTCGTGTTTGACAAGGATAAAATTTGAAATAAATTCTCCACCTAATCGAAGTATAGAAAAATTTATTTATTATTTTATTTTTAATTAATAATAATAAAAATATCATCAATAAGCTGAAATTAATATTAATGATTAAAAAAATCTAAAATTAAAATTTTATTAAAATAAATAAAAACCAAAAATGAGAATCTAAAATCAAATAAACACAAATTAATTTTAAAAATCTAAATTATAAATAATTTGTTTTAAATAATTAAAAAATCTTAAACTAGAACTTTAAATTTTAAAAATACATTCCAATATAACAAAACTTTAATTTTAAGAAGATTACAAATAAAAACTATAAGTCTATAACTAAACGTAAACCCTAATTTAAGCTTTAATTTTACTAACACATTCCAATATAATTAAAAAAATTATTTTAGAAAAATAAAAATAAAAACTATAACTATAGCTGAAAGAAAAACCTAAAAGTTGATATATTAAACAAAACTATTTGATAAAATTTATAACTATAACAATATCCAAACAACAATAATAAATAAAACTATAGGAATAAATTTTAAACTTTTGAGGAGGTCGCATGTGTATAAAGTAATTAAGAAAACTTAAGGGTGAGGGAAGTCAAAACCGAACACAGAATGCAACAGAAAAATCACTGTGAATGTTGAATAAGCGACACCTCAAGTTTTAGCCAGCAACTACAATTTTTTTGCATTTCGTTGAATCACATTCAACAGAAAATCTTCACATCTTATTGCAAATCATTGACCTGCTACAACTTGCTGCAAATTGTTTGTAATTCCCAAATAATAGAGATGGAGGCCCAGTAAAGACAAATAAAAGCCCCCAAAGACTGTGGCCGACATTGAAGACGAGGTTTAAAAATGTAACTAGTTATTTCAACGATTATTTTGGAGATTTTGATGGTAAAATTCTACTTTTTAGGGTTTTTACAGCCGTATGAATTTCAAGACTTTTTAAAACGAATTTATTAGGTTTAGTTCAAAATCGTCCAATTCCAAATTTATTGTTTGATATTCGGAAAATTTTGTGACATAGGAAATAGACAAAATATTGTTTTAAAGAGACACTTATGGTCAAATCATACAACCTTGGGAAGTATTTGAGTATATTGTTTATTAGTTTTAGCCAACATAACTCTTGGTTGTTGATAATCTAATAATTATGCTTTGTGATATGGGCATCAATATGGTATGAGCATTGGCTGCAAGCGCGTTGCTAGCAATTGCCTATTTATGTTGTCGTGGATCTAGAATAGGGTGAAGTGGATAGTCATGGTAGGGGCCTATACATTTGATTTGTGGATTCCTCGAACTAGCTAGTCAAGCTACTCTTGAATTCAATTTTTAAAATATTTTCAATTAAAAATAGTTATAATTGTATAATATTTTATTTAATTTTTACTGAACATAAGTAAAAGTGAAACTTTAAAAAAAGTGATGCAGGAGCAACAACTCATCCTTGTAAGTTTGTATATAAGTAGTTTGAATGAGTCAAGCCTTGTTTGTGAAGGCTAGAAGAAATGACAAGCTTCTAAATGCATGTAACAGGTCCAATAAGGCCCTAGATAGCTTATATAGTCTTTAGAGTGGTGTTCAAATAAATTGAAAGTTTTAGTTTTTAGTTAGGTCAATATCAAGTTTTCCCTCCAAAACCTTCCGTTTGAAAATTCAAATTTTGTAAGCCTTGTGGACTAAATGATAGGTGTAGAAGGTCATGTCATCACCCAAAAACAACACCCTTCAATTTATCAAGCCTGTGTCAATGAGCAACCCATGTTTTGGGTAACATGGGTACTATCCCCAAGTTTTAGGACTTGCTACTTAGGATAGACCTCCAGAGAAAGCTAGTTCTTATTCCTCTGTTCAAGTGCACACATAAAATTTGTAGAGGATCTATTCTAAAATCTATTCTAATTTGTCAAGGAGATGGGGTTAAGAAGATGCAAGAAATTAAACATAAACTACAGAGGTGATGCACCAAAGGAATGATGAACATCTGCTTTGCTGTTAAACACAAACCACTAAAACGTAATACCACTAACATGCACAGATAACCAGGATTGTAATGAAAGATCAAGAGGATGCAATGAACGTAAAAGAGATTTGAAAATCACCCACAGACTTGTATTATTGCTCCAAAGATTTGATACAATGCATTACAATGGCCAAGAGGCAAAAAAAAACTTGCATTACAGTTTTAATGGAAGGTTTGTACTCCACGAATTCATCTACAGACCAGAGAAGTAGGGAGGGTGCAAAGAAAAAAATTTCAACATTTACAATGAGCCAAGCTCTTACATTTATAGATGAAGAGAAGAGAGAGAAGAAAAGAATGAGGAAAATTTGATTTGGAAGCTCAACCACCAACCATTAATCCCCCCTGTAAATCCACTTGCAATCTGATCATGTGCGGTTCTCCCTGTCTATTTGGCATATTGGACAAGGAAGAATGGTGGATCGAATCAAATCTAATCTGGTTGAAGTGATCGGATCACGTAATAATGGCGTGAAATACGTTTCCCAAATTCTCACCCACCAGATTCTACTAAAAATAATATTTTAAGCTTCCATGGCATAGAGGAGGTCAAGATCTTTCCAACAATATAAAATTTGTCGCATTTGGAGTACTAGAGCAAAAGTTATGCCCATTTGAAATTCTACATCAAATCCGTACAAAAATGGTGAAAAAACAAGTTTTCCAAACAGACCCGTGGGTCCGCAATGGGAATCTGCGCCATTTGTGAAAATTGCAAAATTTGCAAAAAACTCCTGCAGCCCCGCAAGCCCGTAAATACAACTCTCCCCAAAAGCTCCATGAGCCCAAAATTGAAATTGCGCCTTTACGTAAAATTTCAAAATTGAAAAAGTCTCCCGCAAGTCCGTAAGCCCACAACTTGTAAATTTTCCATTTGGCAACAAACCTTCTTGGGCTCGCAGGCCGCACTTGCAAACTACACCATTCACGAAAGTTGAAAGATTATCAAAAACTCCCACCGGCCCGCAACCTTGAAATTGAAAACTTGGCAAAAATTCTTTTCCAGGCCCGCGACTTCACTTCTTCCACTTAGCAAAAGAAATCCTCCCGGGCTTACGGGCCCACAACTATAACTTGTGCCTTTTGCAAAAGTGCAAAATGCCAAAATATCTCCCGCCGCCCCGCCGGTCCACAATTTTCCCATTGGGAAAAATTCCTCCGTGGCCCCGCAAGTCTGCCATTTCGGAAGAAAATCTCCCCAAGGCCCGTGGCCCCGAAACTATGCATTTTGACAGAAAACCTTCCCCAGGCCCGCAGGCCCGCATTTAACACAAAATCCTTCCCAGGCCCGTCGGCCCACAACTTGCAAAATATGAGGAGTTAGAAGGACTTATTTATATTTTTGGAAAGGGGAAGAAATTTCCTATCTGATGAAGATACTTTGAGGAATCCTTAAGTACTTAAAATATGTAAAAACTATGATTGAAGCACTAAAGGATAAAAAATTACATAGTTAACTAAAAATAAGCATGAGCTTATTTTGGATAACAATTTAGTGACTCATAGGGGACATCTACTCTGCTAGATGAGATGATCAGTGGCCTTGAAGCATCCATTGGGCATGGAGTCAGCCTGATAATCACAAAATTGATATGAAACTTTGAAATATGATCTTGAACCACTTGAAGCACTACTGAAACTAAATCTGATCTCACCAAATGTTATGTCCAATGCACTGCACTGACTGGAGCAATATGAGAAAAATATATGTATAAAATATGAAATCATACACACCCCAAGTGGGATATGTAGAGTGTGCAAAAGCACTTCTTTTTCTGAAAGCAAACCTACCTACTCTATGCTAACCAGAGAGATGGGCAATTTTAAACAAAACCTGCTACTGGTGATGAGAAATAATTGTCCTTCCTTTCAATTGGCAGCCATGCAAATGATTTGGAGTTGAACATGGCTATTATTATGAGTGAAAAATTAACAAGAGGCCGATCTTCCACCCAAATCATCAAGGTGTCAACTAGAAACAAAACAAATACCTCTTTTAGTTGCTCTATATTTGGATTGAAGAGGCATTGCAACTAATCCTTGGTACTTTGAAACTCATCCTCATGCTCAGGAGCAAGCATGACTAGTTGTGGCTCCTCTCTTGGCTCTAATGAATCCAAGTACCTTATAGGGCACGGTCTAATCTAATGGATGTGCCCTTTGCTCTGAAATTCAACTCCAAGAATGGAGTCTTCCTGTAGACCTTCCTGGGTGAATGATGTGGGAGAGATGATGACATCCTCTTACTTTTCCCCTTTCTCTACATTCGATGTGGCTTTTGGAAGATCAAATTCTTCCAACTTTGATTCAAGAGGCATGTTGCAAACTGTAGGTTGTGCTTGCACGTTCTCTTCCATGGCAGTAGGTTCTTGTGGTTGAAGGATGAATGATGGGGAGAAAAATTTGTGATTTCAACTGGCTCCTCCTCATCAAAACATTCTTTTAAGTTTGATAGAAAATCAAACTCCTTGCTGTCCTACTATAGCAAGGTCTCTCCCTCTTACATGATGATCTTAAAATCTTCATTATTTTCATCATATGAAGCTTCATCTTCAAACATGAAACTAGTGAGTTCAAACTTTTCCAAAAAATCAGACTCTTGAAGAGGTTGAAAGGGAGAGAGATCTGTAATCTCTTGTGCAACCGACTCATGATTTAATGCCTATGAATCTATTTTGGTCACCTCCATATGCTCCTCTTTAACTAGAATTGGAGTTGATTGTTCTTCTTCTTTCATGGATTCATCAATCAAATCAGGCCCTTCAAATGAAAGCAAAAAATCTTCAATAATTCTTCATTCATCAAGCGGTTTCAACTCTGATTTGATCTCTTCCAGTTGTTCTTATTCAATATGACTTTGAGCTGATTGTTCCTCCTCCTTCATGACTAGTTGTGCAGCTTGGATTAGATCAACATTTTCTTCAAATAAAGTGCCAACATGGGCACTGCATTCAGAGTAAACAAATTGCTGATCTTCCTCTTCTTGTTCTCCTTCTACTGCAAACTCAGCTTTAGCCACCACTGGCTCTTCAACTTTTACCTCCTCGTAGGCTTAACCATCAAGGGGATATTTGTTATCCCAAATTTAAGAGCCCAGCTTACCAATATTTTGGTCATTTCTTCTTTGTTTGGCTCTTCTTCCTATTGCTCTCCTTAACTAGTTTTTGGAAACTCTTCCCCACATGGAATTGGGAATGCAAGAGGAGTGGTTGGGGTTTCAACTAGTTTTACAATTGTTTATGGTGGTGAGGGAAGTGGAATTTCTTGTTTCTTTGGAGGGGATGACTTCTTGGAAGGGAAAAGTGCAGAAGAATTGAGGTGATATGGAAGATTAGGAGATGGAGAAGGGAAATCAACACTTGGGGCATCATACAATGGGCTTGACTCTTGACACTGTTGAGATGATAAAGCTTGAGAAAGAGAAAATGAAGGACAAGGATCTGGTGACTGACTTACCCATTAACAAGGTTGTCTCGTACTTTTCTCATATGCCTCAATATCCTCATCCTACTTTGCAAGTTGGGGGAACATTTCAACCATGAATTCAAGTTTCTCCTGAGGGCTGTAGTGTCTTGGAAAAGGGCCTTCCCATGGACTAGGTGCCCTGCAACCAAATTTGAATGCCTTCATTTGTATTTTAGCCCTTGACTAAACCATTCCAACCTCCATCCTTTTAATATTCTCCAGCAGATCAGTGTTCTCCATTTGACAGTTGTCATTGTATGCATACCCTTGCTCTTGATAAGCTCCATAGCCAAACTGGTTTTGACCCTGCTCATATGGGTAAGCATAATGGTTCTGAATTTGATCATAATGTTGATTTGGAGGATTTGATAAATACATTGGAGGTGGATCTGCACTCTTGTTGCTGCAAGCGTGAATTCCAAGATGGGAATGAAGCCATGTCTGCATAGCTTCATGAATGGCAAAATATGAAAGATGTGGAAAGAAGAATGGGAGGAAATGGATGGAAAGAAATTCTGAAACTTAGAGAATGGTTTGTTGATCATATGGAGTCACCAAATGTGTAATTTCAAAGATCCTTACAAGCTGAAAAATTACAACAAGTGCACATCAATCTTGCTGCAAAAAAATGAAGACCTCTTGGGTCCCACCGGGTGTGCCAAAAATGTTATCACCAAAAAACAACACCCTCTGATTTTTCAAGCCTGTGTGAATGAGCAACCGGTGTTTTTGGGTAACATGGGTACTATCCCCAAGTTGTGGGACTTGCTACTTGGGATAGACCTCCAGAGAAAGCTGGTTCTTATTCCTCCGTTCAAGTGCACACATAAAATTTGCAGAGGATCTATTCTAAAATCTACTCTAACTTTCCAAGGAGACAGGGTTAAGAAGATGCAAGAAATTAAACCTAAACTAACAAAGGTGATGCACCAAAGGAATGTTGAACATCTGCTTTGCTATTAAACACAAACCACTAAAATTTAATACAACTAACATGCACAGATAACTAGGATTACAATGAAAGATCAAGAGGATGCAATGAATATAAGAGAGAGTTGAAAATCACCCACAGACTTGTATTATTGCTCCAAAGATTTGATACAATGTATTACAATGGCCAAGGGGCAAAAAAAACTTGCATTACAGTTTTAATGGAAGGTTTTACTCCATGAATTCATCCACGAGACCATAAAAGTAGGGAGGGTGCAAAGAAAAATGTTCAACGCTTACAATGAGCCAAGATCTTACATTTATAGATGAAGTAAAGAGAGATAAGAAAAGGAGGAAAATATGATTTGGAAGCTCAACCACCAACCATTAATCCCCTTACAAATCTGCCTGCAATTTGATCATGTGTGGTCCTCCATGTCTGTTTGGCATATTGGAGAAGGAATAATGGTGGATCGAATCAAATCTAATCTATTTGAAGTGATCGGATCATGTATTAATGGAGTGAAATACGTTTTCCAAATTCTCACCCACTAGATCTTGCTAAAAATAATATTTTAAGCTTTGATGGCGTAGAGGAGGTCGAGATCTTTCCAACAATATAAAATTTGTCGCATTTGGAGTGAAAGTTATGCCCATTTGAAACTCTGCATCGAATCCATACAAAATGGCGAAAAAACAAGTTTGCAAAACAAACCCGCCGGTTCACAATGGAAAATCAAGCCATTTGCGAAAAATTGCAAAATTTGCAAAAAAACTCCCACATGACCCATGGCAAGCCGAAAATACAACATGTCTAATAGCTCCACAGCCCAAAATTGAAATTGCATCTTTTGTACAAAAATTCAAATGTGCAAAAGTCTCCTACAAGTTTGTCACCACAACTTACAAATTTTTCATTTGGCAACAAACCTTCTCGGGCTCGTGGGCCTGCACTTGCAAACCGCGTCATTCACGAAAGTTGAAAGATTATCAAAAACTCTCACTAGCCCGCGACCCCAAAATTGAAAACTTGGCAAAAAAAAATTCCAGGACCACAACTTTGCTTCTTCCACTTAGCAAAATAAATCCTCCTCGGGCTTGCAAGCCCACAACTATAACTTGTGCCTTTTGTGAAAAGTGCAAAATTCCAAAATATCTCCTGCCACCCCGACGGTCCGCAATTTTCCCATTGGGAAAAATTCCTCTGCGGCCCCGAAAGTTCACCATTTCAGAAGAAAATATCACCAAGGCCCGCGGCCCCAAAACTGTGCATTTTGACATAAAACCTTCCCTAGGCCCGCAAGCCCATATTTGGCACAAAATCCTTCCCAGGCCCGCCGGCCCGCAACTTGCAAAATATGAGGAGTTAGAAGGACTTATTTATATTTATGGAAAGGGGAAGAAATTTCCTATCTGATGAAGATGCTTTTAGGAATCCTTAAGTACTTAAAATATGTAAAAATCTGATTGAATCACTAAAGGAGAAAAAATGGTGCAGTTAAGCAAAAATAAGCATGAGCTTATTTTGGATAACAGTCATAAACATGTTGTAGACCTATTTCTACCTTAGTAAGTGTGATTACACCTCATTATCACATCCTAAAAACAACCCCCACGTTGGAAGAGAGATAAGAAGCAAGTTGTTTAGAGAAACAAGAAAAAAAAAGAGAATATTGGCTTATTTTAAGGCCATACTAAGATCGAGAAGTTTATTTTCTTCTTGATATAGTTTGAATATAAGGATTTATGAGGAAGGGTATGAATGGAGGATTTAGAATTCATTAGAGAGGGATTCAAGACATTATCAAGATGAGTTCTTGAGAAACTCATGTAATTACTAAATTCTTGAAGGAGATTGTACATTAGGAAACTGCATATTTGTATATGGTGGAGCAAATGAATGAAATTTGGGTGTAAGTTCCTTTCTTTCTGAATTCATTTGATACATGATTGATGTTTCTAAAGAGTTATGAAACTCATTATAAAATGATGGTTGATGATATTTATGTTTTGCCTTGAAATATGTCAATGTTCTTAGAAATTCACATGTATGCCTATGAAGAGCTTATTGTACAGACGTAGGGAATCACTTACAAGGTTAAGTCATTGAATGGTAAAGTGGTAGAAGGACATCTCTGAACTTATCAAGTTTTTCTTAGGCCTTGAAAAGGTAAAGAAAAGAAAATAGAACTAAATCTTCTCTATCGGGTTCACAGGAAACATAACCTAGGGTTTAGATCAAAAACACTATATCTTTGCCATAAGGAGGTAAGGGCTGAAATTTGGAATATATCATCTAGAGATAGTCCTTTCCATGTTGCAAAAGGTTTCGTAGTGTTTCTTGGCTGCAAAAGAGAATATTTCTGACAATTTGAAGGGACATTTTCAAATTCGCCAAGGCCTAATTGCTTAAAACAAGAATGTAAACTGGGGAAAAACCATATTTACCAAATCCGGAAATCCAAATCCATTCGGGAGGGCAAAAAAATACGAAATCCAAAATTCTTGAAAAAGTTAGGAAAAATCTAGTCCAAAATATATATGAGTTGAATTTTATAAAAATGAAAATTTGACAAATACAATGAATTTTTTTAATAATGTAATGTAAAATGTTATATTTTTTAATATATAAGGTTGATAGTTGACTATTTTTTCTAGAAAACTATAGAAAAATTTTAAAAATAAAAAAATATTTTTTTCCTAAATTAGGGCCAACGCGGACATAATTTATCCAGATCGGCTGAAAAATTTGGATCCCAGATCCGACCGGATTTGGTAACTATGGTAACAACGGTTAAGAGTTGAGGTCTGAAGTTTGGTAATCTTCTAAAACCCAATAAAGGGTATCTAAAAATTCTGATAGTGTTTAGAAAGACTAATTTATGTGAGACTTATACCAAATTTTGAACAAAACAAAATAGAGAGATAACAAAGCACTACAAGATTCAAGAAAGAGATCTTGGCCAATTAGATTGTAAGACTCTTTTCTATTTATAAATGCATGGTAGTAAGACTAAAACCAGGTAAAAGAGATTGTTTTATACTTATAAGAAATATTCTTCATCATGATAGTCTTCTTACATCGGTAAAGAACAAGAATTGAGTGTGTGTTTATAGTTATAAAGAAGAGAATGTGATGACTTGAAATTATTAGATAGAGAAAAGGGGAATGATATTGTAACACAATTCATAAGAAGGATCAAATAGGGTTTGAAACAGATTCATACTCATATTAGTCTATTTCTCATTAAAAATTCAAGTTGTGTAGGGCAAAGGACAACAAGAAGATGTTCAATAGAGTAATGTTTGACTAGAAGATCGCTGCGTAAATAAAAAAGAGCTCAAAGAGCAATCCGAAACCATTAAGAAAGGTTATCTAACCATCATAGAGGTAAAAGTGTAATAAGTGTGAAGAAGAATTGACTTCTTACTTTTGATGTTGTTTATATTTGGAGGAAAGGACAATACACTAGGAGGAGACAATAGTTGAAGGTATTGGTTGAAAACATCAACCAAAGGCCCCATAAGACCAAATGAATGGAGTGAATTCTCAATTTGAGTGAGTGAGTTATAGATGGTTGTGAAGAGACATTTGGTCAATTGCAAAGTTTTGTATGAAAGATCCTCATTGACACCTATGATTCAGTTTTAACCTCTTATGAATGGGTATTAACCTCACAGATGAATTGTTCATGTCTCTAAGGGCGGATCTTAATAGTGAATACATATGAGAACAAGTTTGAAGGTGCAGGTGTCATCAATTGTGGTATCAGAGCTTAGGTTAAGCTCGTAAGTGATTGATAATTTTGTGATCAAGTTGCACGTTCTTACAAAAAGGAGGTTCATGAAGCCAAAGCCGAGGAAGGCTTGAGGAGAAAAATAGCTAGTGAAGGTCAAAGGTAAGGTTAAGAGCATTGTAATTGCTCTAGTGGATAGTTTACCAAAAGACTAGGTGAAATATACTTAGGTGAGGTAAAGGATGGATTTTGAAAAAATGAGAAGAATAATAGGACTGCCAAGAAGGAAAGTGAACCAGATGAAAGAGAAGCAAGATAGAGAAAGGAAAAGAAGACAAAAATAAGAAAAGTTACAAATAGAGGTAGATGAGATCAAGCAAGAGATAACCATGATAGAACTCATGGTGGAGAATATACAAATCTCATAGCAAGGATGGGTAATGAAGAAAAATAAAGTAAGATGGCCAATGAGGTTGATGAGGGAGAGAAGAAGAAAGAAAAGGCTAAGAGTTGCCTTGAAGAGAGAAATGAGAATGCAGTGCAAGAAAGAGGATAAACTCAAAAATGAAGAGCTTGGGAAAAAGTTTCAGATTAAAGAAGATCAATATTTTGTGGATGAGATGGATATCATCCTTGGAGATATGCTCAAAGAAGAACAATCAGTAGCCACTCAAGAGGCTGAAAGGATTAATGATTTTGCATCTAACATTGTCTTTGATGCTTTGTTTGCAGGTAGACAAAGTTGATGGAGTTTTTGAGTCAAGAAATGGACTCATGAAGCAAGAAGAGGAAGAACCTTGCAAAGGAGTGCTTAGAAAAAGGAATGAGGAAAAATAGGCTCAATGTAGGGCCTTGATATTTGAAGGAGATCAATTATACATTCAACCGATTGAATCGGAAGCAATACTAACTCAGGAGGATAGGAAAGATGAAGACAAGAAGCTACAAGATGGAGGATTAAGGTATAAACAATCAGATTTTCTTGTTGATAATGGCATTGATTTTGATCAAGATATACTAAGTACTAATGAGAAAGATATTTTGAGAGCGATAGAGTGGCTTGAACAAGAAATAATAGGTGAAGGAAAGTTGCTAGGTGATAAACAAAAAAAAAATGTCTATGAGAGTTAGGATCAAATGCAAGAAAAGTTAGTAGCTTTAGAGCATGCCATAAACAATGGAGAAGAGGACAAGCTTTGTCCTAAAGCAGAGATTGAATAAGTTAACATTTGGGCTGAGACCATGGTGTCTCAAAGTGAAGAAATTGAGGAAGTAGACAACATACTTGAGAAACAAGGATGGAAACAAAAAAAATGGAGAGAAACCTCAAGGCCTCAAATTTTTATTTCTAATCTTGCCTTGGATTGTGTATGTACAAGTTTGATAGAAGAAGAAGAATTGGAATGTATAGAAAAGAGATCTTTAACAAGATCTCAAGGTAAGAAGATAGAATTGATTTTCCTCATTCTAGAGGGTAAAGCAATAAAGGAAGAGGGATGAAGAAAATATGAACACACAACAAGGAATAATTTGGATGGAGAAGATATCAAGTAAGAAGAGACCCAAATGTGGAAGTAGAGAACATGCACACTTGTATGAAAGATTGAACAAAGAAGACAATTGGTAATAGAGTTTCAATTGTAATTGGGCATACTAAAGAATCTCATGAGCAAGAGCTCATACAATGTTTCGAGCCCAAGAGTTTGATGAAGGAACATCAACTCATTCTTGTAAATTTGTATATAAGTAGTTTGAATGAGTCAATAAGCCTTGTTTATGAAGGCTAGAATCCATGACAAGCTTCTAAATGCATGTAATAGGTCTAATAAGTCCCTAGATAGCTTATATAGTCTTTAGAGCGGTGTTTAAACAACTAGAAACTTTTAGCTTGCAGTATAGGTTAATATCAAGTTTTCCATCCAAAACCTTCCTTTTGAAAATTCAAATTATTTGTTCCTTGTGAACCAAATGACAGGTGTAGAAGGTCATAAACAAGTTGTAAAACATATTTCTACCTTGGTAGTGATTACACCTCATTATCCCATCCTAGAAACAACCCCCACATTGGAAGGGAGATAAGAAGCAAGTTGTTGAGAGAAAAGGTCAAAAAGAGAGAATATTGGCTTATTTTTAAGGCCATACTAAGATTGAGAAGTTTGTTTTCTTCTTGATATAGTTTGAATCTATAGATTTAGGAGGATGGAAGGATATGAATGAAGGCTTTAGGATTCATTAAAGAGGGATTCAAAACATTCTCAAGATGATATCTTGAGATACTCATGTAATTACTAAGTTCTTGAAGGAGACTCTACATTAGGAAACTGCATATTTGTATATAGTGTAGCAAATGAATGAAATTTGGGTGTAAGTTAATTTCTTTCTAAATTAATTTGATACATGATTTATGTTTTTGAAGATTTATGAAACTGATTATAAAATTATGGTTGATGATATTTATGTTTTTCCTTGAAATATGTCACTATTCTTAGAAATTCACATGTATGCCTATGAAGAGCTTATTGTACAGACTTAGGGAATCACTTACAGGCTTAAGTCATTGAATAGGAAATTTGTAGAAGGACATATCATAACTTATCAAACTATTTTTAGGACTTGAAAAGGTAAAGAAAATAAAATAGAACTAATTCTTCTCTATTGGGTTTACAGGAAACATAACCTAGGGTTTAGACCAAAAATGCTATATCTTTGTTATAAGGAGTTAAGGGCTGAAATTTAGAACACATCATCTAGAAATAGTCCTTTCCATGTTGCAAAGGTTTCATAGTTTTTCTTGGTCACAAAAGAGAGATATTTCTGACACTTTTGAAGGGATAGTTTCAAATCTGCCAAGGCCTAATTGCCTAAAACAATAATGTGAATTGGGTAAAAAAGGGTTAAGAGTTGAGGTCTAAAATTTAGTAAGCTTATAAAACCCAATAAATGGTATCTAAAAAGTTTGGAAGCATTTAAAATGACTCATTTATGTGAAAATTATACCAAATTTTGTACAAAAACAAACCTAGAAGCGAAAGATAACATAACACTATAAGATTCAAGAAAAATATCTTCGCCAATTAGATTATAAGATTATTTCCTATCCATAAATGCATGGTAGTAAGACTAAAACCGGGTAAAATAGATTGTTATATACTTATAATAAATATCCTTCATCATGATAGTCTTCTTGCATCGGTAAATAAAAAGAATTGAGTGTGTGTTTATAGTTATAAAGAAGAAAATGTGATGACTTGAAATTCTTAGATGGAGAAAATGGGAATGATATTATAACACAATTAATAAGAAGGATCAAATAGGGTTTGAAACAAATTCATACTCATATAAGTCTCTTTCTCATTAAAAATTCAATTTGTGCAGAGGCAAAGGACAACAATAATATGTTCAATAGAGTAATGTGTGACTAGAAGATTGCTAAGTAAAAGAAGGAGCTCAAAGAACAATCCAAAACCATTAAGAAAGGTTATCTAACCATCCTAGAGGTAAAAAATGTAATAAGCGTGAAGAATAATTGACTTCTTACTTTTGATGTTTTTTACATTTGGAGGAAAGGACAATAAGCTAAAAGGAGACAATAGTTGAAGTTATTGGTTGGAAACATCAACCAAAGGTCCCATAGGGCCAAATGAATTGAGTGAATTTTCAATTTGAGTGAGTGATTTGTAGATGACTATGAAGAGACATTTGGTCAATTGCACAATTTTGTATGAAAGATCCTCATTGACACCTATGATTCAATTTTAACCTCTTATGAATGGTTATTAACCTCACAGATGAATTGTTCATGTCTCTAAGAGCACATCTTGATAGTGAATACATATGAGAATAGGTTTGAAGGTGCAGGTCTCATTAGAAAGTTTGAAATAGTCTCTAATATCAATCATCCATTAATCCTTAAAATTTGAGATGGAGGCTAAGCTATATCAATACTAGTTTATTTTCCCTTTGCAACATACTTATTTTTAACTTATAAACTTACAAAATTAACATTTAATCACAAAATGATTCTAAAGACTTTTAACCTATTTTAACTATATACACCTCTATACCACATTTTCTCTTTATAAAACTATAAATTATAGAATGATTTTAATTCAACAAAGTCTTGTTCACCTTACCCACTTCTCTAAGGCCTGTAAAATTTTAAATGATAATTAATTTAAATAACAAACTAGAAACCTAATGACTCAAAATATTATTTGACAAGCATATAACTCCTCACACAATAAACATGCCAATAATAACATCTACTAAGCCCAAGTTATACATATTCAATTGCTAATGTCAAGGGTTGAGTTGTCATGAATATAAGGAGATGACATGAACACTATCTTGATACATAAAGAGACGAATGAATATATACTCAACACTTACCACTTTCTTATATTCCTCTTTCATCATGAGGATAAATCCATGAGGTAAACGATGACCACATCTATCATGAATTCTATATTTCCATGCAGTCACTCTGTATCAAATTTCTTTCAGTGCTGCTCAATGAAAAATTTCACATGTTTAATCTCATTCCATGATGAGCCCCACTACACACTCGCCTTACAATTTAATTACAAAATATACCTCTAGGCGTATGCATATCACTAGCAACAAATTGAGACATTGCATTATATAAAGGAGACTAAAAAAGTGAGCTCTACTACATCCATCATTGGGACAATAGACAAACAATGGTGCATAATAACATATCAATGTATGTTAGAGATGGATGTGGTACATGCCCACATAGGTGGAAATGTCACTCAAGACATGAGCCTAGGGAAAACAATGTGAAACAACGAGACAAAAATAATAGTTTTGTGAATGGCACTGACATCTGATTGAGCGGTTGTCAAGAATGCACGACCACTGGATATGGAAACAAAATTGATATTCCCTATTCTCCTTAATAGTCATAAAAGAATATTAAATCTTAGAAAGAAGTTCAAGAAAAAATAGAATTTATATTATAGAAACATCCCTAACATGCTTTCACATGATATTGCCCCCAGGCAATTAAAAAACACCTTACACTTATAAACAACCTACTATGATACCATATGCTTTGTTAAAAAATACATTTATGTGTTTAGTGCATCTGGGGAAATTATTTTGATGGGGAATTTAATGCAAGGACTGCAAATAATCAATCTCTTCAGTTGGGCAGCGATAAAGGTGGAGATGACAATCTACTTTGGCTTAATGAAGCAGAGGACAAGTTTTGGGAAAGACTATCTCAAGATGGTAGTGGAGGGTGACACATTTTAGGGTTGAGCTTCTAGGTCTATGTAGCTTATACAACATGGTTATTTGTAATGACATGAAGGCTTGGCCCAGATCTAGCAATATCACTTGTAAAACTTACAATGGCCAAAGTGTAGTGGACTATGTAATATGAACTATAGGTTGCTCAATTTTGAAATTGGAGATTGTCCTATTGAGCTCAAATCTGATCATAATCCTCTCTTGGTCAAGCTTGGTACCATTTCAAATCAGCAACAAGGAAAACAAGTCCACCACATGTAAGAGACATCTCCAAAACAAGGAAAAATTATTTTGAATAAAGAAAATCAGGAAATCTTTGTGGCTGCCCTTGAACAACAATTTCAGATGACAAGAAATGATATCGAGAGCAATACAAACAAGGGGGCAAGGGGTTATGTTTGTAGTAAGTTGTTGATACCTTTAATTCATAAGGCATTAAGTGCTTGCAAAAAATATCTAAGCCTAGAAAGGAGCTGCAAATACTTTTCCAACAAATTTGTGGTATGACGAAGATTGTAAGGCTACCAAGAGAGCTATGAAGGAAAGTGACAGGAACAAAGAAAATAAAAAGAAATATGAGAGATTGGTACAACACAAAAAATAAAGCTATGTGAATAGAAAAAGGTCTGAATTAATTTATCTTGGAAAAAAAAATCCCAAAGGATTATGGAGGGAGCTACAACAAAATAAAACACACATAGAAAACAATATCACAGAATCTCATTGGTTAGAATATGCGAAGATCCTCTACGAGCGGTCTCAACAGAAGGATATTCCTCCCATCATTCATACTTCAATCAAACTTTTCTCAGAGGAAGACATCAAACATGGCATAAAGAATCTAGAAAATGGTAAAGCTCAAGATGTTGATGGGTTACAGGATGAATTTTTAAAGTGGGGGGTTGAGGTGCTCACTCCGCATATCAGAAATATTTTCAATGATGTAACTCAGGTTGGGTTCCCACTAGAGTGGACGACTAGTGTTGTTATTCCTCTTTTTAAAAGTGAGGATATCAATAATCCTTCTAACTATCGCACCATTATGATCAATCCTCTTTTTGGTAAGTTATTTGGGGCATGATAGAGCGTAGAATCAACAGTTGGGTAGAAAGAGAGGGGAAAAGAGCAAAAGGACAAGCAAGTTTATGATCTAAACATTCAACCATTGATCATTGCATCACTCTTAGGAACTTGATTGAAAAGGTATGGGATACCTAAAGAGATGAAGCTTTTTGTTTTGTTTTGTTGATTTTAAGAAATCCTTTGACACGGTTCCTAGAGATAAACTTTGGAACAAGATGGAGGAACTTGAGATTCTATACGAGCTTAGAGCAACAGTACATAGACTTTATGAGCAGGTCAGAGCTAGAATCAAAACAAGAGAAAGTATGTCTAAATGTTTTGGTAGTGACATTGGGGTCAAACAAGGCTGCCCTCTTTCTCCCACTTTGTTTGGTTTATACATTGACAAGCTTGAAGAATGGTTACGTAAAACCAAAGGAGGGGGTGTACAGTTGGCCGAGTATGTGGTGAAGTTACTCTTATATGCTGATGATCTTATCTTAATTTCAACAACAACTCAAGGATTGAGGGAGCATCTAAAAGCTTTAGAATTCTTTTGCTAGGAAGTCGGGATGCAAGTGAACATTAGCAAAACAAAAATCATGATTTTTTCCCTAAAAGAAAAGAGAAGCAAATTAACTTTCTTTTTTAGGGGAGTCCATTGGAAATTGTTACAGAATATAAATATCTTGGGATTGATTTCCACAACAAGATGAGTTGGGAGACATGTAGAGAAAAAGGATACAGGGAGGTTGGAAAACATCTTACCTACTTCAAAATAGGTGTAGGAAAGTTGAGCTTTGGGATTGAAAAAATAATAAAACCCTCTTTTGTTTGTTAGTTACTCTAGTTTCTCTTTATGGTTGCGAGGTTTGGGGAAGTAGCATGTCAAAACATGGATGAAGAAAATTAGAAATAATCTAGAAACATCTAATCACAAGCACTCTAAAATTTAAATCAACAGTCCCTTATGAGATCCTGTTAGTTGAAATGGTTACCTTCTCGATGGAAGCATTGACAATAATTCGGCTGATAAGCTATTTGAAAAAAATTGAAAGCATGGACAATCTTCACTGGCCTAAAATGGTTACAGAGGATAATATTGAGTGCAGAAATAAAAATAGGATGAAACAAAACCAAAAGTGGATGAACAAATGGGGCATCAATTTTCAGGAGTGTTCTAACAACAACAGGGAAATAAAAAATTATGTGATGGAGAAGTTTAAGACTGCCATGTGGATAGAACAAATGGGTCGTAGGAAAGCACAATATATCAAATAATTCAACCCCACTTGGGAGCATGATGAAAAAGCTTACCTAGGGAAATTATCAAAGGTAAGGAAAGGATTATAGTGGCTCAACTAAGGACCGATCACATCATCTTCATTGTGAAACCGGTAGATGGACTATTCCCAAAGAGGATTGGGAAAGGAGAACTTGTTATTTTTTGTAGCAAAGGGGTTGTTGAAACAGAATGGCATTTCATTATGGAGTGTTCAACATATGATGATATGCATATCTAGTATGAAAATGAATTAAAAGTTGACAACTTAAATGAGTTATTTGAAGAAACAAAACTTCAAAAGATCATTGGTTTGGTGCTCAAGATTCATAGTAGGAGAGTTGATATTGCAAAGAGTTTGAAAACAACTTAATGTTTCGGTTTCTTTTGATCCTATAGACTCTTCAGTCTCATGAACATCATTAAAATATTTCATTTCATTTCATCCCACTATAACACTCATATTATTTTATTCAATACACATTGTTAAATATTTATAGGCCTTTGATCTCCTACACACAAGGAATTTTGGCATATCCTTTACAATTAATAGATCCCCTAAAATATCTCACCACTCTATTTTGTCTCTCCTAGAATTTCACACATCTCTATTCATTTGAGTTGTTTCAACAAGTCACTTACACAAACATTAGTTTACTCACAAATCATATGTTATCACTCAAAACATTAATGTGAGTACTAATCTTTACATTCCCAACCAGAGAATTCCAAAGGTCTTCTAGAACTACTTCACCGATAATTGAAAACGATATAGACTAGCCAAATTTAATATTAATGAAATCTATCCAACCAACATGTTTCAAAAAATTATGTTCAACCAAAACTAAAAATAGAGATAAATTTCTCAACACAATATAGAATTGAATGGCGACAAAACTCACTTCCAGGAAGTTTAAAGCGCATACCGACTCCAAACAAATGATGTCTAATAGAGAGAAACATTAGATGATTTAGAAAATTATTTTAGGCGCAAGTGAAAGTGAAAACTTGTTAGCAAGGGTTAGAAGGGGCCTCAAATATCAATCATCCCTTAATCCTTTGAAATTTTAGATAGAAATAATTTTGTCTTAAAAGGGCCAGTTGTGGTTAAATCATACGTCGTTGAGAAATATTTAGGAATATGTTGTTTATTATTCCAGAGTATTAATGAATTCAAATTTTTAATCAAAAATTATAATTGTATAAAATTTATATAGATTTTATTGAGAGCTATAAAAAGTGAAACCTAAACAATAGATTGAAGAGGCCTCAAATATTAATCATCCCCTATTTCTTAAAATTTTGAAATAGTAAAATTGTTGTTTTAAAGAGGCAATTGTGGTCGAATTGTACAACCTTGGGAAGTATTTGAGTATATTGTTTATTAGTCTTACATGAAGGTGAGTTACTCTTGAAGTCAAATTTTAAATTACTTTTTAATTAAAAATATTTAGAATTGTTTGTAATTTTATATAAATTTATTGAGCGTTGGCAAAACAAAATCTTTAATGACAGTTTGACAAGGTCTTGAGTATCTATTATCCCTTTATCCTTTAAACTTGAGATAGAAATAAAGTTTTTTTATGGATAAATAGTTTTAAAGGGACTATACATTGTGTACAAAAAGGCTCAAAAGCCAGATAACGAAGGAGAAAAACCAAACCTAGATAGGCTAAATACCTTAAACTAGGAGGCTCAACAGCCAGATAATACAGTAAATAGAGAAAAACAAGATCAAACCAGACAGTGATCCGAATAAGACCAAAAGAGTTAAAAAACAACCAAGAGGGATCCAAAACAGGGCATTCCAATAAGAAAGCAACATCAAAACCACCGAACAATAGCATCTTCACTGGCACTAAACAGCAATTTGGGCACCGCATCATTTGATTGCTCTGTCAATCTTGGCCTTAATCTTCTAGAGCGAGGTGAAGAATGCAATGGTCGTGGCATGAGATGGATCATTCATATCCGCCTGGGCAATTGCAAGGTCTCGGTTCTCATTGGAACCTCAGATGTCATCGGGAATGCCACTAAGGTTGCACATTCCTCTCACATGTTGCTCCATAAAATTATAGACACTTTTAAGAGCTGAGAGGATGCAGTCATGATGCCCCTTTGCATTGCCAAGCCTAGCATCCAGAGAAAGGAGCTTCTTGAATATCTCAGCAGTGGTATCATCATCTTCAGAGTTTTGTAGCTTCCTCTTACCCTTTGTTTTTTCCATATTCCTCATAGCATTCTTGAGGTCTTTAATCTCCTCTTCAAGCTTTTCAACCCTGACCAACAGGTCCACTTCCTTGGAATCCTCCACCGGTTTACTTATATGCAATAAGCTCTCCGCAAGTTCTAAATCCCTATGGCTTCTTAAAACCCTCTGTGAAGATGGCAGAGAGACCTTAGCTTTCTTATCTTTCCTCTTCCCGCTAGGGGTAGCAGTGTCAAGATTTCTGTCGGCAAGGAGAGGAATGAAAGCAGGGGGGAGTAGGTAGAGGGTGGGAGCAGGCTAAGCAATGGTGGTGGATGAGCAGGATCAACCCTTGGTGTAGGGGAACAACCCTGGTATGATTTTGAACTTCAAGAACAGACTTCTCCAAGGAATTCAGCAAATAATGAGATAGAAATAAAGTTATTTTAAAGGAGTTAATTTATTTTTCCTATATAAAGGCAAGTTACTATTGAATTCATTTTTCCAATTATTTATTTTATTATAAATTTGAAACAAAAATAATTTTGGTTTAAAGGGGAGTTAGGTTCAAATCATATAACCATGAGAAGTATTTAAGAGTATGTTGTTTATTAATCGTGCATGAAGGCAGGTCAATAGCAGATTCCATTTTAAAAAATTTAAATTAGTAATCAATTAAAAAAATTATAATTATATAATATTTTTATAGATTTTATTAGTCGAAAAAGTAAAAGGAAACATTTTTAATGACAATTTAAAAGGGCCTCAAATATCAATCATCCCTTAATCATTAGATTTCAGGTAGAAATTATGTTTATTTAAAGGAGTTGTTTATTTTTTCTATATAAAGGCAAGTTACTCTTGAATTCATTTTTTCAAGTATTTATTTTATTGTAAATTCGAAATAAAAATAATTTTGTTTTATATTTTAGGTCAAATCATACAACCTTGAGAAGTATTTATCAGTATATTGTTTATTAGTTGTGCATGAAGGCGGCTTACTATTAGATTCACTTTTTCAAAAAAAAAAAAATTAATTAGTAATCAATTAATTAAAAGTTATAATTATGTAATATTTTATATAAATTTTATTGAGAGGAAGTAAAAGAGAAACCTTTCTAATTATGGTTAAAAGAGGCCTCAAATATCAATCATCCCTCAATCATTAGAATTGAGTTCATTTTTTCAAGTATTTATTTTATTATAAATTTGAAATAAAAATAATTTTGTTTTAGAGTTTGGGTCAAATCATACAACCTTGAGAAGTATTTATAGTATATTATTTATTAGTTGTGCACGAAGGCATATTACTAGTAGATTACTTTTTCAAAAAAATTAATTAATTAGTAATCAATTAAAAAAGTTATAATTATGTAATATTTTATATAAATTTTATTGAGAGGAAGTAAAAGAGAAACCTTTCTAATTATGGTTAAAAGAGGCCTCAAATATCAATCATCCCTCAATCATTAGAATTGAATTCATTTTTTCAAGTATTTATTTTATTATAAATTTGAAATAAAAATAATTGTGTTTTAGAGTTTGGGTCAAATCATACAACCTTGAGAAGTATTTATCAGTATATTGTTTATTAGTTGTGCACGAAGGTAGGTTACTATTAGATTCACTTTTTCAAAAAATTAATTAATTAGTAATCAATTAAAAAAGTTATAATTATGTAATATTTTATATAAATTTATTGAGAGAAAGTAAGAGAGAAACCTTTCTAATGATGGTTAAAAGAGGCCTCAAATATCAATCATCCCTTAATCATTAGAATTGAGATAGCAATAATATTATTTTCAAAGGATTCCTTCATTTTTCCAAAGATGAAGGTAGGTTATTGGATTCATTTTTTCAATTACTTCTTTTATTATGTTCAAATGTGTACTTCTTACCGTTAAACAGACTTAGCTAAATTGGATTAATATGTTACACATTGACAATTGTGGAATTATCAGCAGGTTTTTTTGCTTTACATTTTTTTGACACTAATGCATTTGATCGTTATTGTTCATTATCTTGTCACTCTTCAATCTGCAACAACAATTGTTTGTTGCATCCCACAACCTGATATTAGGAAACCATACAACTAGCATTGGCCATCAAATTTTGGCTTAGCAACAATGTCTCTGTAATATCCTTGGTAAATAATTTCTAACAAATCTAGATATTTTATTAAACCCTAGTGCAACAGTGATAAAAATTTGAACTTTTATGACAACAACAATAAACTAATTTTTTTATAAAAATAGCAAAACCCAATTGCAAACAAAAATAATTTGTTTATTTATTTTCAAATCAGCTTCAAGGTAAATACAATAATATTTGTATACAATTACTAGCTCAAATTTGATGATCCATATACATAGAAAGCTGCAAGAAATAAACATGCAAGCTGAAACCCTTGGAAAAACCTTCAAAATGTGGTGTCCAACATAGAATAAATCTCCCAAGGGTGGCGTCCAACTATGGAAGTTTCACGTATGCCTTGCAGATGTTAGTTTGAAAGAATCCTTGGTTGTATTTTGTTGTTCTGGATGCTAAAACAACCCTTAATATGATGCTCTAGCTGAAGTAGATGAATATTTGAACTCTGAATGATCATTGTAACCCCTGGATGGAATTGTCAAGCTTAGATATGAGGTTTTTCATCCTTGTATCTATGTGTGAATGAGGGTTTTTATCCTTTATTACAAATGCAGAAGTAGAAGCTACTTGCAGAAAATGAAATAGTTGATAAATTTCCAAGATGATGTAATAATTAACCCCAAAAAAATTTTATAATCTTTCATGTCTTCCCCCAAAGGGTGGCGCCACCTTTAGAGCTTCATGCATGTTAAATAAACAATTAAAAATTATTTAATTGGCATCTCCAAGGTTGGCGCTCCATCTAAAAATAAAAACTTGATGTTCAAGCAACACTTTTATCTTTGGCACCCCATAATGGAAATTCCTTATTTTATTATTATTTTATTCCTCATGCACTCACTTCTGCTTTTGGCACCCCATATTGAAAATATAATATTTTATTCCACTTTTGCTTTTTGGCCCCACTTATTAAAATATAATTTAAGTGTCCTTTTTCCAATTAAAATATAAAATTACTTTGGGATCACTTAAATTTAATTTGTTTCCCTCATTAATTCCCCTTAGCCTACGTGAAATAAAAAGAATAGGCTTCGAGTATCTAGAATTAATTAATTTTGAAAAGGGGACATTACAGTCTCACCTTTGTGTATATTCAACAATAATTTCCTTAACGATGATACATCCACAATAAGAAAAGGACACTGGAGATTGATCCACAGTGAAATGCCGACAATGGGGAAGGGTAGATTTCATTTCCAAGTATTGTAGTGTTTTTTTGGGGCTTTCTTATATTGGAGACATTAACATTTTCTTGTAGATGTAAGAGGTTTAAAAGTTCGGACTGTAGCTAATGGTGTTGCTCATGGCTTCGATGTTTGTGTTTTTTAATGTCTAGATATTTTTTGGAATGTTTGTGTGTATAAATAAGTAAAAATATTTATTCGACGGCATGGAAAATTCAAGATTTAAGTTGGGGTTTCCATGGTTGTTGGTCATGTAGTGTTTGGTGAGGGCACCTTTGTTGAGTTCAACGTGGAGACGTATTTAAGGCATCTATCTAAAAGATGCCGAGAGATCAATCTTGAGCCACCTATGTTGGATTTGTCACATGAGTTAGATAGGCACCTCGAGATTGATATGTCCCCATGTCTTTAAAATAGATGTATTTAAGATATTTATGCTAGCAACACCTACAAATATTGCATGTTAAAATGCTAATTCCACATCAAATTTTGTAGGTGTTGTTGGTGCTCATTTTGATCTCGCACCATTTTTCCCTAATTTTCCTTCACTCTGCATATTCTGAAAATGCTTTCTATATCTTGAACGGGTGACGCGAATTTTTATCTCCATTTGTATGCCTTGGTTAATTTGCAAACCATTTGTCATACCCCATTTGGCTGAAAACCCCAAGTTTGCCCTGTTCTTTCCCTAAATTTTTCGAATCCGTGGGCTCTGCCATTTTTTCTATTTTCCCGATCATGGAAGCTCGAAAATGATAAATTTATACTTGTATGTCTTTGAAGATCCAAATCCATGGTCGTAAATCATGCTTGGCCATAAATTATTTGCAAAATCCTTTGTCCCTGGTGAAAAATTCAAGTCTGAGCAAAAATGGTGAAGTTCTGTGTTTTTGTTGTTTGACGGTCGTGTTTCCCGTTCATTTCTACCTCAGCATTCTGCATCTTACGTGGCATATTTTGATTGGTTGAGGGATGGCAGAAAATGTGTTGAACTTAGTATTTTTGGCTGTTTTGGCAAAAAGTTTGATTTGGTCCCGTGGCCCCATCATGTTCTGATTGGCTATGCAAAATCTAACTGGTGGAGCAAATTTCCTATTTTTTCCCTGAAGAAGGACACGTGGTGGCTTCTGAATAAAAAATGGAGGGGCAGGTTGTCGGGTTCCTTTGAAATTTTTAGACTTTATTTTGTAAAAGGATTAAGGTCACAAAATGGACCGAAACTCCACAACCAATCAGGGAAGGACAAGTGGCAAAGTTTGAAAAGTCAAAGGCAGAGGGGAAGTGGATCGGTGGAAGACGTTGAAGTTTTTTAACTTCAAAAAGGATTAAAGTTATATTTTGGGCCAAAACTCTGCCAGCGAATTAGAGGTGAACATGTAGCTTCTAAACCAAAAAATGAAAGGGCGGGCCGATGAAGGACTTTGAATTTTTAGCTTTATTTTGCAAAGTTAAAAATGAGATACAACTCCGCTGCAATCATAAGTGGACACGTAGCTTTGAAAAGTCAAAGCAGGAGGTGAAATATTGGGTTACTTTGAATTTTTTAACTTCAAAAGGTAAAGGTTAAAATATTGACCTCAGCTCCACTCCAATCAACAAGAGACAAGTGTCATTGAAAAGTAAAAACAAAGAGGCAGAGAATGAAGTATAAAAGGAAAACTATAGCTCCGCTCCAATCATAGAAGAACACATGGCAAGGAAAGGTGGAGATGCGGGGAAAATTTGAAAAAATTCTTTTTCCAAAAAGATGTAAAGTAGCAGAATCGAGCCGTGATTCCGCTAGGACCCACATTGGGACACGTGTCAGGCCATTTTTCAAAGGGCGGAGGGGCGGAGAAAAATGTCAATTTTTACATTTTTTCCAAAAGTGATAAAATATCAAAAAGTGCTCCCAAGCCCATTTCCAAACACATTTTCCACGTGGAGGGCTCAGATTAAAAGATGAAGGAAGATCAACGGTAGCTGTGCATTTCATCTTTTTCACCATTTGAGCTCTAGGATGTTTGGAGATGAAGTTTTTACATCAATTTTCATCAGATTTTTGGAAAATTTGTGTCGTTCTGGTCTGCAAGGATCAATGGAATCATTTTAGAAGCTTAATTTGTAAATATGATATACTTTCAAAGTGGATTTTTCTCGGGCTCAAAAAACGTGAAATATCATATCCAGAAGTTGCAGAGGAAAATTTGGAAAGGGAAAAGATGAAATGATGAAAGGAGAGGGGTCTGCATGTGCCAAGGATGAAAAACGTTCACTCTATTGAAGTAATGATACAAATTTTTGCAATCATTCACCTTTTTAGGTCCCCGACAACTTTTGAACATTTTTTTGTTAAACGTCCCTCTCTACAAATCATGATGAAATTTCATAACAAACTAGATGCTTAGGATATCCTTTTCTTGGGAGAGAAGGCTTGGATGTAAAAAAATGATATATAATGCATGTTTTAGACTTGCAAATGGTCGGGAGTTCATTTTCATGAGAAAATCTCATCTCTCTGAGAACCCTTTCTGAGAAACCAAGTTAATTTCCTCTGTGTTAGATTTTCATTCATGTTGAGTTGGTTACAAGTGTATAGCCATCAACAAGCTCTGAGATTGTTTGAATAACTCTCCCCTGCTGAATAAATCTGATAAACTTTGAATTAATTTGTGCCAAATCTTTGGAAATTCTATGTTTATTTCATTTCAGAATGTCTGCAAGTAGTTTATCTTGTTCCTATTTCAATCTTGTGTCAAAATCTCTCTCAATCACATAGGTCTCAATCCTTGTGATAGTTTAGTGGCATCTGCAATTTTAATTTTCAGAAGAGCTTTCATCTGGGAATGAAATAAGCGATTTAAAATCAATTTTCTTTGATATGTTGATAGAGATTATTTGTAAGCCTCTGGGTGTACCTCATGTGTGATTTAATCTTAGATTTTGATGTTTTATTGAGCCTTCTAACTCGAGCCTTCATGCTAGAACCTCAAATATTGTGTGAAAAAGTGCAAATCTGGGCCTCCATTGATGCACACCTTCTGGTTGAAGGAATGTTATAACTACTTTGAAGCTTTTTGTTGTTGATTTCTCCATTGTTGTGAAGTTTCTCAAGGATCTGGAAAAGTCTAATTTGTCTTGTTGATCTCCCACCAAAAAATATTCAAATAACCAATCCTACCCTGAACTACCCCTATTTTGTCTTGTGTATGAACAATTGCAAAATCTCACTTTGTCAAAATATACAGAAACAGATCAGGTTTCCAAATGTCTTCAGTAACCTTAGCCTTGTGTTGAAAATATCTCCTTATTCTGGAAGTGACAACTCGTGAGAGTCAGATTAGGTATGTTGATCATATTTTCCCAAGGTCTTCTTTATAAAATCTGTGCAAAAGAAGGATATCTTCATCTCCTTTACCATTTGAAGGTTACAAAATAGGTTATCTTACCTTGGTTGAAAGGCACAACCAGAAATAGTTAGGATGAGATCACATCCTATTAAGGTGCTACCCACTTCTTTCAGGGCCTGAGTCCTAAAAAGTCAGATAAACTCCCTCCCGGCTACAAAATGACACACAACTATTTATCTGCCTCTGAGTGTCTTGTTCATTCCTTGACGTTGCTCGGTCCTTGAGGAAGGAGATTAAATATGGGTACCAACAAGTGTAAATCATGCAAACATTTTCCTTTTGATTTAAAACTTGTAGAATAACATATTCATCTAAATGCATAATATAGATCACATTAAATGAAAATTAAAAATAAAAATATATTAACAAAAATACTAAAACATGAATATTAACTAGGGGCTGGTTCTCCTTGTGAAGTTGGTGCTTCACTAAATCTCTTTTCTTTGTGTAATATAAGCAGAGTTTCTGTGGGTTTTCTTCCCTTGATGGTTTCCCACTTATATTTGGTGTCTTGTGTTCTCTCTCTTGTGTTGTGTTATTGTGAATGGTTAATGCACATCTAATATGCACATGTATGGTTATGAATGATGTATTGACAACTCAAATGATGAATGTATGTTTTTGTAATTGAATTAAAAATTATTGTAGGAATGATTCACCCCCTTAGTCCATTGTGTTTCAAAAATTGGTATCAAAGTAGGTCTTTGAGAAGAAATTCTGATGACTTGAAGGATATCCTCTTAAAGAAAAAGTAATGGGTAAATCATAAGATGTTGAAGCAACCCTAAGAAGGATGTATGAATTTACAGAGTCAATTATTCAAAGTTTTCAAGATCAAATGAGTTGCATGGAAAATGAGCATGGCCAAGCTAATCAGGTTCTGGAGTCACAAATGGAGAAGGTGTCTAAAACCCTAAAGGTCAAAGAAGAAGATTACATCAGGTATGAAGATGAATTGATATCCTTAAAATCAGAATTAGATTAGGTACACAAGTAGGTTGAAGACCTATGAGAAGTTGTCAAAAAGTTTAGAATCCCTAAATGATATGTTGGATAATCAAAGAGCAACAAATGAAAAATCTGGTTTAGGCTATAAAGAAGAGCATTCAGAGAAGCATGAAGTTGAAAAATTTGGACCTAGTAATGTTGTTAAAGCTATGAAGGATGTTAAAGATCTCAAGAAGGTTATCAGGTAGCCCAATGTAATGAATTCTACAAGTAAGTTCAATGGTGTTTGCTACTCTTGTAATACTTTTGGTCATAGAGCTAGGGACTATAGAAGATTTGTTAAGAATGCATTTCCATGGAGCAATGGTTGGCATGATCATTCATATTAGTCAGGAGATATTACATGCTATAATTTTCAAAAGAAGGGTCATATTTCCAAAAAAATCATCAAGAGTCTCCTAGTAAGATTTGGAGGAATGAAAATAAGCATGGGATTATGTGTTATAGTTGTAAATCAGATTGGACATAGAACTATATATTGTCATCAAAAGGTTTCTAAACAAAGAGATGAGGATTCTAGAGGTAAGAGTTCATTTTCTTATTTCAAATGTAAGAAGGTTGGTCATATTGCAAGGAATTATAGGGTGAAGGTGAACACATACAAGAGGAAGGATGAAGTTAAGACTGATCATGTTGAAAAAGCAAAGGAAGAGTTCAAGTCTACCCCTATCAAGAAGGAAAATAAGGTTCTAAAGTTTTTTTCTCTAGTCATGATGAATATAAAACTCATAAAGGTCTATTTTTGGTTGTAGAACCTTAAGAGTTGTTATCTGCTAAAGAAATCCCCAAAGAGAATAACATAGAAGAAAATGTACAAAAGCTAAGAGAATTGATGAAGGATCTAGGTATCAAGTCCCTTGAGGTAATGGATGTTTTACCTTTCTAGGTGAATTTTAATGTCATGGATGCTTCAATTAGGCTTCATGGAATTATCATCCCATATGTGTGAAGCATGAGAAGGTATGAAAAATCTATTATGTTTATAGTCTTATTCATAAGGTCATAGTCTATGTCAAAGTGTCTTGGTTTGAGTAAATTTTGTTGTGTCATACTGAGTTAAGTCAAATTTGAAGTATGCTATTGTATGAAGTGTCTCCATGTGTTAAGGTATGACTTGTTATCCTATGTTGTTGTTCATGGTCCTTCAAACTATGAAAGTGTGTATTTATAGTAAATAATTCATTCTAAGTGTGCACAATCAAGTACTTGAGTCTATATTTGACGTGAAATGGATTAATTGTTGGTTGAATTATTTGAAGTCTTATCTTGGTCTCTCAAGGTCTGCAGGTCTACGGTGTTCCATCATAATTCATGAAACACCAGGAACTCTATCATGTCCTAAAAAGTGTGTCAAGAGCCATGTTAAGATGTGAAGGATTCTATCGGTCAAAGTAACACTTTGTATTTTCGGTTTCAAAGAGTTGGTATTCTAAGCATGTCAAAGATTGAGACTACCTATGTTTAAGAGGTTTATGAGCTATTTATGCCTTGTATTGTGGCTCAGAAATTTTTAGCAAAGAAATGGTTGTATAAAGCATATTAAGACAGAGAAACAACTTCGGTGGTGAAAATTACTTTTGTATCATGATCTTAGTTTGTGATGTGTCATTCTCATAAGGTGATAAGATGGAGGTGCATATTTACAAAATTTTGAATGCACATTGAGGTCTATAAGACCTCTAAGTAATGAATGCTATCAAGATTGTGTATCACCCTAAATAGAAAGCAAGATAAGGGGCCCGTGAAGATTGACAAAGAGCCTCCAGGTATACAACTAGATCTGAGCCTGTTTATATGGTCCAAGGCATCAAGAGTCAAATGAAGCCCTATGGAGGGTCTGTAGAGAAACTTTTATTTAGAGGTATGTTTATTAAACTCTTTAGTATATGTTATGAGCCTATGTGATACAACAGATGTATGTTTGATGTTCCTTAGTAGGATGAGGATGATTTAACAAAAAAAGATATTTAAGTCTTCTTTGTTAAATTCCTATATAGGATACAATAGTAGATATAACAGTAATATAACAATGAAGTACAAATTTGACCTAAGTAATAAGCAAAGTAAGTAAAACCCCAAGTGCAATGAAGATCTATAACACTTAGCTAATTTCATAATAATCTTGGTAGTGTGTGAAGGTGGAAGACTAAAAAAACAAAAGTGCAAGATGTCACGGCTGAGCCCAAAAAAATGTAGGAGTATAGGAGAAGCAAGGACCAGGGTGCCTAGAATGGTACTGTGGTGCCTAGGTGCTAGGATCCCTCTTTGGGAGTCAGGGTCTATGTTGATGCTCAGAAACTAAATTTTATAGGGTCACAAACTTGGCCAAAACTCCCGTTGTATGTCACTATAATGTCACACTATGATCACCAATGTCGCCGATAACCTGCAATAAAGAAGACCACTTACAAAACCCTCAAAAGCACATCAAATCCTAAAAAATAAAGATGTAAAATGAGGGTTCAAACTATCCTAAGCTATCAAACAAGTGATCTTACAACTGAGCGTTGCACTACATCTCAGACCCAATGTATTTCTATGTGTGTGTGTGTGGAATTGTGCCCTAGGAGGCTCTTGTGCATATCACACTTGATAGCAAGCAAGTAGCTAGATGTAAATAAATGTGTGCATGTAAAAATAAACTTCCCCTCCTATGAAGTATATGTAGAATAACCAGCCCTTATCCCTTGGATGAAGCTATATGGATGCAATGATGTTCTTTAGATGCCTTTTGATGTAACCTTAGGTGGTGATAGTAGATGCTTAGAGCTTGGTCCTTTAATTTGATCCCATAACATTGTATTTATATGCTTCCTTTGCTTGAATTTCATTATTGATCACTAAAAGTCCTACCTCTAAGAGATAAGGATGCCCAACAACTAGAAAGGACCCAAAAGAGAGAGTAAAATACAAAGAGGTCTAGGGCACCCAGAGGGGACGAGGGTGTTTAGGTTCTATCATCTTGGCTAGGCACTGGTGTCCAGAGCCAGAGAAAGTGAAGTATTGAGGGCCAGAGGCAGTAGGGTCTATGAGGCCAAGAGGGAAAACAGAAAGGAACCTAAGAGGCCAAATATAGTGATCAATCAATACTTTTCTCCCTTAGAAAACATATGAATGCAATGCATGTGATTAGGACCTATAAATGTACCTAAGTGTGTGATTTAGTTTCTACATTTTCCCCGATTTTATGTTAGTGAGTGAAATCTCGGTAATATAAATTAGATAGAGATGTGTACCTGATAACCATGTAGATCGATATAGAAGGGCATGCCGAGACAAGAAAAAACATGGAGTGATAAAAACTGAAGCATGGAAGCTATAGAAGAGGAAGTAAAAAGTGATGATGATGACCTAGGGAGAAAACGTATGTGTAGATGTGATGTTGTACCTGTTGTTGATGATGTGTTTGAAGTGTGATTGTTGTGTGTTGATGTTGAATATTGCTTCCCATAAGGACAGACCTGCAAAAGAGAAGAACAAATAAGTAGTCAAATATGTGTATATAGAAAAGTGTTGATCTAAATGTATGAAATGCATGTAAAAAGTGTGTAAAATGTTGAAAATAGAAAAAGTAACATGTGCTCCTGATCCGTGATGAGTGAAAGAGATAGAAAGGAACCTGAAGATGTTGATGAAGAATGAGTTTTTTGGGCGATCTCACGTCATTTGTGCTAAATGTCAATTTTTTGTGCGATCTTACGCCATGACCGAAGTAGTGTAGGGAGAAATGTCTAGTGTTATTCTCCAACCTTTGATTGCTTTCCAAAGTAAAAACACCACTGCATATGATGTGTACAAATCTGATCCAATGCAAATGCCAAGTGTTGATGGACTGTATTTCCTATAAAAGCCTATGTGATAATGCTGAAAATCGTGCTAAACCAAACAATGTTGTGTATCTACCCCTAGTCTCAGGTGCCTAGGAAGAGACAGAAACACCTAGGTGCCTAAGTCTAATTTTAGGCGTTAGTGTTTATGTTGAAGTAAGGACCCAAGTCTGATTCTGAGCCTCATCTAGAGACTGTAGAATGTGTTTCCTCTATACTGAATTATGTTGAACTGTATCTATAGACTGCTAAATGGGGTGACTGATTCACCCAATAGATGCCCCTCGTTAGGGGTGCATGTGATGTTGTTAGGAGGATGTGGCACAAAAGAGGACACCATGCTAAATTGATACCAGTATCTAGGAGGGAAAGTTTTTGGTCGAAACCAAGGCACATGTAAACAATGGCTATGAAACAAGTGTTAGTGCATACAAGCATGGATATAGAAAACAATGGCTAATCTAGCAAGTAAGAAGATGATGTAGACTGAAAAAGAGGTTTGTAAACATGGGACATCACTCAAGATGTCGCAAGACAATTGAGGCCATGGTGGAAAAAAACATTCAATGTACACACAAGATAAAGCATAGGGAAAAGCCCACAAATAATGGCATACAATGACAAACAATGGAAAACAAGAGTAAGCAAATATTAGATAACCATGGTGGAAAATACGTTCCTGCAAGATAAATGTTGCACATGAAGCACTTGTTAGAATGTTAGAGAGATAGAAAGTATGTCAAAGCGTGTATAATCCAATATAGTAGTGTGATAGTATGAAATGAAACAATAACACATGTAGTATGTACAAAAGTGGAAGCCCCAGGAGCCACTGTGGGACTGGTATGAGGTACTTCGCCAATCATCCATGATGTGTGTATCGATCTTTGTAGGTTCTTTGATCACAACTAGAAATCAAGTGAATACACATGTGTATATAGAAAGATAATGACATACAAGATATCTGACTAGTATGTTTAATAAGTGTACATGTGAGTATAAGAAAGTAAGAACTATGTGCAACCAAGATATGCAACATGTTGTGAGTGTGAATGTGATAGGGAAATGTGCCCTTAAGTGTGTATGTATGCATGATTGAAATGAGGTTCATTTATAAATGACCCCTCAATAGTCAAGATTGAACTAAAGAACAAGAGTGCGTCATCGGGAAATGGTTTGAATGATGTTTTGTATGTGAGAAAGAGTCAAATGTTGGAGTGTGGAGTGTAAATTGTAGAATGATGTGATGTGTAAGATTGAATGCGGCATTAGAAGAATTGATCGTGAAGTTAGAATGATTGATGATGTAGCATAGAGCGTAGATCATATAATGTGTGAATAAGATGCTATAAAGTATCACTTGTGAAGTGTGAAGCATGAATTTTAGAGTAGTGTCACATGATGTGAAAGCTAAAGAGAGATGAATTGATTGATGTAGGAGGTGTAGAAAATATGATAGAAATATTGATTATGAAGCGCAGAATTTAGGTTGTATAATAATAAATAATTGTGTGTGCTAGAAAGATTTCATAATCTGATAGAAGGATTAGTCATGAATGTGAAGTGTATGATGTAGAATGTTTCAATTAAGGTGAGGTTCAATTCATATTTAGTCCCTCATCATTCGAGTATGAACCATGAGACTAGAGTGCGTCGTCGGATAATGAGACATGCAGTAGAAAGTTTCCATTAGAAACTGTAGCATGTAGAATAATATAGTGTGATGCACAAGAAGAATGTGTTAGAATTATGTAGATTGAAAGTGTATAGTGTGTTTTTTGAGAATGCGACACTAAAAAGATGTATGTTGAATGTGTCAAGTGTGAAGATGTGTAGTGTGCAGTGCAATATGTGTAGAATGTGTAATATGTGTATGATGTGTAATAGTAGGTATGAGTAGAAGATGTAGAAAGTGCACAATGTGTATGATGTGGAGGAAGAAGAAGATGTCATAAATGTGAAATGTGTATTATGTGAGATTATTGTGTATAGTATGCCCTCAATAGTCAAGTGTGAACCTTAGCACAAGAGTGAATCATAGGGTAATGAAGATATAAGTAGTGTATCAAATTACGTAAGATGAATGTCTAGAATTGTGAAGTATGATATATAAAGACATGACGATAGAAATTATATACACCTAATGATGTAAGGAGGGGGTAAGTATGATGCCCCAAAGTGTCTGAGGATGTGCAAGCTATCTAATAAAAGTGAAGGGAAATGGGCCTCCACCTAATGCATGAGGAAATGAAGAGGTGTGAACATGATTTAAAGCTGCGTTGAATGAGACAGATGATGTAATGGAAGCCGAGGTGGTGAATACCTACATGAAGGAGACCGCGAAGGCAATGTGCATCTAGAAGTAGAAAACCAAGGTGGTGTACACCGAGATGAAGGAGACCTAGGAGGTGATGAATACTTAGGTGAAGAAGGCCTACGAGGTGATGTGCACCTAGATGGAGGAGACCTAGGAGGTGATGAACACTTTGGTGAAGGAGGCCTACGAGGTAATGGACACCTAGATAGAGGAGGCCTATGAGGTGATGTACACCTAGATGAAGGAATTTTCCAAGCAATGGACCTAAACTGATGAGATGGACTAGCAAACCTATGAGGATGAGTATGTCGTACACGAGAAGGAGAACTAGGAGTAGATGGTGCTTTATATTTTAGAGGTCCAGGGGACCTAGATAATCTAGGAAGTGTGAGGTCCACCTAAAGAGGATGTTGAGGCCAAGGTGTTCATAGAGGGACACCTCGAATAGTGATAACCTAAATTTATGGATAAACTTAAGACACAAGTGACACATGGAAACAATGGATTGAGCGGCCATGACCCATGGAAAACCTAAGAGCATGTCACAATTTTTGATGCTAGGTGCCACAAGAAAAGCCACAAACATGGTGAGAGGACCAACAATGACTTGAATCTTAACATAGCCATATGATCCAGACACTGGATAAGATATGTGTGAGAGTGGATAGCCGATAACATGTAGTGCAATAGTGTTAGGAATTAGTGAATAAATATGTGGAAATAATTCCACAAATCACAACAGTAGGAAACTATTTAGCAGATTTTTACTTGCAGAAATATAACAACATAATTATAAAATGCGAGAAAAGAAGACAAGATAAGATTTAATGTGGTTCACCCAATATAGGCTACGTCCACCAAGAATTTTCTCATATTTTACTATCACAGTCTTCTCTCAATTATAATTGCACAACAATCACTCATAAACTCCTAAAATAATTCCCAAAGATGTTAAACCACATCTAATACTCCTAGATATTTTTGATCACTCAAGATATATTAGGATTCCTCTAATACCTCTATTTATAAGATTACAATCCTTTTAGGAAGTTCTATAACTAACCCTAGAAAAATTCGTTTGAAAAAGTTGTGACTTGAAAAATTCATGGCCTTTCAACTTCTGACGGATGAAAATCCATCACCGTGACAACACCTGATTAACCGCTAGTTAACAGTAAATACATAGTAATTTTGCAACACAAAAAATAGTAGACGACTTGCAGAATGCTCCTAAAGTCTCCAAAATTAACCGTTCAAACTCCAACACTTCAATGCTGATTCCAGAAGACCAAAAATAGGCTCCACACCCCAACAATATCCCACTTGGAGATTATTCCCACTGAGAAAAGTTCTCAACCCTTCATTATCATGCATGAAGGCCAACCAAAGTTGAACACAACTTCAACTTCTCCCTTGTGACCACCTTGGTCATCATATCCGCAAGATTCTGACTGGTATGAATCTTTTCTAGCTTCAACTTATCTTCTTCCAAAGTTTCCCTAATGAAATGATATCTCAGCTGAATGTGCTTCATCTTAGAGTGGAAAGAAGATTTCTTCATCAAATGAATAATGCTCAGACTATCACTATGTAATATGTCAAATTCCTGCTTATGCCCCAACTCATCAAGAAACTGATGTAGCCAAATCATCTCCTTGCTTGCCTCTCCTCAGTGAAAACAACATACTCAACCTTTGTGGTTGAAAAAGCCACAACCTTTATAACCGTGAAATCCACTCACCATTTGTATCACCAACTGTAAATAAATAACCCGTTGTTCTCCTTTAGTTGTCTAAATATCCTACCATGTATGAATCTACATAGCCATGCAATGTAGTGTCTAATCCTCTGAAACACAATGTTGCTCCCATGGTCTTTCTCAAATATCAAAGGATCCACTTCAATGTCTGTCAATGCTCTCTACCTAGATAACTCACAAACTTGCTCACTGATCCCACTCCATGGGAAATATCAGGCCTAATACATACCATATCATACACCAAGCTTCCAAATGTTGATGAGTATGGTACCCTGGACATCTAGATTCTATCCTCCTCAGTCTTGGGACTCTGCTCCTTTGATAATTTAAAGTGACCTGCCAAAGGAGTACCAACCGGTTTAGCATCCTGCATACTAAACCTCTCCAAGAAATTCTTTATGTACTCTTCTTGAGAGAATACTAGCTTCCTCTCCTTCATGTTCTGAGTTATTCTCATACCAAGGATTTTATTTATTACCCCCAAATCCTTCATAGCAAAGGATTCACCTAGCTGATTCTTGAGTACCTTTATTTCCTGCATGTTCTTCCCTACAACAAGCATATCATCCACATATAAGCACAAAATTATATAAGTACCATCAAGAAACTTCTATATGTACATGCAATGGTTTGAGTGACACCTAGATTAACCTTGCTCTTGCATAAAACTATCAAAATTCTTGTACCACTGTCATGGATCTTGTTTCAAGCCATACAAGCTCTTCTTCAATTTACACACTAACCTCTCCTTCCCTTTAACCTCATAACCCTATAGCTACAGCATATACATTTACTCCTTCAAATCATCATAAAGGAATATAGTATTAATGTCCAACTTCTCTAAGTGCAAGTCTTCTACTACTACTAAACCAAGAACAATTCCAATAGAAGTCATTTTAACAACAGGAGAAAACAATTCATTAAATTTTATACCTTTCTTCTGTGCAAATCCCTTGACCACCAACCAGGCCTTGTAACTTTTTTTGCCTCAATCTTCCTCTTTGATTTTGTACACCCACTTATTCTGCAATGTTCTCTTTCCCTTAGGTAGCTCCACCAGATCCCAAGTTTGGTTCTCCATAAGAGATCTATGCTCTTCATTCATGGCTTGATCCCACTTCTTCCTAGCATCCACCTGCATTGCTTCCTCAAAGAACTCTAGCTCCACATTGTCAATAAGCAACAAATAATTCAAAGACAGAGTAAAACGTTCATGTTCCCTTCTTACCCTTGAAGACCTTCTCACCTCAAGAGTTTGGGCTTCCTGATGAGTAGGTTCTGAACTGGTTGTGTTGGAACATGTTGTACTTGAAATAGCCCTTGAACACCTTGTCATCCGCAATGTACTTTAACATTGTATTATTTCTTTGATTTATCTTTATGTTCTTGCAACTGATCTTTATACATGACTTTTTCATTAAATACAATATCTATAGGCCAAAATATTTTCTTGTCCTTAAGACTCCAAACATGGAAACCAAAGTCCTCCTCACCATATCCAAAAAAGGTGCATTTCTCAGACTTAGCCTCTAACTTGGTCATGTCATATTTATCAATGTAAACAAATACCTCACATCCAAATAATCTAAGAAATGAGTAATCAATTTTCTTACCAGACCAATCCTCCTCAGGTATACCTCCATCCAAGGCCATAGAGGGTCCTCTGTTAATCAGATAAATATTTTTGCTCACCGCTTCCTCCCAAAACATGAGTGGAAACCATATATGTAACCTCATGCACCTAACACGCTCCATGATTGTCCTGTTCATTCTTTATGACACACCATTTTCCCGTAGAGTCTTCGAACCATCCTTTACCTGTGGATTCCATTTACCGAAAAGAAATCAAGAAATTCATTGCTACAATACTCCCCTCTATTATCCGACTGAGACATTTAAGATTGAGACCTATTTCATTCTCAACCAAGGCTTTCCATCTTTTGAAAGTTTCAAACACATCATATTTATTTCTAATGCCATATACCCAAACTTTTCTAGTTGCATCATCAATGAAAGTGAAATAATAACATGAACCACCAATAAAGTTTACCTTAGCTTCCCCATACATCTGTATGCACCAACTCCAACTTACCCTCCTTCCCGATAGGTCCAACCTTGAGGAATCTCACCCACTTCTGTTTCCCATAAACATAGTCCTCACAAAAGTCTAAATCTAACTCCTTTAATCCAGGATACTTGTCCTTTAGAGTCTATAAGCCTTTTTGACTCATGTGATTGAGTCTCCGGAGCCAAAAATTTACATCTCTATCTGCAACAACTAAATTACAATAATCAGCACCACTGGTTAAATATAAAGTACCAATTTTCTTACCTCTTGCAACCACAAGAGCTCCCTTAGTAACCTTCCAAGAATCTGTTGTAAAACTGACCGTATAGCCATCATTACCCATCTGACCCAATGATATCAAGTTTCACCTCAGCTTAGGCACATGCCTGAAATCCTTAAGTATCCATGTGTTCCCATTCTACATTTTCACCCGAACACAACCTTTCCCTACTATATTGCATGGTTCATCATCGCCAAGATGTACATGTCCAAAATCACCTTTAAAAACTCAGTAAAGTAATGTCTATGTATGGTGGCATGCAAAGAAGCCCCTGAATCTAACACCCAAGACTCAACAATATTATCTAAAGAAAGAATTAAGGCATCCTTAAAAACATCACCCGCTGCAACATTTACCTCCTTAGTTTATTCCTTCTTGTTCTTCTTATCGTGAAGAGCCCAACAATATTTCTTTGTATGACTAACCTTCCCACAAGTGCCAACATTCCAACTTGCTCTTGTGATTTGACCTTACACAATCATTCGACTTCCCACGGTTACCTTTCCCTCTGTTCTTTTGTCTCCCTCTACTCTCCACCATCAAAGCATTTCCAAAATTAGAAGAATCCCCAAAGCTCTTCCTTCACATTTCCTCACTCAGGATCACACCTATCACATATTCAAACTTCAACTTTGAATTATTAGAGACCAAATTACTTACAGCCATAACCAATTTGTCCCAGCTATCTCGCAAGGAGCACAAAATAAACAAAGCCCTGACCTCATCATTGTTATCCAATTTTACACACATGGAAAGATTGGAAAACGGGTCCTATCATGTTCAAAATGAAATAATAGTCCCAAGAACCCACCTCCAGTTATTATCGAGATACAATAATTAAAAATAATTCCTAAATTGCATATGAAGAGATCACCTAGCATCAAAAGGCACCCAGTTGATCTCAACTCAGTGAAGAGTTTGGGGTCGAGTTGATAGAGAACCCGATGTCAAATTGATAGTCATCTCGGAAATCATCTCGGTAGAGTCTCTCAATTGTAAGAGCTCGATGAGATCTTGTTAATGCAAAATATAGCTAGTTGAAAATTGATGAATGAAGGGAACTCTATAAGGATCTCGGTAGAGATCAATGCAAAAATAAATGAAGACCATGCCAGTGGAAGTGCTATGGTGGAGTGCTAACATGAAAGTTATGCTCATGGGATATTTTCAGCTCTTTTCCTAGTCGGGTGGAAAAAATCATGCCTCAACCCCGCACTAAAGTATTCATGAGTTATTTGCTTAAAATGGGAATCCGGAAGCCTAATGCCAAGTGGGTTTTCGTGGATGGCAAGCCAAAGAAGGAATTCCATGTGTGGGAGATTTGGGGTAGTATGACCAAGTCAAGAAGTGGAAATTGGGAACCAACCTGCCAAGGCAATGTATGGAAAAATGGATTCATAAGTCCGAGATCCCCACTCATATCCTACGGACTTCCTTGATACAAACACCATGCCAATTTGACTTGGAAAAGGAGGATTTGGCATGGAACGGGATATTCAAGTCGTTTGAACCAAGGCAATTCAAACTAATTTTTCCACACATAACCTATCAACTCGGCTACGTGGCGGTCCCGAGTCACTCGGAAGGTAAGTCGGGGAACGTGGGAATGAGACGGTTGAAGTGTTTAATAGGATTTGACGTGGTGGTCACGACCTGGCCCAAAGTGAGTATGACACGGAGATAGGTGAGGGGATCATTCGAATTAAATGGTAGAGTGATCAAAAACGTGTCGGCTAAGTGTTAGGTGAAGGCTGAGGATCTCAAGATCTACATACCCACATGCCTAGAAGTTGATACAATTCTAGGGCTCATTGATTAATGCAAAACTGGGAGGCCTACTTGAAATAATTTTACAATGGTAAGCTCACAGAGGCAACAAGAATGTCGGGCCAGGGTATTAGTGAATATAGTATATATATTTTCACTGGCATTATTCAGACCTTCCTCGGCCGAGCATTCGGTGCACAGGTGGCAGGACTTTTTCTAGACTCAACGAGCTATAAGGCAGGCTGAGGTAGCGTTACGAGACCACACACTGAGTTCATGGATGAAGCTGAGCTAAAATGGTAGAGTTCGATCAATTTTGGGGTCGATGCAAAACCAAGAATCTCGTTTTTCCCAGGAAACATGAGTTTGGGTTGCTCGAGTGGTGGCATATGCATCTAAGGAGCTCGGGATCTGAGTTGAAGTGTAGTGATAGACGGGCCTCCAACCAGTTAGAAGACACTCGCGAACTGTGCATAAACGTAGAAATAAGTGGAAAGACATGAATCACAACACGGTTTAACTAAGTGAAATATGGTAGGATCATGGCTCAACAGAGATCACTCAAGGCGGATAAATTCGCATCAGCTCGTGTAAGTTTTATGACGAGTTCGAAAAGTGCAAGTGGATACCTAGATCGATGCGTCAAAGATTGCAAGGAGCTCGGACATCTTGCCAAGTCCACGTTAAAACTCAGTGAGTTGGCTTGTTTCATTGAGCCGTGAAGCGAATGAGTCTATGTACATTCGGGCTCTGATGGTTCGGTGGTTGCGAGAGAAGCTCCCATGCACCAGGCAGCAGGCATGTTGCAGTATAGTAGAAGCCTTTTTGAGTGCTTCCAACAAGCAGGTTGTCTAACTATGTTGTTATCTGTCGCTCAATATCAAATGCATCCTCAAATTCAGGATTTTCCTTCAAGATATTTTTATCAAAATTGATTAAGTGACAGTGAGAGTGTTACCAGGAGACCTGATGAAATTTATTACAAAGATTCTATATTGAGACCTTACTTGTTTTACGATGTAACTCATGGGAGTGAATCTCATGGAGGTGAAACTGTTTCATATCAGAATATTCATGAAGCACAATTTGCTTTACAAATATATGAGCATCTCCAATGAGTCACTAAGTTGGCAGGCATTAAGGTTTCTGTTGGAATTATCATACCTTAAAAGCTACGGCTGAAATGTTTGCGCTAAGAGTTTGATGTTGTCCTCAAATCTGATGAAGGAAAGGGTTTATATATCAATACGGTAGATGCCTTTCAGGGCCAGGAGCATGATGTAATCATTATGTCTTGTGTTTGAGCTTCAAATCATGGGGTTGGCTTTGTATTTGATGTTCATTGCATGAATGTGGCACTAACATGAACTCGTTTTGTAGATGAAGAGCTCGGTGACTTCGTGGGGAAGCTAACATATGTTTCACGAAAGGTAATGTGGAATGCATAAATGGCCTCGAGTTAGCCAAGGGAAACAATAAGAATCAAGTTTGATAGCTCACCATTTGAAGGACTCAATGCAAAAGAGTTTGATTACCAAGGTAAGGGAAGAGTTGGTGCGGGGTTCAAAATCGAGTGCAACACCAAGTTGGGCTATGTGCAGAGACTCTATCCACATGGACCCTCCTCCTCTTCCAAAAACAGTCAACGAGGGGTCCCGACATTATGTTAATTAATTTAATATTTTTATTTAAAATTTTTAATAATAATATTTATTATTATTATTTAAATATTTAATTTAAATATTCTTTTAATTAATTGAGAAGACTAGGTCATTAGGCAATTAATGACCCGTGATGGAACCTTCTCATGTAGTTCAACTAACTATAATAAATACATCATGGACCTTCAATTTAGGAATGTAATTATGACATTTCCTCTTCTTTCTCACATATTCTTCTATAAATGTAAGTTGGAAGCTCATTTCAAAGGGTTCCAACAGTTCATACAAGTTGGACAGTTAGATATCGAAGGCGAGTTTATGCTTTTCAAGAGTCCTCTCTCTTCTGCAAGTTGTTCTTGTGTGTTGAGAGAACTTTCAAGCCTCCTCTTCAAGACTGTAATGGAAACTACTGCCTTTTCTAAATGTATGATGCATTGTGCATGTTATTGAAGCAATAAAAGTGTGTGTTTTGTGACTAATATTGGTCTTTTCATCCTTCGTGCTTCTTTGTGCCTTTCTCATGCTTGCAGTACACTTTGTGCAAGTTTAAGTTTCTATTGCAAGTTCTTGGAGTTTTGTGCTTATCGAGTGGTGGAGTTTTGCATGCAGTTGAGTTGTGGTGTTTGTTCACCCTTCTTGAGTTCATCCTTCTTCACTGGGAAACTGGTATATTTCTCGTTCTGATAAATTTTAACAAAGGGAACGCATGTCTCTTAGTTTGTGGTATCCTATACCCTCTCTAAGTTGCAGTAGGTGAAGTTGACCTATGGTGCACACACCCTCTTCAAATTAACCCTTCCTAAGTTTAGAAACACCCTTTATTTGGTGCATCACCATCCCTAGTATAATTTCATTTCTGTAAATCTCTTTCCCTAAAACCCATGAAGATGTTAGCATAGGATTAGATAATCATTTTTGTTACACTAGGAGTAGTACAACACTTAGTTTAGGAAGAGGAAGCCAGCCTTCTCCAGAGGTTCACTTCGAGCCCAAGTCCCACAACTTGAGAGGTGATCCCATGTGTCCCAATCACACCAAACATCCTATTCACATTCTGGCCATTTGGAGGGTGCAGTGATTTGGTGACAACGGTTTTTGGCACACCCGGTGGGACAGAGTTGGTACTTCTCTTCTCACTTACACAAGTCAAAGTACACGTGACTCTATATCTCTGGATTCCAAATCTCAGTGTGGTAACTTATGCGAAGAATTTAGACAAGAGCTTCTTCAAAGAAAGGAAATTATCAGCATATCAAACTTTCCTTGTCTCCTCCAAAGAGAAGAAGAAGAGGCATTTCCACATCCCCAGTTGCAGATTTACCTAGTAGGGGTCATTTGAATCCTCCTTACGGAAGGTTTCCTCCACCCAGGAACAATCAACCTTTCATTGCTATGGTGAGGAACCAAGTTTTTCCCCCTTTCAATGCAATCAGTCCTCTTATGTTGGCTCAACATGACCTAATACCTATTGTGGCACTCAAAATTTTATCCTTGTACACCGGGAGAAACTCACATTACTCCAAAGTGGAACATATCTTTGATGTAGCCAAAGATCTCTGCGCGATATAATATCACGAAAGACAACGTTGTAGTTAGATTTCTTGCTACCTCTTTCAAGGAAAAGCACTTCAATGGTTTCATGGGTTAGGCGTTGGTACTATATGCACTTGGGATGAGTTGGGAGAAAACTATGTAAAAATTTCAAGACAAAAGTGATCACCTATCACTTTTGGAACAACTCACTACCATGAAGAGAGCTTCCCAAGAATACATGAGTGATTTCAAATTCCAATTCCACGGGACTTGGAATAGGATTCCAGTGCTTGTAAATCCTTCGCACATAATGCATTCTTATACTATTCACGAAGTTTCCATAAGTGCAGAGAATTCTTTGATTCAGCCGGAAAGATAGCTCCACAACCACCAATGCCCTTTTCTCCGATCTTACGAATCATCACCCTATCATTGCTCCTATTCCAATAAACTCCAAGCAACCATGTCAATCTTCCCCTACCTCTTCAAATGACCTATTTTAAGTCAAGTCGCTACTGCAAAATTTTGGAAATGAGCTCGTTGCACTCAAAAGGCAACAGTTTCAATACAATCGTCCATATCAGCCACAAAATCAGCAATATCAGGCTAACCGTCCTCCTTTTCAAGGAAATAATCAGCCTCAAAACCAAGCAACAAGTCAAGCTAAAAATGTCGGCCCTTGAACTTTGGAACCCTCTTGTAACTAGCTCATCTAGAGCTATAGTACCTATTCAGAATAATCTAGTTCAAGACTATGAATGGTGTTATCCTTGCTCTCAACCCCACAATCAAAATCTTTGTCCCAATGGGGTTCTTAGACAAGCCCTTATGGTTCAAAGTGTATCTTCCCCTTCGAGTTAACAAACAATTCATCCACACAAAAAAAGCAAAGATCAACCGCAGCACTGAAGAATCCACTTTGTTAAACTAGAAAGCGAGAAGATTTATGTCATTTGAATGTAGATTCTTTGTCGGTGGAAGCAAACACTCGTTCTAAAAAGAGAGCAATAGAGCCTCAACCTCTCAAAGCTGATCTAGTGTCCACTTCTCAACTTGGGATACAAATGGCAGTTGATAGAAATGCGGGAAAGAAATCACCAAAAACACCAAATAGCCACGCTACAGGAAAATGGTTCTCCCGGGCATCACAAGTACCCAACAAACATTTTCTAAAGGAGGACCCCAATTCCCAAAAAAGTGTCATCAAATTTGGAGTGATTCCCTTCATCATAGTAGAACAAATGAAGAAAACCAATCTAAGCATTACCATGTGGGACGCGCTCTCGATCCCTTCTCAAAGAAACTGTTGCGAGAAGCTCTGAACAGTTTTGCTACAACCAGCGGATCACCAGGCCATGGAGTGACAACTGCTACAAGTTTGTGTCAACCGGAAGGGAAAATTATTCCTACGGCAAACAAACCACTACCATTCTACATTTCCCTGATCATTGGCGACCACCTGGTACATAATTGCATGATCTATTCTGGTGCTAGTAGCTCTGTCATGCCTAAACAAATTACAGATGTACTAGGCATACAATATGTGCCAGTTGCAAGAGGGGTTTTTCAGATGGATGGCACAGTTGTTAAGACTATTGGGGTTATCAAAGGACTTCAACTTACCATTCATGCATTCCCAAGTTTTTCATTCACCCAAGACATATCAGTCATTGATCTCCCTCCCCTCTTTTCCATCTGCCTATCATGGGATTTCACCACCAAGATGGGTGGTTACCTATCTGCCAATTGGTCGCATATTATTCCCAGGACTCGATCACGGAACCAAAGTAACTATAAGGGCATAACCAATCTGCCATAATCATGTAGAACCCTACACCGCTAGTCCCATAAATGGAAATTACACCATCGGCAATCCCAAAGAGGAAGATGTCAACCATGAACCAACCACCCTTGTTGAAGAAGTCCCCGATACTTTACTAGATGAAGTAAGTAGAGATCATCGCACGATCTCTACGCTGATGTATTGCGAAGAAGAAGCTAGTTTGCTGGTCTTGGAAGAAACAGATTAGGTACTTCTCAGATCCATGAAGAAGATACAATCATACCACAACTTGTCAAAACACCAAGTGATTCTAAAGGACTTTGGAAATTGTTCTTCGATGGCTCAAGAAGTAAGAATGGATCTGTGTTGGTGTTATGTTAATTTCTCTAGAGGGAGATAAGTACTTCTCATCTTTCCATTCTGATTCGGTTGCACTAATAATGTTGCTGAATACGAGGCTCTTGTGTAAGGAATCCAAAGCCCAAAGGAAGGGAATCAAGGCCCAAACTGTTTTTGGAGACAAGTGAGTTAGTTGTTCATCAAGTTTCGCACATAGTGCATCCAAAATGATCTTTTAAGATCATACAATAACCGAGTCTAGGACATGATTGAAGATTCCGGCTTTTGGAATCCATGTAATTCCTAGAGATCAAAATCAAGATGCGAGATAGGCTTGCTACAATTGGTTCACAATACAACATAACATAATCAATATCATGAAAGAAGGTCAGAAATTTGTTATAATGGTGGTTTGACCGGCAGTCCCTGATAATGTGAGTAGTTGGCAAGTGTTTGATAGTGACAAACAAATTTTCCTCTTCCTACAAGAAGAGGCGGAGTTTGCTGCAAAAATCAAGATAAGTTGCAGGAGTCATATGGTGAGAAAATTATCCAATTGAAAAGCAACAATTTACCAAAAGGTTTAGTCACTTTGGAATCCATTTTTAATTTAGATGACCAAGCCAAAAGACAAATCCCTAACATGGTGGTCAAAGAAGAATATTTTGAGGAAGTCAAAGTATCAAATGCAAAGTTTCTCAAGATCGAAAAGTGTGTACTTCTGAGGAGAAAGAAGCTTTTATCAAAAATTTTCAAGAGTATCATGACATATTTGCATGGAGCTATAAAGATATGTGTGGTTTTGATCTAGGTCTAGCACAACATACCATTGAATTGGATCCTAATACTAAGCCAATTCGTCAGAAACAGAGACCAATTAATCCCAAAATTGAGCCACTAATGAGAAAGGAGCTAACCAAGCTCATCGAGGCCTATATAATTTTTCCCATCAATCATTCTTGATGGGTAGCCAATTTGGGGCTCGTGAGGAAGAAGAACGGAGAGATTTGGTTATGCGTAGTTTTCAGGGATTTGAATCGAGCGTCATTAAAAGACCGTTATCCTCTTCCATCGATGGAGGAGATCCTTCAAACGGTGGTAGGATCTCAAAGATTTTCTTTTCTCGATGGATATTCAGGTTACAATAAAATCCTAGTCCAAGAATCTGACCAATTGAAAATGGCTTTCACTACCAAGTGGGGCACGTATGCCTACAATAAAATGCAATTCGGATTGTCCAAGGCCAGGGCTACTTTCCAAAGAGCCATGGACATGGCATTTAAGGGACTAATCAATTATATTATTTTGGTTTACCTTGATGATATAACTGTATACTCTAAACATGTAGAAGATCACATCACACATCTAAGGAAAGTTTTCCAAAGGTGTAGGGAATTTGGGGTTTCACTTAACCCCAAGAAATGTATTTTCGCAGTGCATGAGGGAAAATTGTTGGGGCATGTTGTTTCAGTGGAAGGATTATCAATCGATCCAGCCATGATTCATTCGATTATGTCTTTATCTCTCCCAAGTCGCAGGAAGGGCCTTCAGATTTTTCTGGGAGCCATAAATTTTGTGCGGAGATTCATCCCTCAATTCGTGACATTGGCTAAACCACTAACAGCCATGGTGAAGAAAAACATGCCATTCTCATGGAAAAAGGAAGGATGAGAAAGCTTCGAAGCCATCAAAACATCCATTTCCCAAGCTCCCATGCTTGTGAACCCCAGGTTTGACAAAGATTTTATCCTTTATGCTTTTGCAGGTTAGGAGAGCATTTCAGGGATCCTCACCCAACAAAACAACAACCTGTTGGAGCAACCAATTGCTTTCTTCAGTCAATCCCTCAAAGACTAAGAGTCTAAATACTTATTCATTAAAAATCAATTCTTTACGGTTATTCAAGCTTTGAAGAAGTTCAAGCACATGTTTTCCAACAACAAGATTCATCTGATGGTGTCTCATCCAGGTGTCAAGTAGTTTTTGTTGAACAAAGAAATGAATGAAAAGCATGCTGGATGGATCACAAAGGTAATGGAGTATGACGTGCACATCAAAGTCACTAAACTTGTCAGAGGTAAGGGTTTGTGTCAGCAACTTGTTGCAGACATGGAATCAAAAGGTAATGAGGACGTGACACTCCTAAATACTGATGAGAATGTTGATCAAGCTGACTGGTTATCCAAAATGAATAATTTCCTCTTCTCAGGAGCATATCCGGCAAACATGGATAAAAACCAAAGATGAACTTTCCGTCTTCAATCTATCCCATATGTTTTGGTAGATAGCATTCTCTTTCAAAAATATTTGAATGGCATTCTCCTTCAGTGCATAGGACCGGAATAGGTAAGTAAGATACTAGAAGAATTTCATAATGGCCTATCTGGAGGACATTATTCCGCACGAACAATAGCTACCAAGATCATGTGAGTTGGCTACTATTAGTTGGATTTATTCAAGGATACCCATCTCTAGGTAAGGAAATGTAAGGAATGTGCCTTTTTCACATGTAAGCAAAAGTTGGCAGCTCTTTCGCTGCATCCAATTCAAGTGGATCAACCCTTTGTTCAATGGGCGTTGGACTTCATCGGAATGATTAATCCTCCATCCAGTGATAGACATAAATGGGTCCTTATTGCAACAAACTATTTTACTCGATGGACAGAGGTGGTAGCATTAAAAGAGAGCAATGAAAAGGTAGTTCTAGATTTTTGGAGGGTATAATGATGAGGTTCGGTGTTCTGTTTACAGTCATTTCAGAAAACACGCTGGCTTTTCTTAGTATGAAATTGAGTGAATGGGATGTTAAAAATGGGGTATACCTCAAAAATTCATCCAATTACTATCCGCGAGGAAAAATATTGGCCGAGTCTAGCAAAAAATACCTCATAAGGATTATTAAGCTCACAATGGAGACTAACAAGAGGACTTGGCATACACAGCTTAAGATCGCCTTATGGGAAGATTGGATCACACCTAAAAGGGCCATCAAATTCTCCTTTCGTTCTTGTATATGGAAGAGAGGCAAAACTCCCACTCTCATTGGAGTTACCTTCTTTGGAGTTAGCTCATCAACTTGAAGTTATAGAGAGTGATCCTCTGACAGTAAGGTTTGCTGAACTCATGGAGTTAGAGGAAGTACAAGACAAGGCTATGAAAACTTTGGAGCAGCATCAGGCTCAAGTTAAGAAATCTTTTGACAAGAAGGCATCTAACAGGTGTTTTCAAGAGGGAGATTTAGTTCTCAAATGGGATGAAGACAGGGCCAAACCAGGCAGGCATGCCAAATTTGACACTCTTTGGAGTGGGCCATACATCATCACAAGTTGCAAAGAGGAAAATTCATTTCATCTATCTAGGCTCAATGGAGAAGAACTGCCCATTCATGTGAATGGGATACATCTCAAAGCTTGTTTTTGAGAAGCGTTCCACCCCTGTATAGTTAAATTAGGTGTTTTCCTCCAAGTGCTTATGCACATTGTTGTGTATTGTTGTTTTTCTTTCCTTTTTGTTGTGTTTTGTGTTGTTCTGCACATTGTTTCATCATTGGAAGGTGTCAAGGAGAAGGAACGTTCAAGGTTTCCATAAGAGTTTCAAAATATTCTTCATTCAAATTTTTGCAGTGTTCCATGGATGTCAAGCATTCAACAGTTTTAGTATACTTCATGCTTAGCATTCCAGGGAGGTCTAGGATATCGACAATGCTCAAGGAGATTTCGGGATGTGTCAAAGAAAATCATACTAGTTTCAAGATTCCAACACAGACTCCATGCCCAATGAATGACTTAAGGCTACTAGAATCATGCTTAGTAGGAAATCATCCCCGAGAGGTCGCCAGAAATGTCATCCAATTTTGCACACATGGAAAGATTGGACAACGAGGTCCTATCACATTCAAAATGAAATAATAGTCCCAAGAACCCACCTCCGGTTATTATCGAGATACAATAATTAAAAATAATTCCTAAATTGCATATGAAGAGATCACCTAGCATCGAAAGGCACCCAGTTGATCTCAACTCAGTGAAGAGTTCGGGTCGAGTTGATAGAGAACCCGGTGTCAAATTGATATTCATCTCGGAAATCATCTCGGTAGAGTCTCTTAGTTGTAAGAGCTCGATGAGATCTTGTTAATGCAAAATATAGCTAGTTGAAAATTGACGAATGAAGGGAACTCTATAAGGATCTCAGTAGAGATCGATGCAAAAGAAATGAAGACCATGCCGGTGGAAGTGCTATGGTGGAGTGCCAACATGAAAGTTCTGCTCATGGGATATTTTCAGCTCTTTGCCTATTCGGGTGGAAAAAATCATGCCTCAACCCCGCACTAAAGTATTCATGAGTTATTTGCTTAAAATGGGAATCCGGGAAGCCTAATGCCAAGTGGGTTTTTGTGGATGGAAAGCCAAAGAAGGAATTCCACGTGTGGGAGATTTGGGGTGGTATGACCAAGTCAAGAAGTGGAAATTGGGAACCGACCTGCCAAGGAAATGTATGGCAAAATGGATTCATAAGTCCGAGATCCCCACTCATATCCTGCGGACTTCCTTGATACAAACACCATGCCAATTTGACTTGGAAAAAGGAGGATTTGGCATGGAACGGGATATTCAGGTCGTTTGAACCAAGGTAATTCAAACTTCATGTTTCCACACAGAACCTGTCAAACTCGGCTACGTGGCGGTCCCGAGTCACTCGGAAGGTAAGTCAGGGAACGTGGGAATGAGACGGTTGAAGTGTTTAATAGGATTTGACGTGGTGGTCGCGACCTGGCCAAAAGTGAGTATGACACGAGAGATAGGTGAGGGGCTCATTCAAATTAAATGGTAGAGTGATCAAAAACATGTCGGCTAAGTGTCGGGTGAAGGCCGAGGATCTCAAAATCTACGTACCCACGTGCCTGGAAGTTGATACAATTCCAGGGCTCATTGATTAATGCAAAACTGGGAGGCCTACTCGAAATAATTTTACAATGGTAAGCTCACAGAGAAACAAGAATACCGGGCTAGGGTATTAGTGAATACAATATATATTTTTCACTGGCATTATTCAGACCTTCCTCGGCCAAGCATTTGGTGCACAGGCGGTAGGACTTTTTCTAGACTCAACGAGCTATAAGGCAGGCTGAGGTAGCATTATGAGACCACACACTGAGTTCACGGATGAAGCTGAGCTAAAATGGTAGAGTTCAATAAATTTTGGGGTCGATGCAAAACCAAGAATCTCATTTTCCCAGGAAACACAAGTTTTGGTTGCTCGACTGGTGGCATATGCATCTAAGGAGCTTAGGGATCCAAGTTGAAGTGTAGTGATAGACGGGCCTCCAACTAGTTAGAAGACACTCGCGAACTATGTATAAACACGAAATAAGTGGAAAGACATGAATCACAACACATTTTAACTAAGTGAAATATGGTAGGATCATGGCTCAACAGAGATCACTCAAAGTGGATAAATTCTACGTCAACTCGTTCAAGTTTTATGACGAGTTTGAAAAGTGCAAAGAGATACCCAGTTGATGCATTGAAGATTGCAAGAGCTCGGACATCTTGCCAAGTCCACATTAAAACTCGGTGAGTTGTCTTGTTTCATCAAGCCATGAAGCGAATGAGTCTATGTACATTCGAGCTCGATGGTTCAAAGGGTCGCAAGAGAAGCTCCCATGCACCAAGCAGCGGCGAGGCATGTTGCAGTATAGTAGAAGCCTTTTTAGCGCTTCCAAAAGCGGAGTTATCTAACTATGTTGTTATCTGTTTAGTATCGAATGCATCCTCAAATTTGGGATTTTCCTTCAAGATATTTTTATCAAAATCGATTAAGTGACAATGAGAGTGTTACCAGGACACCTGATGAAATTTATTACAAAGATTCTCTATTGAGACCTTACTTGTTTTACGATGTAACTCATGGAAGTGAATCTCATAGAGGTGGAACTGTTTCATATCAGAATATTCATGAAGCACAATTTGCTTTGTAATTATATGAGCATCTCCAATGAGTCACTAAGTTGGCAGGCATAAAGGTTTCTATTGGAATTATCACACCTTACAAGCTACGGCTGAAATGTTTGCACCAAGAGTTTGATGTTGTCCTCAAATCTGATGAAGGAAAGGGTTTATATATCAATATGGTAGATGCCTTTCAGGTCCAGGAGCATGATGTAATCATTATGTATTGTGTCCAAGCTTCAAATTATGGGGTTAGCTTTGTATCTGATGTTCACTGCATGAATGTGGCACTAACACGAGCTCGTTTTTCTGGATGAAGAGCTCAGTGACTTCATGGGGAAGCTAACATATGTTTCACGAAAGGTAATGCAGAATGCATAAATGGCCTCGAGTTAGCCAAGGGAAACAATAAGAATCAAGTTTGATAGCTCACCATTCGAAGGACTTAATGCAAAATAGTTTGATTTCCAAGGTAAGGGAAGATTTGGTGTGGGGTTCAAAACCGAGTGCAACACCGAGTTGGGCTATGTGCAAACTCTATCCACATGAACCCTCCTCCTCTTCAAGTCAAACAGGTCAACGGGTGGTCTCGACATTATGTTAATTAATTTAATATTTTTATTTAAATATTTTAATAATAATATTTATTATTATTATTTAAATATTCTTTTAATTAATTGAGAAGACTAGGTCATTAGGCAATTAATGACCCATGATGGAACCTTCTCAGGTAGTTCAACTAACTGTAATAAATACATCATGGACCTTCAATTTAGGAATGTAATTATGACATTTCCTCTTCTTTCTCACATATTCTTTTATAAATGTAAGTTAGAAGCTCATTTCAAAGGGTTCCAACAATTTAGACAAGTTGGACAGTTAGATATCTAAGGTGAGTGTATGATTTTCAAGAGTCCTCTCTCTTCTGCAAGTTGTTCTTGTGTGTTGAGAGAACTTTCAAGCCTCCTCTTCAAGGCTGTAATGGCAACTACTACCTTTTCTGAATGTATGATGCATTGTGCATGTTATTTAAGCAATAAAATTGTTTGTTTTGTGACTAATCTTGGTCCTTTCATCCTTTTGTGCTTCTTTGTGCCTTTCTCATACTTGTAGGTACACTGTGCAAGTTTAATTTTCTTTTACAAGTTCTTGGAGTTATATGCTTATCGAGTGGTGGAGTATTGCATGCAGTTGAGTTGTGGTGTTTGTTCACCCTTCTTGAGTTCATCCTTCTTCATTGGGAAATTGGTATATTTCTCGGTCTAATAAAGTTTAACAAAGGGAACACATGTCTCTTAGTTTGTGGTATCCTATACCCTCTCTAAGTTGCAGTAGGTGAAGTTGACCTGTGGTGCACACACCCTCTTCAAATTAACCCTTCTTGAGTCTGGAAACACCCTTTATTTGGTGCATCACCATCCCTAGTATAATTTCATTTCTGTAAATCTCTTTCCCTAAAACCCATGAAGATGTTAGCATAGGATTAGATAATCATTTTTGTTACACTAGGAGTAGTACAACACTTAGTTTAGGAAGAGGAATTCGGCCTTCTCCAGAGGTTCACTTTGAGCCCAAGTCCCATAGCTTGAGAGGTGATCCCATGTGTCCCAATCACACCGAACGTCCTATTCACATCCTGGCCATTCGGAGGGTGCAGTGATTTGGCGACAACAATCATCGAAGTCAATTTTCACCGGGTTTAACATACTCACAACCGTATTAAATTCATTCAAATGATCAGCAACATAACCATTCTCAGTAATATTCATATTAAATAAATTTTTCATCAAAAATATTTAATTAGAGGCAGTGGGTTTTTCATATAACTTCCCCAACACATTCATGAGACCTTCTATGGTATTATCCTGCGATATGTTGAAAACAACAGAAGATGCAAGACATAACCTAATTGCCCCGAGTGCCTTTCTATCCAGCAACTCCCAATCCTCATCCGACATGGCTGTATATTTCTTTTCTTTTCTAGCCAAAGGAACATGGAGGTCCTTCTGATACAAGTAATCCTCCATCTACATCTTCCACAAACCAAAGTTCTACCCATTGAACTTCTCAACCCTTGATCTGCCCTCATCTGCCATAGCTCTCACTCAAGCTAAAATTTCCCTATGATTCATCACTTCAACAAAAAACCACCAAAGCTCTGATACGAGTTGTTAGTAATTAGTGAATAAATATGTGGAAATAATTCCTAAAATCATAGCAGTAGGAAACTATTTAGCATATATGTACTTATAGAAATATAACAACATAATTATACAATGCACAAAAGAAGACAAGAAAAGATTTAATGTGGTTCACCCAATGTGGGCTACGTCCACCAAGAACTTGCTCATATTTTATTATCATAGTCTTCTCTCAGTTACAATTGCACAACAATCACTCATGAACTCACAATAGAATTCCCAAAGATGCTAAACCACATCTAAGACTCCTAGATATTTTTGATCACTCAAGATATATTAGGATGCCCCTAATACCTCTATTTATAAGATTACAATCCTTCTAGGAAGTTCTATAACCGACCCTAGAAAAATTCATTTGAAAAAATTGTGACTTGAAAAAGTCATGACCTTTCAACTTCTCATGGATGAAAATCCATCATTGTGACAACATTTGATTAACAACAATTTAACAAAAAATACACAACATGAAAAACAATAGATGACTATAGAATTATCCTAAAGTCTCCAAACTTAACCATTCGAACTCCAACAATTCAATGTTGATTCCAGAAGACCAAAAATAGGTTCCACACCCCAACAAATAGAGCATGCATTTTGAAGGAATGAGGATCGATCATAGTATTATTGATAGAAATGAATCCAATAGAAGTTTTGATGTGTAAGTAATCAGTGGATAATGTAACATGGTGATCATAATCAGAAAATACAATGATATCTGGAGATGAATCAACATGAGAAACTAGAAAATTGAGAGGTGTCGATGAAGGAGGAGGGACAACATGATATGCATGATTTTACGAAGATTCAACAGCTTTCTTTTCATGATTTGGAAGAGGATTGTTGAAGATTTTAAGTATTTTTTTACTGGTGGAGAATTTGATGGCTCGGGAAGTTCAATTTTATTGTTGTCAATTAGATCTTGAATAATATTTCATAATTTGAAACAAAGATCAGTGGAATTTCCTACACATTGGTGATAGTTGCATCAAGAATTTTAATTGTAGTTGTAGCCCTTAGGAGAGATGGATCCAAAGTGAGTGGAGGAGGAAGCGTAACAAGATTGCTCTTAATGAGTTGTGGTAATAAAATATATAGAGCACATATTATTTTAGTGAATGTATGCTTATGTGGTTGGCATTGAAGCTTCTTAAGAGTAGATACAGTGTTAATAATCACTTTTGCTTCATTTTCCTTAATAGATGGTTTGAAAGGAGCTTTGCTTGGAAACTTGTTAGAAGATGAAGTAGCTTGATATTGATATTTAAGTTTTCCCATACTAAGAAGCTTTCTTTCACATAGTTTAAGAGTGTGGTAAAGATGATCAAACGAAGGAGAGGTCTTGAAGATGACACTCTCTTGTAATAGTGGTATGAGACTTTGAATGAATAGATCTTGTAATTCCAAGTCCACAAGAACATTAGTCATCCTAGCTAGGTTGTTCTTGTAACGCAAGACATAATCCACTAGGTGCTCATTAGATCGTTGCTTTACTTGTGCTAGTTGTGCATATGATATCTTTGAACCAATGTTGATTGAGAAGTGAGCAAGGAAAGCATCAACTAAATGCGTGAAATATGTTACCAAATGAATAGGTAGATCATAGAACCAACGTATATCATATTATTGCAGGCTGCGAGGAAAGATATTTGCTAATAAGGTGTGATCATCTGCATAGTCTAGACATGCTACATGAAATACGCAAAGATGCTATTGAGGGTATCCATGGCCTTTTAAAGTTGGAAGCTTAGGAGGTATGAAATTTGGACGGAGTGCATATGTAGAAATAGTGGGTGTGAAAGGAGTATAAAGAAGTAAAGTGGAATTAAGAGATGAGGATGCATGAGAAGTAGCAATTTGAAGCTAGCGAATTTGAGTCTCCAAATCTTGATATAAATAAGTCAAATCAGGGGTGTTAGAAGAGACGTCGGGATGTGTCATAGAAACAATAGGATGAATGACGGGAGTAGTGATAGTGGGAATACAAATGAGAATTTGTAAGGGTGGAGTAGAGGTCATGGCAGCCGAAGAAGAAGCTATAGGGGGTGCTAAAGAGACATCCCGAGAGTTTGAGGCATCATCATGAGTATTTTTAGTTATGATAAGAGTATGTATAATATGTTGAAGATGTTCAGGATTGTTGATTATCTAAAATATAAATATAGATGCTAGTTAATCTAAGCTATGAAACATCTATAAATTAAGTAAATAAATGTAGTAAAGAAGTATGTAAATGACCCAAGTAACTATGCAAAAGGAAATTCTAACCCTAATGTGTAAGAGAGAAGAGGAAATAACTCGGTTGAATAATAGATGTTCATGAGACTCGTGTCGCAAAGGTAACTAGAAAATCTAGAAGCAAGAAAGGTTGTGCAGGAACTCCGAAAGGATGGCTCTAGAGTATCTAGCTAGACTGGAGTTCCTGGAGAGGGATTGGGGCACCCATGGGTGCTTTGATCTGCAAACTTGGCACCCTGGTATGCACAAAAAATTTGAAACTAATCTTCACAAGTTCAGTAGATGGTTTGAAACCCTTGTTGTTTGTTGCATTAACTTTGTTGTACTACTTCGGATGTCGCTGATATTCCAAGATGATGAAAATACCTACAAAAGACCAAGAAGGAGAATTAAAACCCTAAAAAAATAAGAATGCAAATGTTTGGGTCGGATTGACCTCAAATTCCACAATAGTGGGCTTACTAAATGAGTGTTGCACTACATTTTAGACCCAAATGTAGTTATGGTGAGTGTGTGCATAATGTTCCCTAGGTGCTCTTGTGCCAGTCACACTTTGTGAAGTAATGAGAAATAAATAAATGTAAAAAATGTAATAGAATGTGTGCATGGAATAGAATATAATATTCCCCCTATGTTGTGTGATGCATATGACCTAGCCTTGTGCCTTGTGATGGAGCTATGTGGATGCAAGTGATCTCCAATGCAATAGATGGATGTAACTCTAGATGGATGATAGTATTGACTAGCGCTTAGTCCCTCATTGTGGTCTCATAACTTTATATTAATAGGGTTCTCTTGATCTAATTTCATAACCCCTAAATGGCTGACCACCAAAAAGATAAGGATCTAAAATGAATAGAAAGAGCCCAAAAAGTGGAGGGAAAGTGTGAAAAGGATCAAGGTACCCCTGGTGGGACTAGGGCACCCACAGGCATCCCAGTTGAGGATAAAATAACGACAAATGACTGCAACAGAATGGGCATATGGATGTAAAATATCGAGAATGATGAAATAAAATAAAACAAGATGACGAAAAGATGAGGGTTAATTAGTAATTTCTTCACTCAAGAACCTTATAAATAGTAGTATGAGACTAGGACTAAATATTGTCTAAAGTGCATGATTTTGTGTCTACATTTTCCCCCACTTTATGTTGGTGAGCAGAAATCTCGGTAACATAAAGTAGATAGAGATGCGTACTTAATGTTGATGTAGAGTAATAAAGAAGGCGTGTCAAAGGAATAGCCAAAGCGTGGAATGAAAAAATATGGAGTGTGGAAACTAAAGATGAAAATGTGTAAAAAAGTGATGAGAGTGAGCCTAGGGTAGAACATGTGTGTTGATGTTGATGTATGTAGTGTACCTGCATGATTAGTATAGTGTGTGTTGTCTCAAAGTGTTATTGTTGATGTTGTTCTTGTTGCCCCCATTTGACTGCTTGTTTCTCATATGGTTGGACCTGCAATGAGAAAATGATCAAGAATTCAATTTTATATGCATATGTGTGTAAAAACACAATGTAAAATCAAAGTACACAAAATGAAAAGTGTAAATGGAATGTGTGAACTTGATCCATGTCGAGAGAAAGTGTGTAGAAGGATATCTTGTATTGCTGGGTTTTTTGGTGATCCGATGTCGTAGGCCGAAGGAGTGTAGGGAGGAAATAATCTGTGTCCTCCAACCTATAACTGCTTCCTTGAACTGTGTGTGAAGAGATCTCTGTATTATCCTAGTTTTTGGGTGATCTGATGCCACTGGCCGAAGTAGTGTAGGGAAGCACACCCACTGTAACCTCCAAGCCTGTAAATGCTTCCCGAATGTTAAGGACACCATGTCTTGTAAAATCTGTTGTGTATGGAGTTCGTAGACTGGTCTGAACTCACTCGGTGTATGTAAATCCATAGTGCTAAGGGTAGAAAGTGCACTGAACTGAACCGGTGTAAACATATAACCCCAAATGATGACCCCCTCTTTGGGGGCACTTGTGATGTCACTGATAGGAGAATGCAGCCCCAAAAGAGGACCAACCGCATGAACCTTGAAACTCTGCCCTGCAGTGGGAAGGGAATTCACTTGGTAGAAACTAAGGCATGCACAAACAATGATGGCTAGCCAACAACAAGTGTTAGTACGAAAAAGCATGCATGTAGAAAACAAGTGTAAAGTACGTAAACAATGTGTAAATGACACAAATAGTGTAATAACTACCAAGCAAAGTAGTGTAAACACGCAAGAAGACAAGTAAGCCGCACAAAATGGGTCACAAACATGGGACATCACTCATGATGTCACAAGACACGCAAGGCCATCATGGCCACAATCAACAAACAAGTGCACACACTAAAAATAGGGAAAATCTTGCATATAATAAGAAAACAATGGTAGGCAAGTAAATACAAACAAATAAGTAGTCATGGTAACATGTAATCTTGCAAGACAAGTGTTGCACATGGAACACCCATTAGCATGTTAGAGAAATAACCAGTATGTTAAAGCGTGAATAACCAAGTAAATGTAAAGTGTTAAGTACAAGATGAAACAATAGCACCTGCGAGAGATGAATGTGGATGCCCCCAGTGACCAGTGTAGGAAGGGTAGAAGGTGAGCACCCATGTTGCTTGAAAAAATATGTATTTGCGATCAAAACTAAAACAAGAAGTGAACGTGCATGTGTGTATAGTATAGATAATTACATATAAGAAATTAGTCTAACATGTGTAGCAAAAGATCATGTAAAACACTAGTAAAGAAGAGTAAATTCCCCCAAGACAATGCAATATGTTGTGGATGGATGGAATGGAATGATAGGAGCCACTTGCCCCTCGAGTGAATAGATATGTATGTAATGAGGTTAATTTAGTTTCCCCCCCTCAGCAGTCAAGAATGAACTGTAAACGAGAGTGTGACATCGGAAATGGTTGAAATGTGTGTTATGTCTAACACGCTATGACAAATCTGGTGGTGTAGTAATGAGATGTAACCTAGCGATGATGTGTGTGTGAACCCTATAGCCGAAGTGTATATCACAACCAAATGAATGTATAAGTGATGATTTATCCTAACCGTATATCACTATGAGATGAATGGATGAGTGATGATTTAGCCCTAAGCGTATATCACTACAAGATGAAAAGAGGGAGTGGTGATGTAACCTAAGGTGTATACCACTAAAAATGATAGAATAGGTGATGATTTAGCCTAGGGTATGTCACTAGGCTAGAAATGTCACATGATGAAAGGTGGAATAGTAAACGTGTGATGAGTTTAAGTTCCATTTGATTTGTAAACCATCGGTAGTCGAGTATGGACCGAGGAACTAAAGTGCGTCATAGGGTAGTGAAAGTAGAGCGTAGAAGATGATGTATGATGTGTAATGATGAAATATGACCATGTGATGAGTAAAATATGTAAATATGCAATGTGTAGAATGTAATGCAAGATGTGTAGAATATGTAAAGTGTAATGTATAGAGTGGCATGTAATGTATGTAGATAGACTAGTAATTTAGTATGTAGGATGAGGAGTGTATGCTTCTAAATGCTTAGACAATATAAGTATTATATATGCATAATGATGACTAGTATGATGTATGATGTATGACACACAATATGAGAATAGATGTGGTGTGTAATTCTTATTGTGCAGTGTGTGGGGTTCATTGTAGTAATCCCTCAACATTCAAGTGTGAACCGAAGCACAAGAGTGTGTCCTCGGGTAATGGTCAATGCTAAAACATGTGAGGAAGATGCCTATATGATAATGCAAAGATTTTAGATATTAAAGTGAGTGGGGGTATATTAGGTGTGATGCCCCCCAATTATATAGAGATGAGTAAACTAACCAATGATAGTGAAGGAAGAAGGTCCTCCACCTGATGTCTACGGAGATGGAAGCGTAGGGCCATGCTAATAGTGGTATTATGGTAGATAAACGTTGTGTTGGTGAATGAATTATATGTGCATGTGAGGGATGAATATATGATGAAATTCGTGGCATAGTAAAAGGTGTCAATGACGGACATCTATGCGATGTTGAGTGTAGAGATAATGAATATCTACATGGAATAAAACGAGGTTGCGATCGACGTCGAGATGCAATGAATTTCCTAGGAATGAGCCTATGCCTATGTGTAGGAATAGTGGAACGATGTGGTCATGTAAACAATACTTGAGTAGGTGAGCTAGGAGTAGATTGTGCTTTGAGCAACATAGAATGGGATGTGTTAGAAGAAGTAGATAATACGCTAGCTAGAATATGAAGAGATAATGACCATGGAGTATAGGGAGGGACACCGTCAATAGAAATGACCTATTTATGATGGATAAAATTGAGTCGTAAATGATTCATAGAAATGATAGAGCGAGAGAAACGAATCCAATTAAGGCCAAGTAGCATGTCACTTCCGTCAACTATGTTTCCAACAAGGAAAGGCACAAGTAATGTAAGAGGAGCAACTGTAACATGTATTTTTAAAACACCATAGGGTTTGTTGAAAGGATATTCAATTTACGATGGAGAATAATTGATAGCCCGAAGGAGTGAAATAGAGCATGCGCTAATGCGCCAGGATGGGTCAACCTTAATATTGTTGATGGGGGTCGAACCAACAGATGCCTTGATATGTAAATGATTCGATGTAAAATTTGTATGATAATCATCATCAGAGAAACAAATGATTGGTGGCGAGGCATCAATACTTGTAGCCAAGAAATCGAGAGCCCCTGATGTGGGAGAAGATAATACATGAGAGACATAATTAGCAGAGGAATCATTATTTTTGTATTATGTTTTGGTAAGGCATTATTAAAAATCTTAAGTTTATGATTTTCATTAATAGGTGTAAAGGTTGTAGATTCTAGGAGCTCAATTTGACCATTGTCAAGCAAATCTTGAATGAGATGGCGTATCGGAAGCAACTATCGAGAGGAATATCCTATGCATTGGTGATAATCACAATAAGAATTGTCATCAAAATTACGTCCCTTTGGTCAAGATGGATCATGTTATAGAGGTGACGGTAGGGTAATAAGATTGTTATCGATGAGATGGGATAGCAAAACACTCGGAGGTGTACTAAGATTAGTAAAAGTACTTCTATATGGTTGTGGTTGAAGCTCCCTAATAGTAAAGGCTACATTTACTGTGGTCTTTCCATCCATGGGTTTAGTTGTAGAAGGTTTGAAGGTTGGCTTATTTTGAAGACGTGCGAGAGGATGATGCTTTCTCTGGTATTTAAGTTTTCCTATTGCGAGGAGCTTAGTCTCACGAAGCTTGAGAGTTTAACAAATTTGGTCAAATGAGGAAGAGGTCTCAAAGAGAATGCTCTCTTGAAGTGGTGGTAATAGACTCTGAATAAATAATTCTTGCTGCTCGGAATCTGCAAGGACATTAGTCATCTTAGCTAGATTATTTTTATATCGCAAGACATAGTCGATAAGTGTTCGTTGGACCCTTGCTTGAGTTGTGCAAGTTGAGCATAAGAAATCTTAGAGCCAATGTTAATAAAGAAATGTGTGAGAAAGGCATCAACCAAGATGCGTGAAAGAGACTACTGAATGGATAGGTAGGTCATAGAACCAATGCATCACATAGTCTTATAAACTACGAGGAAAAATCTTAGCAAGAATGGTGTGATCATCTACATAGTTGAGACATGCTACGTGGAAAGCTTAAAGATTCTCTTATGGGTCACCATGACCTTTCAAAATGGGTAACTTGGGAGAGATGAAGTTATGTAGAAATGCGTAAGCGGAGATAGCTGACACGAAAGGGGTATGCACCAATGAAGTAGAGTCTAAAGATGGTGATCCTCGAGAAGTAGTAAATTGGAGCTAGAGAATTTGATTTTGCAAATCCTGATATAAAGATGTTAAATCAGGAGTGTTTGAGGAAGAGCCAAGTTGCATATTAGGAGTGTCAAGGTGAGTGATGGGAGCGGTAGTTGTAATAATAGGAGCAGAAAACATAAATGGGTGGAGTGGAGATCATGGGAGCCGAAGAATCCGCGACTAAAGAGGAAGCATTGCGGGCTTGCTAAGTGAAATTAAGGCATGCAAGACATGAGGAAGATGAGTAGGGTTTTCGTGTAAAGCTTTCCGGAAATCAGTAATAGTATTAAGTTGTTCTTGGTCAACATTGGTGTCTTCATCGTAGGATTTCTCACTATCAGATGCTTCGATTTCATGGAGAGGAATACGGTTGGAATTATCTAAAGGGTTTTTAGCCATAGATGTAGTTGTATCAGCCATTGACCTAGGTAGACAATGGGTAAATAAAGGGATCTCACAATATTGAAGAGACCCAAAATGACCGCTATGGGTAACAGGCATAAAATGAAAGAAGGAAGAAAAATTCACAAGATGGGTTCACCAAAATGATTAACTAAAAATGTAAATATATATGCTAGTTAATATAAGCTATGAACAATTGTAAATAAAGTAAATAAATGCAGTAAAGAAGTATGTAAATGACTCAAACAACTATGCAAAAGGAAATGCTAACCCTAATGTGCAAGAGAGAAGAGGAAAGAACTCAGCTAAATAACAGATGCTCATGGGACTATGTCATAGAGGTGAATAGAAAATATGGAAGCAGGAACGGTTGTGCAAGAACTCCATAAAGGATGGATATGGAGTATCTAGCTAGACTGGCACACCTGGAGAGGGACTGGAGTGCCCATGGGTGATTTGGTATGCAAAATAGGCACCCTGCTCTGTGCAAAATCTCTAAAATTGGTCTTCACAGGTTTGGGAGATGGTCTGAAACCCTCGTTGTCAGTCAGATTAACTTCGTTGTACTGCTCCAGATGTTGCTGATATTCCAAGATGAAGAAAATACCTACAAAAGACCAAGAAAGAGTATCAAAACCCTAAAAAGAAGAAAATTTCAAATGAATGAGTCAAAATGATGTCATCTACCACAACAGTGGGCTTACTAACTGAGTATTGCACTACATTTCGAACCCAAATATAGTTCTAGTGAGTGTGTGCATAATGTGCCCTAGGTGCTCTTGTGCCAGTCACACTTTGTGAAGTAGCGAGCAATAACTAAATGTAGAAAATGTAATAGAATGTGTGCATGGAATAAAATATAATCCCCCTATGTTATGTGTGATGCAGATGACCTAGCTTTGTGCCTTATGGTGGAGCTATGTGGATGCAAGTGATCTCAAATGCAATAGATAGATGCAACTCTAGATGGATGATAGTAGTGACTAGTGTTTGGTACCTCATTATGGTCTCATAACTTTATATTTATAGGGTTATCTTAATCTAATTTCGTAATTAACCCCTGAAATGGCCAACCACCAAAAATATAAGGATCTAAAATGGCTAGAAAGAGACCAAAAAGTGGTAGGAAAGTGTGAAAAGGATGGGGCGCCCCTGGTGGGACCAGGGCACCCACAGCACCCAAGACTAGCTTGGGCACCCTAGTCGAGGATAAAATAACAGAAAATGAATGCAACAGACTAGGCATGAGGATATAAAATATCAAGAATGACAAAATAAAATAAAACAAGATGGCCAAAAGACGGGAGTTAATTAGTACTTTCTTCACTTAAGAACCTTCTAAATAATGTCTAAAGTGCATGATTTTGTGTCTACAATTGTCATGCAAAGCTTGGCAGAAATTTTGAAGATTTTATAGTTTTCCTTGGTCGACAATAGTGTCCTCATCATATGATTGCTCACTTTCAGATGCTTCGATATCGTGAAGAGGAACCTTTTGTGTGTTGGAAAAAGGGTTTTCAAGTTCAGCCATTTATGTCGTATTTTTAGCCATGGATTTTGAAACCATACGAGTATAAGGAATCTCTATATGCTCAAAAGACCCAAACTAACCACTACAGGAGTAACGGGCATAAGAAGGAGGATTCGAAAGACGGGTTCACCAAATTATTTTAAAAAATAAACTATTTAAGTCTTCTTTTTTAAATTCCTATATAGGCTACAATAGTAGATATAACAGTAATATAAAAATTAAGTACATATCCAACCTAAGTAATAAGAAAAGTAAGTAAAACCCTAAGTGCAATGAAGAGTTAGAACACTTAGTTGATTTCGCAATAATCCTGGCAGTGTGTGAAGGTGGAAGACTAGAAAAATAGAAGTGCGGGATGTCATGGTCGAGCCTAAAAAAATTAGGAGTGTAGGAGAAGCAGGGACTAGGGTGCCTGGACTGGTACTATGGTGCTTGGGTGCTAGGATCCCTCTTTAGGCACCAGGGTCTGCGCAAATGCTCAGAAACTAAATTTTACAGGGTTGTGAACTTGTCTAAAACCCTCATTTTTGTCGCTATAATGTTGCACTATGATCACCGATGTCACTAATAACCTTGTAATAAAGAAGACCACCTACAAAACCCTGAAAAGTACATCAAATACTGAAAAAGAAAGATGTAAAATGAGGAGTCAAACTATCCTCAAATATCAAATAAGTGATCTTATGACTAAGCACTACACTATATCTCTAACCCAATGTAGCTCTCTCTCTCTCTCTCTCTCTCTCTATGTGTGTGTGTGTGTGTGAATTATGCCCTAGGAGGCTCTTGTGCGTATCAAACTTGATAGTGAGAAAGTAACTATATGTAAAAGATGTAAATAGATGTGTGCATGGAAAAATTAACTTCCCCTCTTATGAAGTATATGCAGAATAACCAGCCCTTCTCCCTTAGATGAAGCTAGATGGATACAATGATGCTCTTTAGATGCCTTTAGATGTAACCTTAGGTGGTGATAGTAGATGCTTAGAGCTTGGTCCTTTAATTTAATCCCATAACATTATATTTATATTATTCCCTTGCTTGAATTTCGTAATTCATCACTAAATGGATGACCCCTGAGAGATAAGGATGCCCAACAGCTAGAAAGGACCCAAAATGGAGCGAGTAAAATATAAAGAGGTCTAGGGCACCCAGAGGGGACGAGGGAACACGGCGCTGGTCTCTTGGCCGGTGATGGTGTCCAAATCTAGAGAAAGCGAAGAATCAAGGGTCAGACTAGGTAGTAGGGTTTGTGATGCCAAGAGGGAGAACAAAAAAACTAAGAGGCCAAATATAATGATCAATTAGTAATTTTCTCCCTTAGAAAACATATGAATGCAATGCATGAGATTAAGACCTAGAAATGTACCCAAGTGTGTGATTTAGTGTTTACATAGGAGGTTGATGTACTTTTCTACGGTGATAAATATGATCTTTTGCGAGTCCTATAAGGTAGCTCGAGTAAGGTTATCCTATGAAAGACAATAAAGTGAAGTCTCATATGGAATCAAGATATGAGTATGTGTTCTTGATATGAGGTACATTTTGAGAGGTCATGAATTGATTAGAAGATTGAAACTAAGCATGTTTAAGAACTAAGGAAGGACAATTTTGAAGTGTCGTATCTTTTAAAGTATGACCTATGACTCACTTTGTCAAAGAAAGTGATAGAGGCTAGAATGTGCAAGTATGTCCTTGTCTATGCCTAAAGATGTGTTTAAGCCTATGACTCTATCAAAATATTGGTAATGTTAAGGGTTTTCCTACAAGATGAGTTTAAAGAATCAAGGTATCACAATATGATAAGGGTGTGTATCATGAAAACCTATACAAGGCTATAAAATAAGATCTATGAAGAAAATTTTAAGTCATGAGTATCATAGTGACGTCATTATAAATGAGTTTTTGACTTGATTCATCTTTCTCAGTTGATGAGTTAGCACTATTTGAAGGTAGGGTACCGTCATGAAGTCTCATGAAAAATTAGGTCTTAAAAGTATGAGTTTTAAGGTTGATTGTCTTGAAATATGCATGGAGGGGTGTTCTTTAATATACTTAGTCATAAAGGAATGCTCTGTATCTTCAAGGGTAAAATTTTCTTGAAAGGTAAAAATGAGTGTTGTTTTGGTCATCAAACCTATGCATGCACATCAAATATAAGATATATGAGTTGTTATCAAAATAAATGTGAGTGTTGAATAGGCTCTAAGAATGAAGGCATGATCTTAGGATGGTTTGAAAAATGAAGAACTGAAGACATTGTTGATGGCACTAAAAGTTCAAGGTATAGTTTGAAGATGACAATCTTTGATAAGTTCAAGCAAATAGCTAGCTCTGAAGGTATGTATTATGGTTGTCAAAGAATGGTCATTTATCTAAAACTAATAAGGGTTGATTGTGATTGTGTGAAGTCTATTACCATTCTCAAAAGTTGTCGTATGTTAATGAAGACTTTATTTAAGGCCTTAGAGTGGTCTCAAAATGTTTCAAGAACTGTAACAGGGTATTAGGTTCTAAAATTTTATCATGATTGTGTAGAGAAAGTGTCTTAGTGAGTCTAAAGATTGTGTCGAGGCCAAAAGGCTAAAGGAACTGAGTTTTGTCATAAAGTATATATATAGATTTCAAAAAGGAGAATTTAAAACTTGGTATGAAGAAAAATTAATCAAAGAATAATATTTAATATTGTGAAATTGTGTAAAAGATGAAGCTATAGGTATAGTACTACCTGTGATTGGTTAACTTTGGTCATGAAAGCTAAAATGTATGCTTGATGCATCTGAGTTTTAGTGGTTTATGCTTTACAATATGATCAAAATATGATAGTGGACAACTACAGTATGAAATTGAGTGGCTAAGGTTTCCTTGAGCTAATATGGAGACTCAAAAGGTGGTTACAGATATGAGATGGTTCATTCAAGGTAGGAGAAGCATGTTTAGTCACCTATCTATGTAGTCTAAGGTGTTCAGGAGGATTGTGTATAACAATGAAGGATGGATATAGGTATGAATGCTTGAGGAGCAAGTCATATGTTCAAGAAGGATGCATTGGCTTAGGAATAAGGATGTATACACTGAAAAAAGTGCATCAGGGACTATGGTAAGTGTCTTGAGCCTCTACAAAGCATCCAAAGCATAATAAGAACTAGAAACTTACATTTTCAGTTAGATTGAGGTTATATGAGCCCATAGGGAGCAATAAGGATATGATTCATGTTATGTTAGGGATTCTAGGGCATGGAGAAGGTGGTCATTTTTGCATTAAAGGTGTGTTTTAGGGGTTGTAGTCCTAAAAGTGGATATGCTAAGGTTGGAAGCATAACGTGCATTCTTGAGCTTGGAATAGACCTAGAGGATGACATAAAAATTGATTGAAGACAAAATTGGAATATATACACTCAGGGGAGATGGTTTGAGGCTTATTACAGGTCCATTGGATCTTTATTTCAGCTATTGAATTCAATGAAGAGAGAGTATAGTCCAAGGGGGATCCATTTGAACAAGTAAGTTGTTTTGTGCATTGTTTCCATTATGTCTAGTCTTGTGTTGTAATTTCTCATGTTAAGTCATCATATCAGCCTTTTTCATAGGTTTTGAAGGGGGAGAGAAGCATCAGAAACATGGAAATGAGGTCTAGTAGGTGTGTTGGTCTTGTTGGTTTCCATCAGTGACAAAGGGGGAGATTATTGTCCAGTGTGTGTTAGTGTTGTCATTGATGTCAATTCCATTGATGAAAAAGGGTGTTATGAGGTCATGGTGTTATATGAGTCTCCATGAGGTGTCATTCAATGTCTAACATGAAGGTTGAATGGTAGTGTTTAAGTTTAGTGAATTCTATGATGTCTTACCGTTATAGTGCATGGTTAAGCTTTCATAGTCATGGTTTGATTCCTCCCAAGTGAGTATAAGGTTGTAATGTGTTCAAAAAAGGTTTGTAATATGTGTTGCAAGTGTCTCTGACTCTGCATGAGGTCAACATGGCCAGTTCATGAGGTGTCATGGTTGAGTCAGGTCATTCCATGTTATTCCTATCCCTGGAGCATGCAAAATGAGATGGAGGTATGAGATTTAGAGCTAACCAATCTTTTCCAAGCATGGTAGCAGCATGATGATAATGTAAATGACATGTATGGTGATTTTAAGGCTAGTTTTCAGAGGTTTGATAGTGTTTCATGGTCCTTAGGAAGCAAACAAGTGAAGAACATGCAAGATAACACAGGTAGGTCTTAATGGATATAAAATTTAGACCTATTTTGGATATATGGTGAGTACTTACAGTTAGAGGATGTTTTCATGATGCTTCATGACAAGTTTCAGCTCATTTTGAAGAAGGAATTGCAAGATATGTCATTTTTGGTAAAAACCGAGTGATTTATAGTGTGTTTTGTGCTAAAAGTTGACCTTCTAATGCTTGCTATAAATTGTGTGATTTCCATGGGAAAAAATATTTTGGGGATGTTTTTCCATGGAACTAAGAAGGTTTATCAAAAATAATAAGGTGTTTTTATTGTCACGTTTTAATGAACCATCATTAAGAAGATAAGTTGATTTGAAACCCTAGCTAAAAGTGAATTGGAGAAAAAGAGGTATACTAAGCCTGTATTGATTTATTTTGCAAAAGTGATGATTGGAGGTTATAGAGGACTCATCCATCTTTCTGGAAAGGTAAGTTAGAGCATGTGACAGTATGTGTGCCCCAACTGAAAATACTTTTTTTGAATAAGTTTAGTTTAAGGAAAAGTTGTCCAAAGAAGTTGGTAAATAAATTGAAATATTTTTAATCCCTGGAGTTGTTATATATTTCCATGATATTTTCAGATCATGGTTGAGCTTATAAATGGAAAAGTGTGCCATATTTATGAAGTTTGGTTTTTGGGGTAGTTTGGAGCAGTCTATGGTAAAAATGGAATTGCAGGAGCTACAGGAGGATTTAGGACTCCATTCAAGCTGTGTTGTGATCCTAGTTCATATATATTTCCATTGGTATATAAAAATTGTGTTTTTATATGGTATGAAGAAATTATTACCTATTTTTTGAGGGTTAAATATGGAGGATGCTTGGTTTGGCATGGGATAGAGAAGCTTCATGAGGTAAAGTGATAGTTATATGTTGTTCATGTTTGTTTAAGGTTTTTGAGTGCTTAGAAAACATGTATAACAGTGTTCCATGCATTTTTTAAGCTTGGAAATTATTTTTGAGGTGATGGAGCTAGTTGATCTCAAGGCTAGTTCTTGAGTCCTAGAAGGCTAAAGGAGAATTTTCAAAGATGGACCTTGTTGAAGGTCTTTCACTTAGAGTTGGAAGGAAATATAATATGTTATGGAAAGAGGATTCAAAGGTATTTATAGTGGTATAAGGTTTTTCTCTTGATGACGATTTTTGATTAGTCATCCTACTCAGTTTGTAGATAAGAAGGTTTCTTATTTTCAAGGCAAAACTGCTCAGGATGAAAGATTAAGGTAGATGAGGCATGTTATGGATTGGTTGATGCTTAATATTAGTTGGAGAGTGAATAAAAAATAATTTTGTTCCTATTGAAGGAATTTAGAGGTATTTGAAGTGACATAAATGGTGAAAAATAGTTGAGTTTGTGAAATGGCTCTCCGCACAACTCTATTTGGTGAATAGGAAAGTTGGTGTGGTTTGCACATATGGATGTTTCATGAGCTCTAACATGCATGTATGTGATATAAAGGTCATGAGGATTCCAATGAGTGGCTATATGTCATATTTTAGGTGTTTTTGTATGTGCTTGAGGTCCAAAGGTGAAGATGTTGGAAACAACTGTTTTGTGAAGGATATGAGTCTTCTTGAGTTAGTTATGAATTATTTGATTGGTGCAAGAAAATGTATGCCAATGGATGATGTTGATATGTAATATTACACATATCTGATGAATTTTGGAACTTGAATAATCATGGTTTTGGCATTTGTGGTTTTAGCTCATCTAGGTGATGGGGTTTTGAGATTGTTTTGTGCTAGTTTGGTGCATTCGGGCATGACCAACCTATATGGGTCCACTTGATGAATTTTTATAAGTTTTTGTTATATTTTTATGTTTTTTGGTAGATATAATGAAGGAGGACTGACCTATGGTGATTTTGAAAGAATAAATTCATATTTAAGTGCTTGTTTTGTTCTTTTTAAACTAGTGCTCCTAGGGGGAAAATGTGACCCAAGTAGAAGAATATTATAGGTATGAAGGCGTGATTTGAAATATGATGAAGTGTGTGATAGGATAAGGAATTATAAAGAGCACGTGTGTAAGGTTTTGATGCCAAGACAAGTCCAAAAAGAAGAAGAAACAACGAGTTGAAGGAATGAGGGTTTGATGATGTATATATGAGCTGAAATTGTGATCCCCATCAGTTGTGGCAGAAACAAAAATCAGATATCTTCATATTTAGGTGAATGAGTTAGTGCTTATTAAAGCTATGGGGTTTTAACATCCTTTTGGAGTGGGTGCTTCACTAAATTAGGGGTTGGTGCTCTACTAAACTAGGGGTTGGTGCTCCTTGTGAAGTTGGTGATTCACTAAATATCTTTATTTTGTGTAATATAAGCATAGTTTCAGTGTATTTTCTTCCCCTTGAGGGTTTCTGACTTATATTTGGTGTCTTATGTTCTCTCTCTTGTGTTGTGTTATTGTGAATGGTTAATGCACATTTAATATGCACATGTATGGTTATGAATGATGTATGGACAAATCAAATGATGAATGTATGTTTTTGTAATTGAACTAAAAATTATTTTAGGACTGATTCACCCCCCTCTCATTACATTTTGATTCCAAAAAACTTCTTCCCAATTAGAACATATAGTGCATTTCATTTGTATTCATGTCAATGACTTCAAAATGACCCTTAAAACTAAGGTCTCCAACTTTAATCTCTACATCTTTGAACTTACCAATTAGATGCACCCTTACAAAATCTACTAGCTCAAGTCTACTAGACTATATGTAATATTTTGTGCACCCATAGTGTCTCATGTAGACCTTGGTATCATATTCACTGTTCTACCAAAATGAAACGCTACATCTCTTATTTCGTAACCTCCAAGAATAATATTTAGTTGAGTATTGACATCTCAGTGTTTCTTAGTCTTTATCTAACAAATTGACTTATTGGATTGGACTACTCCATTGGTTACACTTTTGGTGATGGACGGGTGGGATCAGGATGATCCTGTGTTGTTTACGTAGTTACATAGTGGAATACAATCAACACAAAACATATTTTCTATTAAATTCAAAAGCCTTAATGTCATCTACAATATTATTCCCTCTATTAGGCTAGTAATAAAACTCTAAAACTATTACAAGGTGGTGTACACTTGAGACTCTTACAGGATCACTCTATCTCTCCCTAGTTCTTTATCACTCTTTAGCCAATTTTACAAACATATTCTACACATATGAAAAATTCAAAAATGGAATGTCATACTTTTGATTATACTTGCATTTTCTTGCTATTTTCTTATTTTAATTTCTTATAGAGGATTTTATTAAGTCCACTCAAACTCAAATTTGAACAGTAATGGTGTCAAACTACCCTAGCTCTAGATTCTTACCTACTTGTGTCGTGTTAACCCAATAGTTGAGAAAATCCATCTACAATATCCTATTGAGCTTCCCATTTGGCATCCTATTCCCTCATCTGATATTCCTAACACATGATTTTCTGGCATGTCTCTTATAAGCATTTTGTGATATCTCTCTCTCTCTCTCTCTCTCTCTCTCTCTCTCTCTCTCTCTAGTTTCTTGCATTAACCTTTTAAAATATCCTAGCACTCCTCTTTTACTCTATTGCACAATCCTCCTGTCTCACCTTCACATCCTTTCAAAATCCTTATATGCCCAAACATTTGACAAAAACATTATACATAATTACACACGTTCTTCTTAATAATCATTTTCACGAAACATTGTTGTACACTTCATTTTTCCATGAAATTCACACTTAGCCAACCATTGTATAAAAATTCCATGCACTCACCAATACATTATGTCATTCCTCCTTTCCTTATGCACCAAAACTTAGCTAAAATTCCTAAGTTATGCAAGATGTTATATTTACTTGCGATGCTCCTACATGAAACACCCTAGGTTAAACAAAAGTGATCTTTGTATCGTGAGTTAAAGTCTTCCAGAGTATGGTCCATTTGACCAAGCTCCTTCAAAATCATCCATGTCACATCTTCATGTGCTTGATTACATTATTTTATGAGAACATGACCAACCAATTTACCTTATATAACATAGAATATGCTCTTTTTTGGATTTAAAGATATTTCATACCTTCTACACCATTCAAAAACTTTTTACAGATGCCCAACTTGGTCCAACCTATTTTTGGGAAACGTAGTTAGATCGTCTATATAAATAATAATACATTTACCTTTAAGGCCTTGAAAATCATGATCCATAGCCATTTGGAATGTTTCCCTGGCATTGATTAGGCTAAAGGAAATTCTCGTGTATGCAAACATTCCCCACTTCATGGTGAAGGCATTTTCATTCTATCTTCTTTGTTCACTAGCACTTGGTTGTATCCTGAAAAACCATCAAGAAAGGAAATCATCTCAATTCCACTTACTATTTGTATGAATTCATCTAGAGAGGTAAGGGGATAATTATCCTTTTTTGAGGCTCTATTTAGGTTCATGAAATCCACAAATAGTCTTATTTCTCCACTCTTTTTCTGGACAAACTAGATTAGCCACCCAAGTTGAGTGTCTAATGGGAAATATTATCCCAGTAGCCAATAATTTCTTCACTTCTTTGTAGATTAGAGGTTCTAAGTCTAGGTATACTGGTCTTTTCCTTTTCCTAAAAGGTTTGTGATCTTCTAACAGTGGTATGGTATGGGTGATAACTCTAGGATCAAATATCTTTAAGTCATCATAAGACTAGGATATGAAATCTGTGTAATTCCTTAGGAGGGTTATTGTTCTATTTTTCTCCTCATCTAAACATGTTAAGCCTATATTTAAAAACTTGGGCCATTCCTTAGTGCCAAGGTTTATTTGAGTGTAGTCCTTGTCACTAGCTTTGGGTTTAGCAATATTTTTGGTTTGCTGATCTAGATAAAACATTCGTTCAAGAGCTATCATGCCTTTGGAAATCCTATTTTTAAAATATTTATGATGTCATCTTCAATTAAGTTATTCATATCCTTTTCATCAATGATTTGAGATTAAAAAAACTTTGAATTGTTCAAAAATTTAATAATTTGATGGTCATAATTAAATACCTAAAAATGGTCTATGTTTTCTACTCGAGGAAATGATAACCATTTCCACCAACATGACTCTAAGTTTACACCTCTTGAGATAAGACTATTTACATTGATATTTTCTCCTAACTTGATTGAATACAACTTCTAAATCTCCAAAAATCTTTCTCTTTGAACATGTGTTTGATGCAAAATTGCATTCCTAATACTAACACTTCATACTCGGCCAAGTTATTAGTGCAAGACAAATGTAATTTGTAGTAGGTTAAATGTTGATGTTGTTTTGGATTGGTTAAGATATTTCCTACCCCGGGGATTTTCTTAGAGAAAACTTTATCAAAATACATGGATCACATCCCCAAGACATCCTGGTTGTCATCTAATTTTTTTATATCTTCTATGTCCAAAGTATATACCCCAACAGTTGTTAAAAAAACCTGGCTTCTTCATGTTTAGTATTATACTCAGTGATCATGTGTCTAATTTTGGGCTCTCTTTATATTCGGATTTGATTTGGGATTCCTATTTTTGGAAACCACATATGGAAATAGTTGGTGGACATGTAACCATTCAATACTTTTGACCAGTCCCTACTTAAAAACATGCCAAAAGCCTCTGGGATTTCTATAACTTATATATCTATGAATTATTGGATCCTAGGCTCAGAGGCTAGTTGTATGTGCACATTAAGGATTTCCCATATTACTTCTACATTATATTTGTCTAATTGGCCCACTACCCTATCATATTTAATTGGGGTTAGACCAAGTTTCTTGCATATACTAGAAGGCATAATATTGGCGGAGGCTCTAGAGTCAACCAAACAATTGTGTAGGTTATTTCCAAACATCCTCACAGTTAGTAAGAAGGGAGGAAAATATACTTTGATTTTGTATAAGGAACCATTGGCATGAGATGAATTTTGAGGGTATTTAGTAATATTTTTAGCTAAATATTTACAACAAATGTCTTTGTTGTTTGATCTAAGCTAATTCATGCAAAGTAATGTTTTCCTTAATCTTCTTCATGTCTTCTATAATATTGCAACTGGTTTTAGAAATACCTAAAGTAATTTCTTGCATATGGGGATCATTTCCTTTTGGAAAATGAGGATTGTTGTTGGCCTTTGGTTTTGGTGGAGTTGTAATAACATTTTGAGGTGTTGAAGTGGTGTTATTGGCCCCATTCCTCAATGCATAATTTCTCTTTTGGTACTACTGAAATGCATGCACTTCAATTGTGTTCTCCTATGGATCATTGTCATCCTGTAAGGGAAAGAAAAATATAGAAACATCTCCTTTTAAATAAGTTCTCTCTTTAACATCTCCTTGACCTTGACTCACAAATTCAGATTCATTCGATAAGGTCTCTTCCGAATTGGGTGCGCACCTTCCTTTAGCTTGATCTTCATTTCTCCCAAAGGAGTGATGAACTAATTTAAGCTCATGGTACCCACGTGGGAATAAATCTTGGAGTTTGCACAACAGATCAATGATTTTAGACACCTCTTTCTTCGTCCAAGAATCTCTAATAATATCTTTCTTTGGTTCCACCTCAGAGCCAATATTAACCTTTTTATTTTTCGAGGTTCATGGTAAATGCACGTTTTCTCATCAAGATACTATGTTGTCGCCCTCAAAATCCCCTTTATTTTCTAAGGCAAATCCAAAAATTTTGAGTTGGTGCTCATCTGCAATCATGCCCTAAGTGATTTAAAACCTTTCCAATCTTGTGGTCTGATATGTTCCTCATTTTCCCATGAAAATCCTTTGGATCTTCTCATTAAATCTTTCTTGTGGCCATGGATCTTTTTTTGGCCTGGTTTTGTTTGTCTTTTCTCTGTCTATGGAGAAGTGAATCAAACTCGTGGAAATTACAGTTTTTCCCCTTCAAATTTCCATTTTCATGTAAATGTGAAGGACGTGTTTTTATTCCCACAAATTTGGTTCCCCAGCATTCATGCATGTGTGGACGATTCTCATTGGATGCGTCAGACGGATCCTTCTTCGAACTTAACACTTTTTGTTCTCTTTGGAAAAAGTATCAATTTGGCCCCTCGGCCCTAAAGGATTCTGATTGGTTGATTGGAAAAATGAAGCGACAGGTCTTTTTGTGAACTTAACACTTTTGTTCTCTTTTGGAAAAAGTATAAAGTTATCCCCATGGCCGAAAGACCCTGATTGGTTGGCAGAGCATATTGAAGTTTTCATGCTTTGTTTTGGTGGGAAGTGGGTTGGCGAGCATATTGAAGTTTTCATGCTTTGTTTTGGCGAGAAGGAGTTAAGTGATAAAATTGAATTGCTTCCCCACAGCCACTCAGGTAAAGCCATGTGTCAATGGTGGCATTGAAAAGTCAAGGTGGGCTAGCAAAGAACTTTAAGTCCTTAAGAATTTTTGGTTGATTAAAATTAAAGTTTTAAAGTGCACCTCAACTCCCCACCACTCAGACGAGGCCACGTGTTGAGCCATGCAGTTGAAAAATCAACAGCGGGGAAGCGGATCATTGGAGTAGTTTGAAGTTTTATGCCTTTTTGCTAAAGAGGGATTAAAGTTTCAAAATGAATCTCAATGCCGCAACCTCTCAGATGATGCCACGTGTCTATTCAAGCTTTGAAAAGTCAAAGCGGGATGGCGAAAGACTTCAAGTTTTTGAGTCTTTTGGCTCAATGGGATTAAAGTTTCAAAGTGAGCTTCAAGCCCGCAACCATTCAAATTTGGCCACGTGTCAAGTCATTCATTTGAAAATTCAACAGCTGGGAAGTAGTCTGGCGAAGAAATTTAAGTTTTTGAGCCTTTTCATTGAAAAGGTTAAAGTTGTAAAAAGAGAGTAGCGTCCCCGCAACCACTCCCATGATGCCACGTGTCTAACCCTGGTGGGGAAAAATACCAAAAAATGCCAAATCTCTAAAAATTTCCAAAATGTGAATGGCTTCCCTAGGCCCTTCTTATTTTGATCTTCCATGTGGATGGATCATATTTGAAGTTGTAAAGATCAACGACTCATATTCAAACGGATTTAAACGGTTGTATTGCAGAGATTCTTCCTCTGCCACCATTGGCGTTTCTTTACAAATCAAGAATACGAAAGGTTGCCAATGATTGAATGAATTTGTAACTATTGTAACCGTTTCTTGATGTTTATTTAATGGCCTCTGGTCACCATTGTAAAGGGAGTGAATTCTGAAACTCTGTGGGTGTAATTTTGAATTAAAAAAATCAATACAAAAGTTTTCCCCTTCTTCCTCTCTCTCTTTCTTTTCTAGTTCGAACTCGTGAATCATTCATCTTTTCATGCTAAGAAACTTTGTGTTCTTATTATTTGATTTCAAGAACTTTGTGTCTATGAAATCATCTCTGTTATAAACATGAATGATTCCATTATGTGTTTCAATTGCTCGATACGCATAGGTGTTTTCTCTGCTAACTATCTTCCCCAAAAGTATTATTTTATTCTTTCTCTCCCCTCTCCTTCATTCCTTTGTCCTTCTGTGTTGATCATCTCCTGGTCTAAAACTCATTTCATGATATCAAAATCCACAGGATGATGAAAAATGTACATTTGTACTTAGGTTTTTGGCTTGTTTTCAATAAGGGAACCTCTCCCATTAAAGAGGAGGGACTTTCAGTCCCCTGAATGTGGTTTGTATTAAAAGTGCATTTTATAAACCCAACAGTTTTTGATGACTCTATTGGGGATTTGTTTCAACGGATTTCCTTTCAAAAGAACAATTTCTTGATCATTTATGATCTGGCGACTCCAAGATACAATCGGGGTATAAGAACCCTTGGAATTGAAGATCCTGACTTTCAGCTTCTGGAGCAACAATATTTTTCTCTTACTCCAACAAGAATAAATAGAAGAACAAGGTCTGCAAGCACTCCTCCTGTTGAAGACAAAGCTCCTGAAAATAGCACTCCTCAAGGAAAACCTAGCCCTAATCTCAGTGCCTTAATTCTTGTTGGTGTCTCAGTTCCTGTACAAACAATCTTTCCAAGAATGGTAGCACCTCTGCCTTGGGGACAACAAGTTGGGCCTCTTTCCCTTCCTCAACCTTTGCATGAGTTACATAGGGGTAACAGAAAGAAATTTCCCAAATTCAGGGGTGATGGAAAAGTGCACCCAGATGAACACATTGCAGCCTTCATTGTTGCATATGGGGTCTTGGGGTGGAATATGAAGATGTCTCTCGGGGTTTTGTGGGGACATTGTAGGATAATGTTGTTGATTGGTTTTATCACCTTCCTACTGGGACCATCTCCAATTAGACTACTATGACAACTAAGTTTGAGAGACAATTTAAACCTGCTGAAGATGTACATGCTCTCCTGGCACAACTTTCTCAGATCAAAAAGGGACCACATGAACCCATGAGGGAGTTTATGGCTAAGTTCAACAAACTAGTCAATAAGATTCCACAAGCTACTCGTCCAGTTGATCAAATTCAGAAATGTTTCTTTCTCAATGCTCAATTTTCTGAAGTGAGCTATGCACTTAGGAGAACTAATCTTGTAGCTTTGGATATTGATTAGAGGTTAGATATCAGTGTTAAAGATGATCTCATCATGTCAGGGAAATTAAAAAGAGAACCTTCCACTTGAAAGGCATCTTCCTCTTCCTCTCCTGGAGCTAATTCAGACCAATTAGTACAGAAGCTGGCCAATGATCTCATTGCCATCAAAAATCAATTGTCTCAGCATGCCCCCTATCAAGATATCCCCAGGAAGAATTTTCAGCCTAGGAACAGATTTCCTGCTTCTCAAACCGGATTGACCATTAAAGTTCCACCTCTCAAGGTTCCACCCAATGCAACCTGTGAAGTTGAAAACATGAGGATGAAGAGGCTAATGAATATTATGCGAGAAGAAGAATCTGATGAAGAGCTGGAAGAACCTGGTGGCTCTAGAGTACACTTCCTCACCACTAAAGGTGTAGATGATGATGAGTATGATGAAGTAGTTTTAGACATGAACAGTGAGTCATTTTCTATTATGACTTGAGAGAAGACCAACAGAAAAGAGAAGGTAGTGCAGCCTGCAAAGAAATCAAAGGAGTATCCTATAACCATTCCTGTTGTTGCAAGAAGAGGATATCATGTCCCCAATGCCTCCTCACAAAAGGTTAGTTCTGCTAGTCCTTCTCCATTTACTTCTACTTTTAAATCTTCTAGTCCTTCAGTTCCAAAGAATGGTAAGCCTAAATTTGATAGGTCTCATGTTCCCCAAGTTCCAAGTAGTGATGCCCCATCCACCTCTGGATCCTTTGATATAATTGACCATCTAAAAACGACTAAGCTTCAGATTTCTAATGTTGCATTTTACCAAACCCATCCCAAAGCCTTTGATAAAATGGTGAAATTTGTCAATTCTAAATCAAAAGCCTCACCCCATACCTCTAAAGGCCTTCTTCCCACTCCTTCCTCCTCACCCCAACCAAGCCTTGTGGCTACAGTCACTTCCCCCAATGAGAAAATCAAACCATTCTATGTGAATCTCCTCATAGCTAGCCACAAGCTCAGTAATTGTCTCATTGACTCTAGTGCATCAGACAATGTGATGCCTGCCAAAGTGGCTCATGCTTTGGGCTTGAATTTAACATGCACATATGGTTCCTGCTATTCCATGGAGAGTAGGGAAGTGCCCTTGGTTGGAAGAATCAAAGATGCACAAGTAGCTTTTGTTGCTTTTCTAGAGAAGAAGGTCTTGGCCACTATTTTGGTAGCTGATATTCCTCCCTCCTATGGTATGATGTTGAGTAGGAATTTCTGTAAAGATGTAGGAGGTGAGATTCAGATGGATTGGTCACATGCTCGATTCCTATCAATGGAAAGATGAAGAAACTTATTCCTAGAAACAAACTGAATATATTGTGCAAAAGACAGATGATCCAAAAGAATAGATACTTTATGAATACATTAGGCATGGGAACTATATAATTATGTCACAAGATGAAGCGAGTCTTCCCAAGGAGGTGGTTCACCATCCCAATGGCATTTGGACTTTGGAATTTGATGGCAACTGCTCTTCAGCTGGTTCTAGAGCTGGTGTGGTGTTGATCTCCCCAGAAAAGAGGATTCATCCTTTCTCCTTCAAGCTGCAATTTGAAAACACAAACAATACAACTGAGTATGAAGCTCTCATTCTTGGTTTGAACATGGCGAAGGAAATGGGAGTCAAGAATCTTCTTACTTGTGGAGATGTTGAGTTGATAGTGAAATAGGTCAGGTACCTTTATCAGGTAAGGAATAGGAGATTGAAACACTACAGGAATGTTATCTGGGATTCTATTAAGTTCCTTGATGCTTTATCCATCGAAGTTGTGCCTAGGGACCCTAGGAATAATATAGTTGATTCTCTAGCTATCTTTGGGTCTTTGTTGATCCCACATTTGGATTTATCTCAGGAGAAGTTCACCATTGAAATGATACACATGGCCAGTGTGCCTGCTAATGTAAAAATTGGCAGGTCTTTAACGATGATCATCATGTGCTCTCTTTCTTGGAGCTTAGAGACAACTTTGATCAGTTGTAATTTGAAGGAAGTGACAATCTACCCAGAGAGTGTGTGTCCTCCAATGAAGAAGGTGTCAAGGAGGAGATGGACCAAGATGGCTACATCAAACTGAAAGGTAACAAGATCCCCAAAGGACTGGTGAGTTTGGAAGAGTTGTTTGATAAACATGATAGATATATTAAATCTAAAGCTTCCAAAGGAGCTTGGTAGTCTGATGAGTGTGAAAAAGTGAACATTGGGAGTCTTGAAGAGCCCAAGTTGGTAAATATTGGAAAGTGTTGTACTCAAGAGGAGAAGAAGAAAGTTGTGAGCTCTGCTAAAAGGTATGCTGATGTTTTGGCATACTCATATGATGATCTCAAAGCTTTCCATCCAAAATAAATGCAACACTTCATTCCTCTGAAACCTAGGATCAAACCTTCAAGAAAAAAAAACAAAGGCAATATAATCCAAAAGTTGTTGATACCATTTACCAAGAGATCCAGAAGCTGTTGAAGGCAAGGATTATCTTCCCCATACACCATTCCACGTGGATTTCCAATATTGTACCTGTGAGAAAGAAGAATGGTGAGATTCGGATCTGTGTTGATTTTAGGAATCTGAATCAGGCTTCTTTGAAAGATAACTATCCTCTTCCTATGATGGATCAAGTGTTGCAAGCTATAATAGGCTCAAAGATGTTATCTATGTTAGATGGATTCTCAGGGTACAATCAAGTGGAGGTCAATACTGCAGATCAACACAAGACAACCTTCACTACCCCTTGGGTACTTTTTCATACAAGAGGATGCCTTTTGGTCTCATAAATGTTGGTGCCACTTTTCAGAGGGCCATGGACTTGGATTTTGGCATCCTAAAGGGAAATGCATAGTTGTGTACTTGGATGATTTAACTGTGTTTTCCAAAACCAGAGCAGATCACTTTCAACACTTGGAAACAATCCTTCAAAAGTGCAGAGACCATGGGGTTTCCCTAAATCCAAAGAAGTATGTCTTCTGTTTCACTGAAGGTAAGCTGTTGGGACATATTGTGTCTAAGGAAGGAATAAAAATTGATCCTAAGTGAGTTCTAGCAATCCAACAGATTCCCCTCCCTACCAGCAAGAAGGGTGTTCACTCCTTCTTTGGAAAAATCAACTTCCTTAGGAGATTCATCCCAGATTTTGATGAAATAACTATGAGCATTGCTCAGATGATGAAAGGAAAGTAGATTTTTAGGTGGAATGATGAAGGTAAAGAATCTTTCGAGGGTATTAAGCAAGCCATTGCTAAGACTCCCATCTTAGCATGCCCTGATTTTAACAAAGATTTCGTTATATATTGCTATGCCACAGAGAATACCTTGGTTGTTGTGATGACTCAGAAGGATTATGAAGATCATGAGATCCTCATTGCCTTCATGAGTTATGTCCTAAAAGCTCATGAGTTGAAGTACACTATGATGGAGAAACATGCTTTTGCAATGGGCAAAGTCATGTCAGCGATTTCGGTTCTACATCCTCAACTCTCATTCTGTTGTGATGGTGCCTGATACAACAATCAAATCCATCCTTACATAGTAGGAGTTTGGAACCAAAAGAGCTAATTGGGTGGCCAAATTTCAAGAGTATGATCTTGACATCAAGCCAAAAATTTGATCAGGGGTAAAGGCTTGTGTGAACTCATTGCTGAAGGAGCTGATAAGGAATTGTCCCAAGAGGTGGCTGATGTTCCTGTTGTTCTTTTCCTTAGTTCAATAGATGAATGGTATGCTGACATTGCACATTTACTCACCTATGGAGAATGTCCTTCCCATTTGAATGCCAAAGGAAAGAGAGCCATCAAGCTGAGGTCTGCATAATATGTGTTGTGGGAGAATGCTTTGTTCAAGTGAGGCATTGATGGAAGATTTTTGAAGTGTGTAGACAATCAGCAACAAGAAGAAGTTATTCTCAGCTTTTCATGACCAAGCTTGTGGAGGTCATTTTTCTTCTACTATCACTACCAAAAAAATCCTTCATGTTGGATACTACTGGCCCACATTGTTCAGAGATGCATCAAAATGGGTAGGTAAGTGTGAAGCTTGCCAAAATTTTGTTGGGAGACCTAAGTTAGCTGCTTTACCTCTCAAGCGAGTAGTGATAGATGAGCCATTTCAACAATGGGGTCTAGATTTCATTAGAACACTCAACCCATATTCTAGTGCTGGGCATACCCATGTGTTGACTTCCATAGAATATTTCACAAAGTGGGTGGAAGCCATCGCAGTCAAGAGTACCACTTCTGAGGTAGTATGCAATTTCATTAAGGAGAACATTTTGATAAGGTTTGTGATACCAAGCAAGATTGTGACTGAAAATTCTTCCAACTTTCCTCTTCTGAGATGATGGATTTCTGCTATGGGTATGGAATCTCCCTTTCTCATTCTTCAGACTACTACCCCAAGGGAATGGACAAGCAGAATCAACAAACAAGAAGTTGGTGTCCATTGTTCGGAAGCTTGTCAATGAATCTCAGAGGAATTGGAACAAGAAACTTTATGATGCTCTGTGGGCTGATAAGATTACACCTAAAAGAGCAATTGGAATGTCTCCTTTCCAAGTGGTGTATGGTGTTGAAGCTCAACTACCAATGATAATGGAATTGCCAGCTCTGCATATGATGAAGGCCATTGAAGATTCAAGCTTCACCAGATTCCCTGGACAAGAGAATTTTGTACCTTCAGAAGTTGAATGAGGACAGACTGCAAGTTTTTGACAGAATTTCAGCTCACCAGCAAAAAGTGAAGGCTCTGTTTGATAAAAAAGCTAAACCCAAAGTGTTTCAAGTGGGAGACATTGTCCTGTTGTGGGACAAAATATACGAGCCTCGAGGAAGCCATGGTAAGTTTGACTCCCTTTGGCTTGGTCCTTTCAGAATCAGGCATTTTTCTGGAGAGAACTCTTTTTATCTGGACTACATGGATGGATCTCATCTCCCACTTCCCTATAGTGGGCAATATCTGAAATTTTTCAAGTCCTAGGTGATTAGGCGATCCCTTTGTATATTATGGATAGGGTTTTGGTTTTGGTCATTCCTCTGTGTTTTACTATGTGTTTGTTTTCCCTTTCCCGTTCCTTGTTGTGTATTTTTTTCGTCTTTTTTTTTTCCTTTTGGTTTGTTTCCCTTTTGTGTGTTTTTCCTCTGTATTGGTTTTTTCCTTTGACTTCGTTGCCCAATGAACAAGGAATGGTCTTCTTTCCCAAAGTTTTTCTATAATTCTTGTCTTTCCTTGTTCTTCGTTCCAAGCCAAGTCATCCCCAGAAGGAGCCAGTTGTTGTTGCCCTCAAAATCCCCTTTATTTTCTAAGGCAAATCCAAAATTTTTGAGTCAGTGCTCATCTGCAATCATGCCCTAAGTGATTTAAAACCTTTCCTATCCCTTGGTCGATATGTTCCTCATTTAACCATGAAAATTTTCTCGTTAAATCTTTCTTGTGGCCATGGATCTTGTTTTGGCTTGGTTTTGTTCATCTTTTCTCTGTCTATGGAGAAGCAAATCGAACTCGGGCTGAAATTGTAGGTTTTTCCCTTCAAATTTCCATTTTTCCTGTAGTCGCGAAGGACAAGATTTTTTTCCCGTCAAATTTGGTGCCCCAACATTCATGCATGCGTGGATGATTCTCATTGGATGCGGTAGGACAGATCCTTCTTCGAACTTAACACTTTTTGTTCTCATTGGAAAAAAGTATCAATTTGGCCCTCTCTTCTAAAGGATTCTGATTGGTTGATAGGAAAAATGAAGCGGCGGGTATTTTTGTGAACTTAACACTTTTCTTATCTTTTGGCAAAAGTATCAAGTTATCCCCATGGCCTGAAATACCACGATTGGTTGGAAAATCATATTGAAGTTTTTGTGCTTTGTTTTGGCGGAGCGGGTTGGCGGAGCATATTGAAGTTTTCATGCTTTTTTTTGGTGAGGATTTAAGTGATAAAATTGAAGCGCTTCCTCGCAACAACTCACGTAAAGCCACGTGTCAATGGTGGTGTAGAAAAGTCAAGGCAAGCTAGCGAAGAACTTTAAGTCCTTAAGCATGTTTGGTTGATTGAAATTAAAGTTTTAAAGTGCACCTCAACTCCCCACCACTCAGATGAGGCCACGTGTCGAGCCATGTAGTTGAAAAGTCAACAATGGGGAAGTGGGTCATCGGAGCAGTTTGAAGTTTTATGCCTTTTTGCTAAAGAGATATTAAATTTTCAAAATGAATTTCAATGCCGCAACCGCTCAGATGATGCCACGTGTCTATTCAAGCTTTGAAAATTCAAAGCGGGCTGGTGAAGGACTTTAAGTTTTTGAGCCTTTTGGATCAATGGGATTAAAGTGTCAAAGTGAGCTTCAAGCCCACAGCCATTCAAATTTGGTCATGTGTCAAGTCATTCATTTGAAAATTCAACAGCTGGGAAGTGGGCCGATGGAGAACTTTAAGTTTTTGAGCCTTTTCATTGAAAAGGTTAAAGTTTTAAAAATAGAACAGCGTCCTCGCAACCACTCCCATGATGCCACGTGTCCAACCCTGGTGGGCCGGTGGGGAAAAATACCAAAAAATGCCAAATCTCTAAAAAGTTCCAAAATGCAAATGGCTTCCCCAGGCCCTTTTTATTTTGATCTTCCACGTGGATGGCTCATATTTGAAGTTGTAAATATCGACGACTCATATTCAAATGGATTTAAACGGTCGTTTTGTAGAGATTCTTCCTCTGCTTTGCCACCATTGGCGTTTCTTCGCAAATCAATAACAAGAAAGGTTTCCGATGATTGAATGAATTTTTAACTATTGTAGCTATTTCTTGATATTTATTTAATGGCCTCTGGTTGCCATTATAAAGGGAGGGAATTCTGAAACTTTGCGGTGTAATTTTGAATCAAAGAGATCAATACATAAGTTTTTCCCCTTCTTCCTCTCTCTCTTTCTTTTCTGGTTCAAATTCATGAATCATTTATATTTGCATGCTAAGAAACTTTTTGTTCTTGTTAGTTGCTTTCAAGAACTTTGTGTCTGTGAAATCATCTCTATTATAAACGTGAATGATTCCATTTTGTGTTTCAATTGCTCGATACACATAGGGGTTTACTCTAATAACTATCTTCCCCAAAAGTATTGTTTTCTTCTTTCTCTCCCCTCTCCTTCATTCCTCTGTCCTTCTGTGTTGATCGTCTCCCTGGTCTAAAACTCATTTCACGATATCATAAATCCATAGTATGATGAAAACTGTACATTTGTACATAGGTGTTTTGGCTTGTTTTCAATAAGGGAACCTCTCCCATTAAAGAGGGGGACTTTCAGTCCCCTAACCGTGGTTTGCATTAAAATCCCGCCTCGCGACTCAACCCCTGAAACATTAGCTGCCATTGTTGTGGTGTAGGAAGGTTTGTATCTAATATTTTTGTGCATATCCGCTTTGTGCTCAGTAAATTCTTACAACCGGCGCTTGGAAATGGTAAAGCATTGAGAAAAATTGAAAATTTGACACAACCCATTTCTCTATGCTACATTTAGGGGGGCTTTACGTCTATATAAGGCACGGTGGATCAAAGATTTGGATGTATATACAATAAAATTTCATGTGAAATGTTGATATATACATCGCGTCTGTCAAGGTCAAACAGGAAACATGATTCTACGTTGGGCGTTGATACGGTTAATGACGTGGATGGTGGAGATTTGGTTAGTACATGACGGAAGACAACATCGGCGACAAAGATTAAATCCCATTGTCAACATGACGGAACACACGGGACATGACAGTGATGGATCAATGCCGATATAACGACCTCGAGGGAGTTAAGCCGAGCTATGAAAATTACGCGTGCAATGATTCCAGAGGAGGTTGGGTCATCATTTTGCTTTGAGCTTAACATTTCCTTAAGATTTTACTCAAGATTTTACTATTCTTTTGTTGTGTTTCCGACCATACATCCCTGTCTTTAATCGGTGGCAAAGGAGACCGATGAAGGCCCTGCAACGCTTTATTTCTTTGGTACGTATAACTGCGCAAGCATATTCTTGATTTGTGGATGTATTTTATTACTTTCGTCTGCAAATGATTTTCCAAACGACGTAATGTGAGATTTTTCAATTCATCTTTTGCCAATGTATTATTAGCTAGATCATAATAATTAAATAAATTGTTATTAATTATTATTTAAACTCTTGTGCATGTCACAGATAATGGGATTGGGGATGGGTCCTAATCATTAAAGTTGATTACAATTTTTTTGATTGAAGGTATGACCATAAAGAGGAAGGTCTTGGAAGGTCTCGGTGACGTGAGCAATATGCTTTTTAAAAATTCGGTTGTTTATTTTATTTAAAACTTATATCTGACCAGTCTTCATTTTGAACTTGTGAAACAATTACAGAACGAAGGGATGATGAGGTTGGGCTCTGGTGTTTGGAGCAATACTCTCATGGCCACCTCCTCCCTCTTTGTCTTCCTCTTTCTCTTCTTCTAATGTGTCTGCATAGACAGGGGCACAAAAAATTTAAAAGTATTAGTGTGGATCATAAACTCTCGGTAGCACAAATAATACCATGTCCTAGATTTCGATTCATTTTCATGGCCTTTGTATTATGTAATTTGTAGCGACTTATGCAATGTGAAGATGGATTTTGTTTTGTTTTTCGATCAAATTATAATGTATTAATAGTTTAAAAATTTTATTGAACAATCATACAAGTTTTTTATATTTTTATACATCCATAATTGAACCATGACAACCTCACGAACATAACTAGTGAGAGCTGAAACTTCTTAAAATATAAATTTCGATGAAGTGGAGCATTTGGAAAAATAGAACGATGGTAATATGTATTCATTTCTACGAATATGGAATAAAAGCCATGAAACAAGGTTGCCTTTAGCATTTCATATGGAAAAGTATTCGAAAATTGTTCAAAAAATGCATTCATTTAAAATAACAACTATTTCAAGTATTTAGAATAGAAGATGCCATAAGTTTCATCAATAGCCATTCAATCCACATTTAAGAATATATATATGGGACAAATATTTAAGTTTGACAGTTTCAACTATAGTAAAGTTTGTGAAAAAATAGTACATCAACGAGGGTGGGGAAGGAATGAAAATTTCTAATCAAACATATTGTTCTAGAACCAATGCAACACATATGCACATATAACCCACAAAATTAACGATAGCATATAATTTGTTAAGAATCTTTTTTTGAAAACAATATGACATAAATAGAAAATGTCTTAGAGGAAGAACATGGTGGTATAGAATCTTTAAAACTACACTTTGGATAAAACACATTTAGTTGTTAAATTTAGTGGATAAAACAACTAAATCTAGATTTATTTTTTAGTGGCCAATTATTCCATGACTATAATTTGCAAGACATAAACTGCTTAAATGTAGCCTATACACATCAAATCGTAAATGAAGAATACAAACAAATTATTTCCACTTGTACACTGCGTAATACACTTTGATGGTTTTATTAGTTTAAATCCCTCTTTTCAATGACAAATAAAAGACATCTATAATATTTTGTTATGTATGTATTTTCATGCCTTATAAAGGACATTTATGTATTTAATTTACACTTTTTTCTAACTTTCCATTCCTCTTTTTTTCTTTTCTAACAAATTAAAGACCACTCATTCATTATCTTTAACACTGATGCTCGAAGATGGAAGCCACCTTCAGGAGTATCAATGGCTCAAAATGACACCTCCACTAACGTAAACAACACCCATGATTTTTTTCTAATTACCCATGTTACCTATACACTTACATTATAGAGTGGGCTCATGACCACCCAATACCATCTTTTCACATTCGCCCCTCAACTGGGCACATGAATCATAATTAAATAATCAGATATGGTTGTTTGCACACTTCTTACTTTTCTACATTTACTCAACCTTGCAACTTAAAGTGGGGCAACCAAGGAGCTAGCATTGTGATTGGGTTTTGCAAAAGTAACCTATTAGATTTCCCACATTTTCTATTTTGACACTTTAAGCAAAATTTGCACTCACATGAATGATGCAAGTGAGATGAATACAATAATGTAAAGCACAAATAACAAATATTATTTTGGTAACAACAATTTCAACTATGCCATAGGTGCAAGACATATTGGTATTTAAATACCACATTATTTCTATCTTTCCATTCATGTCTTTCTCTTATCTAATATATTGAATACCATCTAGTCGCATTCCTTGACTCCGATGCATGTTCATGGATGACATCATCAAGACTATTGATGAAGGAACTCTTAATCATTACCCTTATAGCTACAAAGGAACCCTAACCTCAAATATGTATTGAATCACAACCCTCGAACGTCATGTCTGGTCAACATCTCTTTCTCTCTAGATTTTCACACGAGACACCTACATATCTAGAATGGAGCATACTATAGAGAATCTCCTTCGTCTTCAGTTTTTTATTCCTCTTTTGCATCCCTGTTCTATAGATGTTATGGTTGTTTTCCATATCACGGACATTTCTTACTCTTGTTCCCCAACACATTTCATTCTTTGCATAACACTTCTCTTCATTTCAACTGTATTTACTATGATTGTTTTCCCCTTCCATTCACTCATACTCCCAACACTTTCCTCTAAACATTCGTCATTATTACTTTCTCCTCTTTAAAGTTTCCACACATAACACCACCACCCCTATAGTAATTTTAACTTCTATTCTGCCCCCTCTCCCTTCATATATCTTACATTTCAAATACCTTAACCAACACAACTACACTTCTTATTTTCCTTCTCTCTTTCACATATCTTTCTTCCATTGTATCCCTTTCGGTGTTCACATCGCACCGCTTTGCGTGTGATTGCTAGTTTATAAAGATGGCAGTAATATCACACATAATAATTGGGGTCGTAGATTTGAAACACATAAAATGAAATAAGCCATATAATAATTATGTCTATCAGAAAAGTAGGAAATATCTAACCCTAAATGGCCATCAAGTATGCACAACAATGTGGGTTCATTAAAAGATGGAACCTTGGGGTTGGGTGCAAGGCAATGCGAGTTTGCTGAAATATACATATTCATAACATTGCGATTAAGGTCTACATAGTTTTAAAGAAATAAAATATAAGCCAATTGCATAAAAGAGCATTTTAAAATTATTAATAATTGATAAGAGGGGGTTCTATAAGACTATTAAATTTACCTCAAATCCGACGACAATTCTTAAGAATAGATAACATAGAGCAAGTCTAGACAACAAGGTGACGAAGGCCTAAAAAAATGAGTGCAAAAAGAGAGTTGTTAATGTAATCTTCTGGTACTGATAACACACATTTAAGGAAAATTTCATTTAGGGGTAATCTAGAATTTTACAACACACCCATCAACTCCAACATTGCAAAAAACCTCGCTCATGTTCCATAATTATGCATGGATGTATGAGAAATCGACCGCCTTCCTTAGAACTCTAATAAATTAACAACACCTTGTAAAGACATAATAAAAAAATTGGTATGTTTTGAAAGGCATGTGTTATCGCTCTATTATTACCAAGCCCCTTGAGTATTGAATAATTCTTACGCCGAAAGGCATTTTCCAAATGGGCTCCGCACCTCATGCACTGACATGCGTTGTTGCACGAGCGCATCCTCACGATCGATTTTGCAGGGTTCTTCACCGGACATAATGTTTCAAGGAAACAGAGCTCTCGCTAATAGCCATCCTAAAAATCATAGAAAAGATTTGAAAGAATGAAAAACAAAACCATAAAAAAATTAATATGATCTAAACCCGTTCGTAGATATCACAAAAAAAAAAAAAATTATTGATTTTTTTCAAGAAACTTTAGCTTAAATCAAGCGTAATATAACACTATAGGATTTGAACATGAGATTTTAAAGAAGAATCGCTGGGAAAGAAAAAGGCCCAAATCTGTTTAGAGGGGCTTAAATATATCTAACAATACTTTTTCTTGAATATGATGGCCTCAAAACATGTTACCACTTGCCATCACTGACTCACAAGTTAGCAATCAATTGAATCACATTCACTGCTATTGAAATTTAAACCATATACAACAAGGTCATGATATGACAAATACTACCGAAGCGCAATGGAAATTTGTAGAGATCATATTATGCTAGCTAGTAATAGCATGGATAAAGTCCAAGTATTTTAACAACCATCAAGAAAGATCCGACTAGTTTTTTTACAAGGGAATAGTGCACTTTAAGATTTAAACGGACAGAGGAAATATGCACCCAAAAGCTATCCATCGAACAGTTGAAAATCAGATGCACACAATTATAGAGTATGTACATAAGTGATATTTTGTTAGCAACATAGGCCTACAAAACAAAGGTGAACAACAGAAGTTAGAATGTTTTTTAACAATCTACAAAAAATCCTACAATATATTTTTTCTTAATGGGGAGGGAAAAGGGTAAAGGGAAAGGTGTAGTAGATGTAAAGAAAACCTATTTAGGAGTTGGGTTTCCACCCTCGATGGGAAGGCTGACAGCCTCATCATTTGTCTTCCCTTCACCAACTTTTGTTTCAGATGCTTTTGCTTCATCGTCTTCAGATACTTGTGGCTCTTCTTTCCTATGTATGATGTCTTCAATACAATCTTTGAGGGGGATGTCAAGCTCCATTGCATACCTCCCACATCCAAGAGGGAAGTCTCTTACAACTCAAGGGTGTTCAAAAGACATATTTTCTTGGATTGTAGCGACAACAACCTTTAATGAACATGAACATGTCTGCACAGGAGGTTCAACTGTTACCACGGGAAGGTTATATGCTTGTTTTGGGCTCGCCCTTATTTTTTGTTTTTTTTTGCTTTTCTTCGTTTTTGACATCTATAGCAAAGAATTAAGAAAAATTAGTATGGGTTGGGGAAGCATGAATTTGCATAATTTTATAAATATGAAAAATTGACAAATACAATGAAAATATTAGTGATGTAATATAATTATACTATACAAAAATATCAGTCTATATTTTCCAGAAAACTAATTTCAAAATTAAAAAAAAAAAAGATCCAACTCAAACTAAAGTTATCTGGGAGGCTAGAAAAATGTGGTCCAAATCAAATTTAGTGCAGATGAGTGGATCCGAAACTATTCTCAATAGAAGAGAACAAAATACTCTTAAGAAATAATTTGAGGGGATGTTTTTACTAATCATTATAAATGTTTAGAAAACTTTCTTACTGTATGTGCAATCCGGAACACATAAAAGGGCAAATGGTTGCATGAAAGTTGTAATATACTATGCAGTAATAAAGATATTATGGAATTAAAAGCATTTGATAGAAATATTATAAGTGCATGATATATGTAAGAATAAAAGCATTTGACAAAAATTTAGACAGAATTATTATAACTGTAGGACATTTGAAAGAAGTGATTTTTTTCCATATATTCCTCAGAAACACTAATGCAGGGAACATTTGGTTAAATGCCAATATAGGTGACTTGTGGGATGGAGGATTAGTAAGAGCTCAACCAAGATCAGTCTTAAAAATTTGTGGAGAATTATATGAATGAAACTCCTCTTGTTATTGTGAACCAATGTGTAGTTGGCATAGACAAAGAAGACGTGGTTGAATCTCCAAGTAAGTGACGCATCAAGGCAATGAACATCAAGGAATTCCTTTCTTAGGACGTTGGTGATGGTCTTCCTCTCTCCTAAATGGTAAACCTATTGGATTTTAATTAATAGCATTGTCTGATTTATGTACAAATACTAGCATATTTAGGAGGAGTTGTCTTGTATTTTGCATTTTGTAGAGGATCTCGATTGGATGTTCTGTAACATTTCCCTTTGGTATGAAAGTTATTATACAGAACCAAATGTTAGCAACAATTTGTGGAATGCTTGGTGTGTTTATAAAGTACGAAGGTATGGGTGTACTTTGGGATTCCTAAATAAATGTGCGGAGAGAGATGGGAACTTGGGAAGACAAAATGAGTCAACCTAATGTGAAATTCACCCCCAACTTAATTTCGTCAATAGATAAGAGGCAACAATGGTATTGTGTTGAAAACTTTATGCAGTTCTAAAGTTCCCATGGTAGCAACTTCATTTATTACTATTGAATTTTAAACTTTTACAAACAGGGTGAGAAAGAACTCAATTATCCTATGTGTATGGAGTATCTGAATGATTTGACACATTCCACAAGCATAGTACCAGTTGGTGATGTGCACAACTGTTGACGATAATTAATAGACACTGTCAGCACCCTCTCTGTAGCTTCCTCATGAGGCATGGGCCCCTTTCTAAAGTGATAGACCCAATTTTACATGTTATGTGTGTTTGATTTTAGGAAAACTTTCTCAAGCCCAATAATCTTCTAAATTCCTTTCTATTCAAGCAGGTAGGAGATAGACCATTGAATATGCAAATATCCACGCATGCCTAGGAAAGGCATGAAGAAGTGTATCCTTTGTGTCAAATTATGATCAATACCAGGAGAAAATGTGAGATAAGTAGATCTCAACTACCTACATGTGAATCCACTAAGATGGCAGGACTGGGAACTGTTGAAAGGTGAATGCCTTTTAACTACTGGGAGGTATCAGATAGAAGTGTATATCCAGACAGCTTGTCTCTTGGCTGTCTAAGAGAGGATATAGGAAAGATCCTAAAGCTTCTAGCTTGGATGTAGCAGCTAGAAGGATTGAGATGCGCGCCCTCTGTTTTGATTTCAAAAGACTCCTCGCCTGTATTATTGAGCATAAGCTCTGAACAAGCATACTCTCCTTCTCTTTACATCCTGAACTCTCTGGTATTGTGGTGTGCAGGTAGCAAGATGGTCTCGTCATCAATTCATTGTAAAACTTGTTGGCTCTTTGTTTTGACTTTAAAATGATCTCTTCCCACCACCAACTACTCGGACACTCTGCCCTTGGGCAACCGCCCTCCCCTCTATGAAGGATACAATTTTACTTTTGTTGAGAATTCTACATGAAACATGCCCCACCCATGCTACAACACATACATGTAATTATTCTCATTCCCTTCAGCTAACCCGCCAGTCCTAATGGGTTTTTATTCTGCCAAAAACTACCTAGTACTTGCACCCTAGTAGGCAGCTCAAAACTTCCAGATGCCACTAGTGCACCACATGTCATCACACTCTACTCAGGATAGAAATTTCCATTGGGAAACATGGGTAATTAATTAAAAGTTAATAAACGCCACCCACCAAATAATAACTAAAACAATTCACCCTGTTTTCTTCAACGATAAATTTTCCCATCCATAAATTCTGAATAGGTACCCTTGATAGGGACATTCGACCCCTAAAGAAAATGCTAGATAAATTCAAAACCGTGATGTGATAAACAAGCATTTTTATGTTAAAAATCTAGATACAAATATTGCTAATCAACGTAATTTTTGCACGAGGCTATGAATATTTTAGAAAATTTCTTTCCTCAAATTAGAAAAGATGTGCGTGGAATTACATGTCAAGTTCCTTGAGGCAGAAGGCTCCTTGCACAAGTCTTCCAAGAGAGATGTCATCCATTTTCCATCCTGCAAAGCTCAGCCTCTCCCTCTAAGCCAATGACTGCTTCACTGCTTCCCTCCATTTCCTGCATACACTGCTTGCCCTGCACAATGCCCATACATAAAACATCCATATTTAATTGTGAAAACTGCCGCTAATGGAGTGATTGCCATGACTTATTGGTACATTAACATGTTCAAGAAATTTGAGTTTTGGTGTGTTGGGTACCATTGAAATCCATATAAAATAGCAGTGGAACAGAAGACAAAAAGAAAATAATAAATTCTTACCGAGCCCAGTCTTGGAATGATGATAACAAGAGGAAGCAATTAGCAAGAACATCCCCCGTTGATATACACTATTTCTGTTAAGGATCCACATCTACGACCCACATCTATGGCAAGATATTTATTCATAACCGGGAAAACAAAAAAGAGTTCGAGACTTGGGGAAAATGTAGGCGCTACAAAACAACAGCAGAACAGTCCAAGAAACAGGATGAAAACGGAGCAAAAGTAGCACATATTTTACCAATCGCATTCTTGCAGAAAACAATATAGACGTGTCAACATTAGGGATGTGAAAAATATGTACCTCTCCTCTGCAACTAATGTTTTAATGTCCGTGGCGTTCCTCCGCTAAACAGTGCATGCACATTTGTAATGGACAAGTGAAGTTTTGTAGCACAACTCCCTGTGCATGGCCAACAGACTCGTTTAAGCAGCATGACGAGGGGGGTTTGACCAGACACCGGGCACACAAATTATTAATTTCTATCCCCTCTACACAGTGATTCCATTCAATGCCACATCTTCCCAAGCCACGAGAGAGTTTATATCCCGACTACATAGTGATTCCATTCAATGCCACATCCACCGAAGCAGGCCGAGACACAAGGAAAACAATAAATGACAGAATATACTCTAATAAAGGAAAGAGGTATATTCCTTTAAAAACATTAGAGAACTTGAAAATCAAAAATTAAATTTGTCATGTGGCACAAAATGATTGGTTGGAAGAAAAATGTTAATTGTATTGGTGAAGCCAATATACTTGCCTTTAGCAGTATAATAAAACTATACCATATACAAATATCTTTTGATGGTAATTTTGGATTCGGAAATTAAGTCTACTACTACCCATTTTTATTGAATTCAGAACTTGTAGATTGTAGTGTGTTTACCATACCTTCTACATATATGCATAAAGTAGTACATTTAAATTTTAGTCACCAAGGGTCTTACTAGATTGTAGTATATGTATGCATACATTAGTTAATTCCGGTGGTAGAACTTGCTAGATAAATAACGTAGATTACTTTCCTAATCCATGCTTAAGATAGCCCAAATTTCATATCAAAGTTGTCTACTACTTGTTAGTGTTTTTGAAGAAAATTTGAAGATATTCCTAGTTGTAGAACAGGCTCGTGTGTTATAGCATTGCTTTATTTGATAAAGTGATAATTACTGGTAATCTTGACACTTGGACTTCATTTAATTTACATGCACCATTTACTATATCATTTTTCCCATAAGAAATATATAATATTTGATCAATTTCTACCCCTTCCAATTAATGTTTTAAACATCTACGTAAATGTTGAAATTTCAGGTTTGCATTTACGAGGGGGAGGTGCTTAGACTTGACATCCAGAAAATGCAACAATATGAGCGTGTCCACCTTATTCACAAGGTATGACAGAGCCCACGACATTGTTGTCTTCGACTGTGGACAACCATCCACCACTACCACCACCTTCTTTCTCATCTCATTCATGACTTCACACTCCCATTCCCATTCCCACTCCCACTCCCATTCCCACCGCCACTCCCATGTGAGACATTGCATACGAAAATGAATCCTACCCATGAAGGTAGAGGAGCTCGAAAGGAATAAATTTCGTGTGTATATTTATTTTTCGACTTTCATTTAAGAAATACAAAAATAATTTCCAAAATTTGATTAAATATTGTCCTTTTACATTCAAAGGTATTTTTCAAATGGAAAGCTTGTTGCCCCCCGATAGAGTCAAGTTGCACGAGTAAATGCAAATTGTTGATGTGGAAGAGTGTATCAATGTCATATGACGAATCTTAACTGTCAATTGGATTCCATCGAAATGTGATGTCATGGAAATTATGTGGTCAGTTATCAATTGATTATAAGTAAGTAGCTTGGGACCCTTGCACCCGACGTGGAGTTTGAAGGCTCCCACAAACAAGCCAAAAACTTGAAGAAATGCACTCCCGAAGGCGCGCTACAACAACTAATGTGCACTACTGCAAAAATACTTGTTGTGGCAGAGGCTACTGGAAAAGTCAAGGATGAGAGCCAACAAATGTGTCACACACAAACAACTAAGCTTTTGTTGACTTTGAAAATGACAGCACGACACCACGTGCATCCATTGTCCTAGAATTTCCCAATTTGAAAAAAATAATGGCATTTACTTTTTTAATTTTTATCTAGTTTTCAATAGTTATATCTAATTCAATAATTCATATCCATTACAAAAGCATTTTACTTGTGTGTTCAAAGTTATAACAAAGGATGTTGTTGGTATCAATGTCGATTCTTCATAATTAGATGTATATGTTCTTTTTATTGTCCATATAAACATTATATACATACAAGTACATATTTATTGAATTTTGTAGATATGTACATTTACATATCTATAAAATTTCAACGTTTTGTAGATAATTTTTGATGTTTTGATAAATTATTTATTATTTTTACAAGAGTTATAGTTTAGCAGTTAGGAAAATGGTTTGTTAAGCTATTCACCAAAGTACAAGTCCCTCTAGATATTTAAGATGGAGATTCAAAATGGATAGGGTAGAGATCGTTAGAATGATAGTTGGAGATAAACACAACCCTTAATTTTTCATGAGATCGCCACCTTTATAACATCCCAAATTTTCTTGTAAGTTAAATTAACTACGGTTAAGTCTAATCAGGATTAGACAAGATCATCATTGTGTGTAAAATTCATTTAGTTCGTCATGTCATGACCCACAACTTTTGTTGCGGGGCATGACACTGCTGAACAAGTAACCCCGCACCCACCTTGATGATCCTTCCTAAAATGTGTTTAGGCCTAAATCGTAGGAAAAACAATTCATAAATGATAGTGAATCTTTCGGTTACTTTATTTTAATCGGTTTGGTCATCTTTTGTTTTATTCGACTTTTCTTATGACCGCGATGATAATTGCCTCTTTTTATTTGACAATGCTATATCAAGCTAGCTTTATGAGAATATTCAAATTATTATTTACTGAGACTTGGTGATTTTTCGTTATTGGTATGTTTTATATAAACACGGAAATTCAACTAATTATTATGGTAGTATATTGTGGGAGATATGTGGACTTGTATTATGGAGGTTAATTTTAACTTAACCTTTAAGTTGGCTAACAACTAAATTTATATATATATATATATATATGAAATATTAATTAGTATATATATATATATATATATATATATATATATATATATATTTTAGAAGGATTTGGTAGGTAAGCCAAAAAAAAATTATTTATTAAAAATTTATGGGTTTCGTAAAGCGAAACACCTTCACAGGGCACCAGGTGTGTGGCATGCACTAATGCATGTACCGACATTGGGAAGCCCAAAATTCTTCAATATGCTGTCCAACTATAGTTTCTTTCATTATATTTTTCTTTTATTTCTCCTTTGTCTATTTTCATTCTTCCCTTCTGGGATACCTGCGTGAGTTTTGGAGGAAGGAAGGATTCAACTTGTTGGAGCTGGAAGAGTAAGAGGTTGCTGATTCTGGGTTTACTTCAGGCATGAATATCTTCTCCCTTCTTTGCTGCGTTATTTTTGTAAAAAAGAGGAAATACACATTCTGTTTTAATGGCAATCAAGGAATTTGTGGACAGCTTTGATTTAATTGTTTGGAGATGAAGTTTGAAAAAGAAATTGATGGATTTTGTATTCTTTTTAGTTTTCTTTGTGTGGTTTTAACTAAACCCAGAAAAAAACGCAGATGGGGTTTTGGGTTTTGATATGCAAAAATAAAGTAAAAGAAAGGTTAAAAATTCCTTCTTTGCATTAAAATAAATTGTACCCAAAAGGAAAAGAGTTGGGTTTTTCCTGTATTGGAAGAAGGAAAATGTTTTGTGAATTTGTGTGTTTAAAATCGATTTGTGCTTGTGGGTTTTCATTTTGTTAACTGAAATTTGGTTGTGTGTTTTCTGTAAACAAATCGATTTGATACCCAAAACGATTTGGGTATACAAATCAATTTGCATAAATGAATCAATTTGGGTATACAAATCGATTTACATAAATTAATCGATTCGGGTAACCCAATCGATATGGGCATGCAACCAATTGGGGTTTTGTATTTTTTTCTTCTTGGCTATTATATGCGAGTCGATTTTTAATTTATTGAGATCTTTTGAATGATAATTTGTGGATGTTAAAGCTCTTGCATGAGGCTGCATTTTCCGAAATTTTATCATTACGGAAATCTAAATCGAATCTTGTATAAATAAGGTTGTGTTGTTATGTGTGAATAATTACAAAAAAATGGCATTTAACTTGTACCTTCCAGGCTTTGCAATATGACTTGGATTATTGTAAGATCGTGAAACAGAAATTGCTTGTCTTGGTAAGGGCATGAAAGTCAGGACAACTTGATCGAGATGCACGAAGGAGTAATTGGTGGCATGATTGGGTTTAATATAATGATATCTTATGAAAGAAATTATTAGTTGTTCTTTTACTAAAAAGAGTATGTTTAAATGATGTAATCATGGTGCTGCTATATTGTTTTGTTGGGTTGTTCATTTACCGAGATAAGAACATGTTAAAATGATGTAATTATGGTGATATTTGTGCTAATTTGTAGAGCTGCTCATTGGTGAAAAAAAAAAAAAAGTTTTATTTTACTTGATTAATGACGTTTTTGATGATACGATGAGTTGCTCATCACCTTGAGAGAATATGTTTAATTGGTATTTGGAAATGATGATTTCAGACAGTTTTGTTAAGTTGCTCGTTGATTTGGAAGGTAAGAAAAATAGTATTTAAATCCATACTTTGAGTAAAGTATGATTTGCTTATGGTTATAATATGAATTCGGATGTTGAATGATTATGGTTTGATTATTATTTTTGTGATAAGAACTTATAAAAAATAAGGGGAAAAAAAGTACTCTTCTTAATCATATTGTTTTTGCGAGTTATGTAGAAATTTTAAATGCCAAATACTCATTGGTTGAAGCTGAAATACGGATGTCTTGATCTTTGTGATTAGAGGGAAACATGATCGCTGAAATATAAATTGGTTGTTCTATTTGTGTGCATCCATAGCTGTATCTTTATGGAAAACATGTAGTAATGCATTTTCAATTGTATTACCATGTGCTTGTTGATAAAACAACATGTCATATTTTATTAAATAATTACATCAGAAAATGGAGTTAATGTTCATGCCAGTTCATTTTGAACTGACATCATACCACTACTCCAGTCTTGCAGGACAATTAGCCGTCACATTCGGATATGCGGAAACTCATGTCTTGTGAAGTTTTATTGTAGCATGGATCTAAATGAGATACTTGGATTTCAATTTGTAGAAGGATGATATTCTAGAATTTTGACTGAATTTATTGGGATCTTGGACCCATTGTAAATATTCAAACCTCACTATGTGAGAATTACTGTATCGGTTATATATTTCACCTTAACGGCATATGTAATTTATGATTTTAATAAAGAGATGATTACTTTGTATGTAATAATATCTCAATATGAGTAAATGATAAATACTAGAATTGTGAAATCTTACTTTTCATAAATTGTTAAATATATTTATTTAATAGTTATCAATGTATGAAGCCAATAATTGGACAATTATTGTAACATTCAATTGTCTTTTAATTTCTAAATTAAATAGCTATTTAGTGGTGTAGCTAATCGAAGGAATAATTAAATATATATTTAATTTGGTCTTTCGGTAAACTTGGTATTAATATGTTATGATTGTTAGCACATTAGTTAATAAGTTAATGCATTGTTAGTTGTGAATGCAGCTTATTTAATTGTTCTTGTTCCTCTCCTCTCCATGCAACCTATATATGGCTTGCATGTTTTGTTTTACAAATGCATTGAATAGAATACATCTCTTGCCATCATTGGTATTAGAGCAAGAGAATTTGTTGTGCGCTAGAGGAGGCTTCCGTGGAAGCGATCTGGAGACTTGGCCTGGCGTGGAGTGTTAAGCCAAGAGCAGTGTGTGTTTGAAGGAGATTGGAAGCTGCATGGTGGAGGAACGACCTGTCCACATTCCAACGACTTGTGCTTGCATGCTGCGTGGAAGTAGAGTGAGGAGACCTGCCTACGTGAAGTTGCGTGGAGATTAAAATGACCAGGTTTAGAGATTTTCTCTGTTGTTTTCAGTGACCTAAAAAAATCAAACGTGGTTGTGGTTGTTTCCTTTTTTTTTTTACTTCAGGACCTGCCTTTGAGACATCTGCCAAAGTCATTTGGAGTTTGTTTATCAGGAAAATATATGACCTGTATTTTTCTAAGCACGTGAAGATCTGCAACCTGCATTGATTTCTTGTTTGGACATTTTTGTGTTGTGGTATGCATACATTTGTTAGTATAAGCAACAAATGTATTTTTCTGAAAGCGTGGCAAGGCACCTACATGGCGAAGAGGTAATTTGCAAGTTGAAGTATCGTGTTGTGCGTGGATAGTGAATTGAGTAGCATGACAAGGCATAGGTGCCAACAGAGAAAAAAGCACCAAGGAAGCATACACACGCGATCTCAAAATGAGGCCAGCCCACGTATGTCACAAATTTCAGATGCAGAAAGCACCGCGAGCAATGCACCAAATGTTTGGGCATTGAGTGACAATGAAGACACCGCTAGACTATTCTTTGCTTTGGTCAACGAGCTCCGCAACACTAGGAATCTTCTCTTTGATGAGATTGTGTGCCGAGGACAATTGGAGTATTTTTGGTTCGACGTTCGATGTCAAGCACGACGGATTCATGTAGAACTTGAATGTGGCTATGATGCAGATGATGAACGTGAAGTAGAATGCCCACGAAGTGTCCGTGTCTCACAGGTGCACAAGCCTATAGAACCCATCTTCGGGACCGGTTCCTTCAGTAAGCATTATAACCATTTTTGAAAAATAAATAAAATACAATTTTGTGTTTTTGAAAATGTCTGCTCCAAAAATATTGCTATCCGATGCCCAACTCTTGAAAGGGCCAAATTTCACCGCATGGAAAACCAAGATGCAGACGATTCTTCGCTTGAAGATCTTTGGGGGATCGTTTAAGCTGAAAATATGCCCCTCCCACAGACGCATGATCTCGGTGGCGAAGCATGAAAAGATCGATGCAAAAGCACTCATCTCGACATTGTTCTAGTCTCACAGACTTCGCAACCATCAGAAAGTGTCTGGTCAATTGATTCGGCCAATAAACACATGACTGGCAATAAGAATTTGTTTCATACCTTGAGTGACCAGCCCACTAGAGATCGGATCACCATCACAGATAATCAAGAGTATATTACGGTGGGGATTGGTGATGTCATCATTCCTCTTGGGACACGAAGATGTACACTCACAAAGGTGCTATATGTTCTAGGTTTGACCTCAAATCTCTTATCTATGAGTCAACTTCTTAATCATCAAATGCAGGTTGAATTCTTTGTTGAGAAAGGGGTCAAGTCCTGCATCATTTCCCAGGGAGACTCAGTTATTTCTCGAGCATTTATTAAGGGCCATCTATTTGCACTGGATACGGTCACTTCATCTAACATTGCTCTCTCTACTTCAATGGCGATTCCACTGGACTATGACACTTTTGATATGGTCATCTTTCTACCAGGGCTCTGCATCAGCTTAGTGCTAAGGAAATGGTAAGAGGGCTTCCTCCACTCTCCCATTCCTTACCTATTTTATTGGGACGTCTTACGGAAAACAACATAGAGGTCCGTTCAAATAGATCTCTTATCATTCTACAGAGCATCTTCAGGTTGTGCATACCGATCTGTTTGGACCCCTGCCAGCTAGCTTCCAAGGTTTTGAGTACTTCCACTCATCATTGATGATTACTCACAAAAATGTGGGTATATTTTCTCCTAAGAAGAGTGAGGTATTTACCAATTTCCAAACCTTTTACCAAAGATGCCCACCAAGCGATGCAGGGAAGCCTCTCCTTCTCCTCCGCTCGAGATCGAGGGGGAATTTGTGTCAAATAAGTTCTTAGCATACCTGAAGCAAAGCATGGCATTCAACAACATCTGACTACACCCTATACTCCCCAACAGAATGGGATTTCCGAGCGACACAACAAGACTGTCATGGAGATGGCTCGTTGTATGCTCTCGACCGCCAAGTTGGAGGATCAATTTTGGGAAGAAGCCTGCGTCCAGGACAGTGTATCTACTTAACCAGGCACCCATGAAGATCTTGCAGAACAAGACACCGGAAGAGGTATGGACTGGTCGTAAACCTTCTATCTATCATTTGAGAGTTTTTGGTTGTATTGTATATATGCATGTTCCAGATGAGAAAAGGAAGAAGATCGATCCAAATACATTGCCATGTCTTTTCTTAGGGTATATTACTACCTCAAAGGCATATCATCTCATGGATCCTGAGATGAAGAAGATCTATGAGATTCGAGATGTGGTGTGTGATGAGTCATCCTTTGACTCCCTACCACATAATGGAGATCCAATATCGACCTCATCACATAGATTGCTCACACATCCAGATGATGGGCAAGATGATTCTTCTCAGAGAGAAGAAGAGCTGAGTGGAGACTTGTTCGTTGATCTAGGCACACTAGACAACACATCTTCACATCAGCAGCAATAGCACCAACGTCCAAAATGGGTCCAGAATACTATTAGGGATGCACACCTGAACTCACTTCCGTAATTCTACGGGAGTCAGAACATGAAGTCAAGCCAGACATGAGGTAAATTTTGCACTCATGAGTTCAGTTGTTGATAGCACCGAACCTGACACTATTCGTGAGGCATTAGACCAACCACAGTGGAAATAGGCTATGAATGTTGAATATGATTCCCTAATTCAGAATCAGATGTGGGAACTTGTCAATCTTCCTCCAGGTAATAAATCCATTGGCTTCAAATGGATTTTCAAAACAAAATATAAGGAAGATGGTTCAATAGACAAACACAAAGCATGACTTGTTGTAAAGGGTTATGCTCAGCAAGAAGGAATTGACTATGACGAGACCTTTGCACCCACTGCGAAGATCAAAACCATCGAGTTGTTTGTGGCACCTAGGCAAAGACAAAATGGATGGAAACTTCAACAGATGGATGTCAAGAGTGCTTTTCTGAATGGTGATCTAAAAGAAGAAGTATACATGGCCCAACCTAAAGGGTTTGTAGACGAGCATCAACCACACAAGGTATGTCGTCTGATAAAGTCACTTTATGGACTCAAACAAGCACCTAGGGCATGGTATATAAAAATTGATGATCACCTATTGCAACATGGATTCACTCGTAGCCCCTCAGATACAAATTTGTATATCAAGAAGGTAGGAACAGAGATTGTCATTCTAGTTTTGTACATAGATGATCTTGTGATCACAGGAAGTTCTGACAATCTTGTGGATGATGTAAAGAATGATCTGAAGAAATCCTTTGACATGACCGATTTGGGGCTACTTCACTACTATCTTGGCTTAGAGATATGGTAGAAGAAGAATCATATCTTCGTCTCCTAGATGAAATATGCCAAGACACTCCTAGAAAAATATGGAATGTCAAATTGTAAACCAATGTCCACACCTATGGAAAAAGGTTTGCAATTATCTAGATTCCAGGATTCACCACAAGTAGATGGCACTCACTACAGGCAGCTTGTGGGGAGTCTCATTTACTTGACTTATACCAGGCCAGATCTTTGCTTTGTTGTGAGCTATCTCTCCTTATTTATGCAGGAGCCGAATAAATTTCATTGGATAGTAGTAAATCATGTGTTGAGATATGTTCGAGGTATAGTTGACTTTGGTCTCTGAGTATCGAAAGAACACTCAGTTCTTATTACAGGGGATATACTGACTCGACTATGTAGGATCCGTTGATAATAGGAAATCCACTTGAGGATATGTTTTTCATCTCGGATTTGGACATATCTCATGGGTTAGTAAGAAGCAAACGTGTTGTTGCTCTCTCATCCACCGAGGTGAATATCGGGCCGCACGAGGAGCTTTGTGCGAAGCAATTTGGTTACGTCACATTCTTGCAGATATAGGAATTCTGAAGAGAAACCTCCCATCATTCACTACGAAAATCAAGGTGTGTTGAAGCTCGTAAAGAATCTTGTTTTTCATGAAATAAAAAAAAGCATATTGAGGTCGAATGTCACTACATTCGTGAATAGGTCTTGAACCACCAAATTCAGCTCCAATACTACCCTACTGATTTTTAGGTTGCAGATATTCTCACCAAGCCTCTCGGCAAGGTGAAGTTTGATTTGTTTAGGGGTACATATGTAGGAACAATGTATTAAGGGGGGGAATGTTAGCGCATTAGTTAATAAGTTAATACATTGTTAGTTGTGAACAATTATTTAACTATTCATGTTCCTCTCCTCTCCACAGCCTATATATGGCTCGCATGTTTTGTTTTACAAATGCATTGAATAGAATACATCTCTTGCCATCAATGATTGTAAATCCTATTGTATAGAGAATGAAAGAGTATCGTTATAAAAGGTAATTTAAGGTTAAAGAATCAAACATCGGAAAAGCGAAACTAAATGGGAAGGTAAATAGATGAAAAGATCCATTAGGCATATTAAGGGATAAATACATGTGGAATGCTTTGATATAGTTACATTCAACATAACGAATGTACTTTTCTCATAATAATCCTAGTTGCTCTTTGGAATCTATCTCGGTATAAACTTTTGCAAGACATGTTTAATTGGAAATAAAGTAAATACAAACTATAAGATCTAGATAACTATGAAAGGGATAGTTGTGAGGTTACTGAAGACTAGTGTGTTGTCTTGAGTTTAGTCATAACCTGCACGGAGGATAACTTTGGCCAAAGTAATGCATTGATGGTTGTGCATTGTCTGATCACCTAGTCCTCCAATTAAATGAAAATTTTCAGTAACTTGATAATGGGAAGTTGAACACCGAACATGAAGTAGGCAATGGTGATCGAGTCGATATCCGAATACAAAGTCGAAACTAGCTTCGTGGTAGACCCAAGGACTTTCACATGGTTCCCGTGACTTGAAAAAGGTTGACCCAAAATGCTAGTAAGCATTGTCACTCAAAGTAGTGATGAAGGGAGATCGTGGAGATCTAGATACACCCTTCTCACCGCATGTATGGCTTACATGGATGTTATCTCGATAGATCAAAAGAAAAAAATTTGATTTAATGAATTTGATTAAATAAATTTGTACAATTGTATTGTGTATAATTTGTTTTTATGTTTTAAAAAAAAATCCTCATTTTCCAACTCTTTTAATTTTGAGCGTTACATTTTGGTATCAGAGCCAGAGGCTCAGACACTTGGACATTAATGGGACACATGTTCTAATAAAAGTATCCTCTCTTATAAAACATGAAACTATGGCTAGGCCAAAAATAAGAGCTAGTATGGTGAGTGACAATGGGGTAAATATTGATGACGTGCCAGATAATATGGTTGCTAAGTTAGAATAAATCCTCAACCTTTTGAATGACACTTGAAACCAAGTTGCTGCCATAAAACAACAAGGTCGGGTGGTGAAGAAGATGAGGATCATAGGGATGAGAATCAGGGTGATGAGCAATATGAAGATCAACCCGAGCACCTGAATGAAAGGGAAAATAAGAAAGCAAGGCTAGTTGTTGAGCTAGCAATGGACATTAAAACAATATCCCCACCTAAATTTGATGGTGCAACTCTTCGGGATGGTGCTGAAAATTGGCTCTTTGAAATGGAAAAGTATTTTGAGAGTAGGGACTTTTTAGAGGAGACAAAAGCAGTATGGGGAGCCTACCAATTATCCCAGTGAAGCATCTTCCCGTGGGATAGCCGGAAAAAATGGAACTAGGAATTTATTCTGTATGATCATGTGGGATAAGGTCAAGGCCTACTTCCATCAAAGATGGCTACCTCAGTTATACTTTGACCAAAAGACGGTAGAATTCCAAAATCTAATTTAAGGAAAGTACTCAATTACAGAATATTGGGAACATTTCACTCGATTGCTGAAATATGTTCCTATGTATCAAAAGGATGAGAAGTTTAGAGTGAGAAAATTTATAATGGGATTGAATCCTAGTATTGGTGGTGAGGTAGATGTTCATGGACCTACCTCGATGGAAATAGTGTTTGAAAAATCTATCAAGCAAGAATAAAAGTTGCGAAGTATTTATGCCTCTAAAAAGGAAAACGAGGAAAAAAATAGAAATTTTCAAACACCAACCACAAGTAAACCAGCGTGGAAAAGGAAACAACAAGTTCAAGCTGTTAATAAAAGTGGAATAGTGGGTAGAACTGTTGGGAATAATAAGAAAAATGGGTAGTAAGGAACAAGTTTCAGCCAGAATAAGATTGAGAGAAAAGGACCACTGGGTGGATGTTTTAAGTGTGGTGGTGATCATTTCGCTAACAACTGTCCGCAAAGAGGACAATGGAATAACTAGAATAAGGGATTTAATGTAGTAAATAAAGATGGGAAACAACATAAGATTTATGTTGCAGTCCATAATAAGCAAGTAGAAAAGCAAGCGACTCCAATAGAAACTTCAAGTAAGATTTTTGGAGAACATGTTTCTGTTTTATTTGATTCCGGTTCAACAAAATGTTTTGTTTCATCTAAAGTAGCTGATAAACTCAAAATAAGAGCTGGGTACATGGAATATACTTGGACTGTACAGTATGGAAATAATGTTGTACATAGAGTGAATCAGTGTTTGTTTGAGGCACCACTAGAATTACCTGAGTTCATGACAAGATTAAACTTGTATGTGGCACCTCTTGGATCCTATGATGTTGTCATAGGTATAAATTGGTTAGGTCAACATAATGCAACCTTGGATTGCTTAGGAAAATGTGTAACTTGCTGCAATGATCAGCAGAAAACAACAAGTGTTCAGGGTGTAAAAAGAGAGTTTGTCACTAGGTAGATTTCTGCCATGCAACTAAAAAAGGCAAAGCGAAAGGGTGTCATCTATATGCTATAAAAATAACAAATTCTGGACAGGGAAATAAGCCTTAAATTGAATCATTTCCCATCCTAAGGGAATTTAGAGATGTGTTTCCAAGTGAGTTTCCCGACTTCCACCTAAGCATGAATTTGACTTCACAATAGAGGTCAAACCAGCAACAGAACCAATCTCCAAGGCACCATACAAAATGAAAACAACCAAATTAGTTGAGTTGAAATCTCAATTACATGAGTTGTTGTCCTTGGGTCTAATTAGACCAAGTATATCACCATGGGGTGCACCGATAATCTTTGTGAAAAATAAGGATGTGACCCTCAGACTTTGTATTGATTACCAAATGCTCAACAAGGTAATAGTGAAGAATTGGTACCTGCTGCCCCGAATCGATGATCTTTTTGATCAAATGGGGGTGCAAAAGTGTTTTCCAAGATAGATCTCAGATCTGGTTATCATCAACTATGAATCAAGGATGAAGATATCCATAAAACCACTTTTAGAACAAGGTATGGGCATTATGAGTTTACAATTTTGCCCTTTGGTCTAACAAATGCACCTATCGCTTTCATGAACTTGATGAACATCATGTTTAGGGAATACTTAGACCAATTTGTACTTATCTTTCTCGATGATATATTAATATACTCCAAGAATGAGGAAGAACATGATGAACATTTAAGGATTGTGTTGGGAATTCTCAAAAAACATAAATTATATGGAAAATTATCTAAGTGTGCTTTCTATCAATACGAAGTACAATACTTAGGCCACTTAATAAATAAAGAAGGAATCTCGGTGGACCCTTCAAATATCAGTGCCATCATGGAATGGCCAGCACCGAAGGATGTGCACGAAGTGAGAATTTTTATGGGTCTAGCAGGCTACTATCGAAAGTTCGTAAAGGAGTTCTCTAGGTTAGCAGGACCTATCACTTCTTTGTAAAAGAAGGGTAAGAAATTTGTTTTGGACAACAAGTGTGAAGAAGCATTTAAGGAGTTAAAAGGTAGACTCACAAGTGCTCCGGTGTTGAAGATTCTGGATCCAAACAGGAACTTCTTGGTGGTAACTAATGCTTCAAGGGAAGGTTTGGGTGGAGTACTACTACAAGATGGGCTTGTGGTAGCTTTTGAAAGTAGGAAGTTGAGGGTTCGTGAAGTAAATTACGCACCACATGATCTTCAGCTTGCTACGATTGTTCATGTGCTACATGTATGGAGACACTATTTGCTAAGGAAACCTTTTGAACTCAAAACAGATCATCTTGGGCTCAAGTACATCTTTACGCAACCAAATCTAAATGTAAGGCAGCGAAGATGGCTGGAGTTCCTAGAAAATTATGACTTTGATATAAATTACATTAAGGGAAAAGAGAATAGAGTGGCTGATGCTTTAAGTCACAGAAAGCATATTGCTTTGCTATAATTACATTAAGAACTCAGTTCAAAGATGAAGTCAAAAATGAGTTAACCAATGACCCCTACTACAATCATGTTAAAACAACTCTAGAAAAATATCCGAGAGACAAAAGGTATGATGGTTTCAAGATGGAAACATATGAGATTCTGCCTTATAACATCATAATATATGTACTGAGAAGGTAAAGATCTCAAATAAAGTCATGAGAGAATTTCATGAAGCTCCTACTGGGAAACCCAGGAGTAACAAAGATGATGACGAACATCAAAAAGCAATACTTATGGAAAAAGATGAAAAATGATGTGATTCTTTACGTCTCACAATGCCTAGAATGTCAGCAAGTAAAGGCTGAACATTCACATCCAGTAGGACTATTATATCCTCATAAAGTGCCAGAATATAAGTGACAAGCTATAAGTATGGATTTTGTCCAAGGTCTACCTATGACCCAAAATAAACATGATGTTATACTTGTAGTTGTAGATAAGTTAACTAAAGTAGCACATTTTATAGTAGGTAATTTAAAGGATAATTCACCCATACTAGCAAAAAAGTTTGTGCAAGAATTTTTCCGATTACACGGAGTTCCAGAAGTAATAATTTTAGACAAGGACTCAAGGATAACTTCTAGATTTTGGTAGACTTTGTATGTTGCCTAGGGACAAAAGCGAACATAAGTTACTCGCCTACCATCCTAAAAATAATGGTCAAACTGAAAGATTAAATCAAGTGTTAGAACATTTACTAAGAATGTATTGCATGGATCAAGTAATATAAATGGGAAGAGTACCTTCCCTTGGTTGACTTTTCCTATAATAACACTTACCATTCTTCCATTCAAATGGCTTCTTTTGAGGCTGTTGGCTAGATTTTCTGCGTATAGCATCAAACCTAGGCGAGTCATGAGATAAATCTCGCTCATTTAACCAAAGGAGGCTCCCATGTCGATTTGTCAATAAAAATGTGTTATTATCTATCGGGGTTTTACTTTAACCACTTAGTTCATGAACCACGACTAAGAAGTTCTGCAACAAGTAAGTAAGCAAATCATTTAAGAAAGGAAAGTTATAGAAGAAGGAAGTAAAGGAAATACAGAGAAATGGGGAAGATGTGCATCCCAATTAGTAGATAACAGAGCTAATTACATGCACATAGAAGAAACTTAATAGATACGAACACACAGAATTATAAAATAAAGGCACTCTAGATCCGATATAAAATGACACAGTTTATTAAGAAATCTAAGATTGAAAGCAAGAAACACATTACACCATGACACAAAGTTCTCTGGAAACCTGCTCCTTTGTATTCCTTTGCTCCAAGTTGCTCTCATGGGTTCAGCACAAAGTCTAGAACACAAGATTCTTTAACTTACAAATTCTCGATCGATCATTAACCCGAGGTTCTTCTCCTACTTATAGAATGTAGGAGGAAAGTACAAATGGGAAGTCTAACTGAACTAAAACATAAACAACAAGTAAAGCTGACATTTGGCAATCATCCTCAACTAACTTCTCCTTAAGTGACACATGTATCACTTAACTAATAGAATGGTTCCACATGACTTCAAGTAATGGTTGCAAAACCAATAACTTAGAAGTTTTACAATTTCATCCGGAACATAGAAAATAGAAGAAGAAAGAATAGAAGAAGTCATGCCAGCTTATAACATTTATGTCTTCTTCTTGTTCTGATATCGGATATACTTGTCGAACATGTAATTCAGCATCCTTCCATCTGTTTTAGCCACTGCTTCCTTCTCTGTCCTGAATTGTAGCAACCCTTCATTCAACACTTTGATGCATGCTTCCACATCCTCCAAGCTCGGCCCAAACCTCGCAATGTCTGCCTACAGCGCCACCAGTCTACTGATAGAATTCATCATGAAAGGCTTGGTAGCTTTATCAATTCTCTTTTGTACCATCGGAGAGAACCTTCCAGGGAATTAGGCACCTCGTTAGAAACAATCCGCACGTAAGAAGTAACGCCTCCGACCACATCCTCCTCCGTGAAAGAAATGATACTGTCGGGTAAGGATGACGTCCTACTTTCAAGTGCCTGCATCCTTTTCAGCAAAACTCTGCAGATTTCCAAACGGAAAGATACTGCAAATTCTAGCTACTTCCCCTTCTCAACTGATCCATCCGGTACAATTTTCTCTGTAATTAATACATCTCCCGGAAGCTTGTTGATCTCGACCAAAATACTCAGGTTACTCTCTACAATTGTATTCATGCCTTCTATGTTAGCCATCAATTGCTTCAGCTGATTTGTTGCATCATCCATAACCTTTAGGTGGGCTGGCACTTCTCCAAGTTGTATAGAAGCTTGACAAATAATCAAATCCTTCCATTCGTCAATAGTCTTTACTTGATTGTTTGCATCCTCCATTTCCTGCATAAGATGATCACTCACCTACTCTAAAATCGGCTGAATGGAAGGTTTAGCAACCTTGGCTATGATCTCACATAGTTGAAATACTTGCTTCTGCAACTCTTCTTTCTCCGCCTTCTCACTGTCAAGCCTAAGGAATAAAGCATCCATCAATGTCTGTGTGTCATGCTTCAATCTTTCAGTGGTGGCTTAACCGAGGGGTACTTTGGTCACTGTCACATCTTCCGCCTTGAGCTCCTCTTCTATCTTTCCTCTCTGTTGGAATTGATATCTCAATAATTTCTCTCCCGAATCCTCAATGATCAACCTAGAAGTTGCTTTAGTAACTTTAGGCCTTCTGTCTCTTCTACTCGGATCCTCAAGTAGCCGCAGTCGTGCTCCTCTAAGTTCATCTCCATTCTCGCTTCTAACCAACCGAAAATCCAACCATTAGAAGTTACTCCTCGAGAGTGAGAAGTTGTTGAGTGCACTACCATCTCCCTCTCTGCATCCTCTCCATCAGAAAGTGCCACGGTGTTATGGCTGCCATCCTCTAAAATCATCCAAGGTACAAAGCTCTTTCTAACTCGCCATCTCGTAGCTTCAACGTATTCCTCTGGCATGGGTGATGAACGAAGTGGTGAGGAGAGAAGATGAATGTCACCAGATTCAATGGAGGCATGGAAACATCCTAGCTGTTGCGGTGCAATAATTGGTGAAGTACTAGGTGTTGGAGAAGCCAGAGTCAAAGCTATGGTCGTAGAAGTGATCTTCTCTTTTTCTTGAGATCTTCTATGTACTTTCAACTTCTCGACCTTCTGCTACTTTCTCCTTCATGCTTTCGCTTGAGGGAATCTCCTACGCCAAATTTTCCCGTGATTTGATTCATCAATGCTTCATCAAGGCAATATCCCTTCGTCAGAACCAATTTGAAGTATTCACCAACACAGCTCTAGATCTTTCTTCAATTAAATGGCAGCCTCCTACGTTATCCTGCAGTATGGCTTTGTCTCCTCCCATTTGATGGTAAGTGTCAAGTACCACATTCCCATCATCTTTAAGATCCGCAAGTATGCGTGCTAGTCCAAAATCAAACACTTGCTTTGCTGATAGCCTACTGAAATCTCTCTTTCTAACCTCGTACTCACTTTTGCACTTCATCCATAAATCTTCTAATGAAGGCACATGTGCGTACTTGTGGGAGACCGTCTTCCTGGCTACTCCAAATGGATCGAAGTTTAGCCGTGCAGGGAAGAACTCTTGCTCATTCTCGGATAACATTTGTGCCTCCATCCCTCGAGCTCTATGAATGCTAATGCAGTTGTAATAGCCCACAGTGATTGGGAAGAAGCTCATATACTTGTGCCGCTTTGACTAAAGGTCGTGTAATTCCACAAGTTTCTGCTGAGCTCCATGGCGATCAATCTATCATTCGGATACCTGGGCATCTTTATTGGTTCTCCAGAAAAGCACGTAACCCTGAGGTATGTGAAATCTGCAAATTGAATGAATAGACTGCCAATCTTGGACACAGCTTCCCTCGCTTCCTTGCTTACCCTGTTAGCCTTCAAGTCTTTGTCTAGCCTGCAGATGAAATCATAGAATAAGTCATCGTTGATCACTTTGAAGTCTTTCTCGCACGCAGGTGTAGTAAGCTGTGGGTAGCACTCGAAAATGGGGTCCTTAGAAAGAAGACCACATCTATCCAGCTTGGAAAAGACGCCTTATGAAGCTGCAACATACACCAAGTATGAAGTCATCATGAAGTTGAAAGTATACTTCACGTTCCGGAGTTGCTCACCGATGTTGTTGCTAATAATTTCCGACCAATTGATTATGGAATCAACCTTGTTGATTTCAATGGTCCTGATGAACGCATACATCCATGTACGGAAAGTGTAAGCATTCACTTCGCCGTTAATCCTGCATAGCAATCTGACAACATCATCTACCTCCTGCACCAAATTGGACCGCGGAAGAGTTCTCGGGAACTTTGAAGGAGATCTAGGCTTCTTCATGTATCGGCTATTCATTATGCTCACGCAATCAGCTCTATGCTTCTCCCATCTACTATCAGCATCCTGAATGCTAATGGAAGTCACCACCTTTCGCACTGGAATCTTCAAACAATAATTGATGAACTCTGCGTCCAAACGAATTATTGTCTTTCCTACAACATCGTGCAATCGATCCGGATGAAGGATGATAAGATCTAGCACACTCCATCACGAACTCTTGAAATCGGGTTGTACATGGAAAAGCTCAGTAGCTTGGATAATTCCACCGCTTTTAACAACAGAGCATTAGTGAAGTCTTTCCCGCTCTGGATCTATCAATCAAATCGGAAAGAGGTTCCGGGCCTAGATCTGTGTCTCCTATGTCTGCAAGTTTGGAAGCAATGCATGACTCCATCGTGCTTTCTTTTTCATCTCTTTTCGCCATGGCTTTGTCTATCTTTGTCTGAATAATTCTTTTTCTTCTAACTTGGCCGGATTTCTTCAATACTGGTGCAGATCTGGACAATTCTTCAGATTCGGAGGATATTTGCAATGTATTGGACATTGATAAAAACTCCTTTTCTTTTGTAAAGCACCTGTAATGAATTCCTGCAATTTATTCAGACAAAAATGGCCACCGGAGCATGAATAGTGAATTTAAATTGTAAAAATCTGCACTTTTCAAGCCTGCTGCCCCAAAAATTGGTGTTTAATTTACACATAAAGAGAGCATGAATCCTTTCAATCAACACCTGAGCTCCTGTAACACCTGTGGAAACAATTATGCAGACAAAGATCAACCTCCTTCAAAGCATGTGCCAAATCTGGAAGCTTTTAGCCTTGTTGCCACCTTGCCTGAGCAAAATCCTTCTCCTAATGGGGGCGCACTTTTCCTCTTGGCTGCAATTATTTACCTGTGAATCAAATTATTCACCCATATGGCTGCCCATGCTTATATAACCTTCACAATTCTATAATTAATAATTGCCCTAACAATTAAAGGCAATTAATTAATTAAAAATCATGCTCTTCTCTTTTAAAAATAGCATGTTTAAGGACATCCATTCAATAAATTAAATTAATCCAATTTAATCCTTCACACATCACTTCACTTAAGCTTCACAGTGTGCCTTGACCATAGCCACTGAAAATAGAAATTAATTTAATGTTTTAATGCCTTAAAAACATTAAATAACTCCCAAATGGGGCACACTTTTTGAGAGGAAGAGGGCAGCCACTAAATAAATTAAATTTAATGCTTTTAAATCCTTTCTTTTATTCCCTCTTTGACTTTTTGACTTCCTCCAAGCTTGGGTGCACTTTTTGAGAGAATAGATTAATTAAAATAATCAATTTAAGTCTTCCATCATCTCACCAAAGGGGGCACACTTTTTTGCACATGTAATTCTATTTTTAAGAATTTTTTCACAATGGGATTCTTTACCCTGCAAGGCAGGCACCAAAATCCCATGATCCACTTAAGTGATTTGACTTTGACAATGGGATTATTTACCCTGCAAGGTAGGCACTAAAATCCCATGATTTCACTTAAGTCACTTTCCTTTTATTTTATCATGGGAATTCTTACCCTGCAAGGCAGGCAATAAATTCCCACCTACCTGCAGCCTCTATTTTTCCCACTGCAGCTTAAGTGATTTTTATAACACGGAAAAGTACCTGCCAGCGGTATAAAATTCCCACCTGCATGCGGCTTCTAATTTTCTTATTACAGCTTAAATCCTTTGTTTTCAAAAAATGCGCCATCCCGCAGGGGGCTTTTCTGCGCACGACTTCGCTTTTTCCCGTGATCCGCACCTCCGATGGCGACTTTCCGGGCATAATGTCCATCCGCTCTAGGCCAAAATCGGGCTTACAGCAAAGGAATTGTTCCAGAGAAATTTCACAGAAAATGAAACGGGACACCACAAAAACACGAAAAATTGCCAAAAGTTACAAATAAAGCCCAAAACTTATTACAAGTTAAAACCCTTCTGGCACATAGGAATAATAACATATTCGCTCATAATAGAGTTAAAACGGAGCGCAAATAGCCTCATACGGGGCTCAAAATAATTAAATACAAATTTCCCATGAGACAAATCCCTCACGAGAATAAAACAATTTTGGGCATCTGGGTATTTGGCGAAAAAGGCTAATATGGCTCTTTGGGATTATCTTGACGCAATACAAGAACTTTCAGGCAATAAAAACACAAAACGACCCATTATTTTAAAAGTACGAAAAATTTTCGGATAGGGTAGTCGACAGATTTCAGGGTGAAATCTGAGTGACACCAGTTGGCTCCGTCTGTGGACATCTTTTTCTTTGTCAGAATGACAAAGGGAAAATATGAGATCCCAACGCATCTCTAGTTTCGTATCTTGTCCTTTGGGCATGGGGTCGGGCGAACAAACACAACACAACACAAAAACAAAACAAAATAAGAAAAAACAAACAAATCTTTATTTATGTACATACAGGTTGCACCCTGTTTCTCATTTCTGAACAACTTCAAGTGTTGCCCATTGAAAGGCAACGACAATTGAACTCCATCTTGATGAGCAAGAATGAAGCTATCCGCTCCGACAATTCTCTTAATCACAAAAGGCCCTTTCCATAATGAATCAAACTTTCCATGCATGCCTTTTGTTTCTCTTCTTTTGTCCCATAAAGGACCCAGTCATTGACTTCAAACTTCCTTTCCCTGGATTTTTGTCAAAGATGACTTTCACCTTCCTTTGATGTTTTGTCAACCTATCTACAACTTGAGTTTGTACTTCCCTCAGTTCAGTCAGGTACATGATTCTTTTATCAATAGCATCCATGAATGTGGAATCCTCCAGGGCCTTAGAAAGTCATAGGGCAGGTAGTTCCAAGGTAAGAGGCAGCTCCGTGTCTCTACCATATAAGCAGCTGAAATGGGGACATGCCTATCACCCTTTTTGGTGTGATCCTATCGGCCCATAATGCATCAAACAACTTTTTATGCCAAGTCCTTTGATTTTCCGTTACAAGCTTGCGCACGATAGTTACCAAGTTTTTATTACTAGATTCAGCTTGACCATTCCCTTGTGGATAGTAGTTTGAGGAATGAACCAGCTGGATCCCATAAGTGTAGCAGAATTCCACCAACTCCTCAGAAGAAAGATTCGGAGCATTGTCTGCTACAATTTTGCTGGGCACGCCAAACCTGACAATAATATTTTCTTTTATAAAATTGCACACCTCGGCGGAAGTGGCATTCTTCACAGGAATAGCTTCTACCCACTTACTAAAATAATCAGTAGCTGTTAGAATGTAATGATGACCGGCGCTGGAAGCCGGGTTAATCATTCCAATAAAATCCATTCCCCACTGTTGGAAAGGTTCTTCAATCACAATGGGTTTTAGGGGTAATGCAGGCAATTTCACACGCCCAACAAAATGTTGGCATGCTTGACACTTAGCTACCCATTCTGCAGTATCTTGAAAAAGGGTGGGCCAGTAATACCTTGCTCTAAGGATCTTGTGTGCAGTGACTCGGGCTGAGAAATGACCACCACAAGCCATGTCATGAAACTGTTGTAGTAGTTGATCCTGTTGAGCTTTGTCCACGCATCTGAGAAATACGCCATCAATTCCCTTCTTGTACAAACCATTATCCCAAAGAACAAAATCTTTGGATTTTAGTTTGATAGTTCGTTTCTCTTTTCTGGAAAGTTGATCTGGGCATTCTCCATACGTCAGAAAGTAAGCAATGTTACTGTACCACTCCTCTACCAGATCTATAAAAAGTACTGCAGGTAAATCTTCATCTATCCCATCCTGATCTGCTTCAGTCATTGATGTTTTCATCTCCATCATTAATTCACACAAACCTCTTCCTTGAACCAGCTTTGTTGGTTTAATATCTAGGTCGTATTCTTGAACCTTTGTCACCCATGTGCCTCTCAATAATCCTAACTCTTGCTGAGTAAGAATGGATTTAACTGCAGTATCTGGAACCAAAACCACAGTGTGTGAGGAAAGAATATAATACCTGAAAGCCTTACATGCCTTCACCATTGCATATGTGTGTTTTTCCATGGGAGTGTATTTCAACTCATAGGCTTTAAGGGGCGTGCTCATGAAAGCAATAGGAGCTTCTGCGTCCTCTTGATTTTTCTGCATCAGTATTGCTGACATGGTGTGTTCGGAGGAATAACAATAAAGAATAAATTCTTTACTGAAGTCGGGTGAAACCAAGATCGTGCTTTCGATAGGGCCTCTTTAATTTTCTCGAAAGCTTCCTTCCCTTCGCTGCTCCATTTAAAATCTTGTGTCTTCTTCATCATATTCGAAATATGACGAGTTAGCTCAGCAAAGTCAGGAATGAATCTCCTGAGAAAATTCACTTTTCCAAAGAAAGAGTGAACTCCTTTTTTGGATGTAGGCAAAGGCAATGTCTGAATGGATTTGACGCATTCTGGATCTATCTTTGTTCCTTCTTTAGAGACAATGTGTCCCAGTAGTTTCCCTTCTGTTACAGCAAAGATGGATTTCTTAGGATTCAAAGAGATACCATGCTTACGGCATTGTATGAAAACCTCTTCCAAGTTTGAAATGTGTGTGCTTCTATCTTTGGAAAAGACTGTCAGATCATCCAGGTACACAACTATGCTTATATCTTTGAGATGAGCAAAGGCTAGATCCATAGCTCGAACGGCATTTTCTGGTATGCGAAGGTTCCCCAAGGTGTGATGAACGTCATTTTGTATTGATCTTCCTCGGCCACCTTGACTTGATTGTAGCCTGAGAAGCCGTCGAGCATGGAAAGCATCTCAGATCCAGTGACCACCTGCAGAGTGTGATCCATGATGGGGATGGGGTAGTTGTCCTTCAATGAAGCTTGATTAAGGTTGCGGAAATCCACACACAGCTTAATCTTGCCGTTCTTCTTCCTTACAGGGACTATGTTGGCCAACCATTCTGAATGATGTATGGGGTAAATAATATTTGCATCTAACAACTTTCGGATTTCTGTAAAGATGGTTCCCAAAATGGTAGGGTTGTGCCGCCGCAGCTTCTGCTTGAAAGGCTTGTGTTTTGGTTTAAGTGTGATATAGTGTTGAACTTCTGCAGGCTGATATGTTTTTAGATCCTGGTAAGACCAAGCAAAAACATCCATGTATTTCCTAAGGAGCTTAGTAAAAGCTTCTCTTTTGGCTTCTGAACAACACTTACCCAGATTTACTAATTTGGGATCATTGTCAACTCCCGAATTTAGTAGTTGTGTGTCGAAGGAAGAACCTTCCCCACTGTCTTCATTTTTCTTAAGCATATGATCATGCTTATCAAACATTTCCTCAAGAGACACCAAGCCTTTAGGAATTTTATTTCCTTTAGCTAGATAATCTCCTGGCCTCCCGAGACGCGTCCGTATCCATTTCTCCGACGATGAGTCCGCTGCTAGGAGGTGAATTGCTTCCCTCATAGTAGATTTCTTCAAAGTTGTCCTTCTATTGGAGAAACACAAAGAATCTGTGTGTCATCGTTGAAAACTTGCCATTCTTTGGACGCTGTCGAACCTTTGGGCAAAAGACCATCTCCACCTTGTAGTCTCCTGCCTAAAGAATGCAGGGGGCTTATCCATATTCAACAAGGATACGATTCTGCAAGCGAATCAGCTCTTTAATTTTGTTCTCTCGAATCTAAGATACCGAGAAAGCTGAAAAATCCAGATAGCAGAGTAGATCCGATCTCTAGTGTCATAGTTTGTCTTTTTGACTTGGTAAAGGCCTCTTATCTGCTTCACGATCAGCTCAGCATCTCCCTTTGTGTGTAATAGTTTGATTCCCATTGTTCTTGCTTGCTCCATGCCTAACAACAACACTTCATACTCAGTTATATTGTTAGTATTTTCGAACATCAATTTGAAGGAGTGTGCATGCACCTTCCCTTCAAGAGAGATAAGAACAACGCCTACGCCGGATCCAAATGAATAGCAGCTGCCATCAAATTCCAGAGTCCAAATCTTGTTGTCAAGTTGATGTGGCTCTTGAATCACAAGTTGAACATCTTCTTTATCCATTTCTAGATAATAGACTCCGTGATCTCGATTCCTGAAACAAGATCTGAGATCTAGGATCCTCAGACTTTGACACTGTGTACTTAGATTTCTTCTCAGGTTCCAGCTTCTGATTTACTCCTTTGATTGGTATGTGCGCACAAGACCAATCCATCTTGACTTCTCCACCCAACTCTTTGCAGAAATTTCTACTCAATAGCATGCCATAAGAGACTGGAATGTCTGCTACAAGGATAGTCATTTTCAGTCTTTTATCTGGAAAAGAAGCAAGTACTGCCTGCGCATCTTTGATTTGCCCCACAAGAGGGACTTGCCTTTCCATTGAATAGCATCTTCTGATGGTTTTTGTCAATGTGAGACCCAAGGCATCAACAACTTTTGCAGGCATGACATTGTCAGAAGCTCCAGAGTCCAAGATGCAATTGCTTAGTCTATGTCTGTTGATGAGCAAAGACACATAGAATGGCTCAATCCTTTCTGATGTAGCAGGAGAAGAGGTAGAAGGAGAAGAACTTGCAGCCGCATTATTTGAAGGGGGAGTATTCTTTGGGCTTGACAAGATACCCCGTGAAGTATTATTTGTTGGGCTAGGACCATTACTTTGCACATATTTGACCAATCTATTCAGCTGATCAGGAAATGCTCTCAAATACTCAGCTTCTGACATTTGGACCTTGTTCCTCTTGATGTGATCAATTATGTCAAAGCTTGACTTGCTTCGGCGGGATGTGTGTTGGCTCTTTCTTTGCGAATGAAAGAATTTGAATATTTATCCTTGGGCGCTAATGAAGAAGGAAGAGTGCTACCTCTTTTCAAGATAGTAACATCCGGGCCAGGATCTTCTCTTTCTCTTCGGCCACTTGTGGATGCTTTGGCATTTTGGCGTGTCTGAGACCTTGTGAACACTGCAAAAGTGTGACCATCAGAATCTTCAAAAGATTCATAATAGCCATCATCAAATTTGTAGTCCAGGTAACCAATATTAGAGTCACCAGCGGGATCTATAAAGTCTTCATCATCGAATGATTCATCAATGCCAAGATCCTCTTCATTAGTTTCCAAGTTATTCCTTGGAGCAGCTTCTATTGCCAACCGTTGTGGTGCAGCAGCAAGTCTGTTTCGGTTTTGATTTTGATTTTGACCATTAAAGGTCTAGGTAGGAGCTATTCTTGAGGGGGTTGCATTCCCTGCTTGAGAGATCTACTTCTTGATCTGCAACATGTCATTAGCCAATTTCTGCAACAAAGGATCTGAAGTACTTGAAGAAGCGCCATCACCTTTGTGAGATGGTTGTTTGAGCTTTCCAGCAATGATCAAATCATCCTCAACCTCCACAGCAAAATTTTGTGCTTCAAGTAGATTTACAGTCTTGCCCTTCTTAGTTGATATCCAACTTCGGGCAATAGAGCGTTTATAAAAAACGTCTTTTGATTTTCGTCGCTCAATGCGGCAGAAGTGGGGATTTTATATAAAATCCTTTGGAACCTTGCAATAAAGTCCCGCATGTTCTCGCTTGGCTCTTTCTTCAACTGCGTCAGTTGGGTGATCAACGTGCTAGCATCCTCTGCGGGCTTGAATCTTTTCAAAAATTGCTCACGCATAGTCGCCCAGTTGGTTATGGTGTCAGGAGCCAGCCGATAGAACCATTCTCCAGCCAAGTCGTGTAGAGTCTCAATGAAGAGTCTGACCGAGACATCTTCATGCTCTACTGCAAGCACACCACAAGATATGAAGAAGGCTGCCAAATGATCATCCGGGTTTTGCTTTCCATCTCCAAAGAATTTTGGAAAATTCTTTCTGATCCCTTTGGCAGCTCGTGCTCCCAAAAGCTAGCCCAAAAGCTGCTCCCCATGGAACAGGTACTAGTTGATGCCCCATGTTGACTTGAGCATGTCTCCTCCTTGTGTAGACTTGATAGACTTGATGGATAATTCCAGCTATCGAATTATGCTGAATACGATCCAAATCTGAATGGGTGTGCACTCTCCTTCCTGGTGAGAGACTAGATCTGCGGCTTCTAACTTGAGGAGGATGATTGAAATTGAATTGCTCCTGCAGTCGGAAGAAATGATCAGTCCTTCCTTGCGCCTTCACAGATCGGGTGAATGGATGTTCAGCCAGGTTGAGATTTGTATGGAAAACACTCCAATCTTCAATAGATAAACTTTGATCTGCAAAGAAAAGTTGTTCCCAAATGAGTCGCTTAAAAATCATTGGCTAGATTTTCTGCATAGCATCAAACCTAGGCAGTCATGAGATAAATCTCCCTCATTTAACCGGTGAGGCTCCCGTGTCAGATTTGTCAATAAAAATGTGTTATTATCTATCAGGGGTTTTACTTTAACCACTTAGTTCATGAACCATAACTAAGAAGTTCTGCAGCAAGTAAGCAACTGTTTAAGAAAGGAAAGTTATAGAAGAAAGGAAGTAAAGGAAATACAGAGAAGAAATGGGGAAGATGTGCATCCCAATTAGTAGATAACAGAGCTAATTGCATGCACATAGAAGAAACTTAATAGATATGAACACGTAATTATAAAAAAGGCAGCTCTAGATCTAGATCTAAAGTGACACAAAGTATATTAAGAGATCTAATATTAAAAGTAAGAAACACAGTACACCGTGACACAAAGTTCTCCGGAAACCTACTCCTTTGTATTCCTTTGCTCCAAGTTGCTCTTAGGGGTTCAACACAAAGTCTAGAACACAAGATTGCTGCTTACAAATTCTGATCGATCATTAACCCGGAGGTTCTTCTCCTACTTATAGAATGTAGGAGGGAAAGTACAAATGGGAAGTCTAACTGAACTAAAACATAAACAACAAGTAAAGCTGACATTTGGCAATCATCCTCAACTAACTTCTCCTTAAGTGACACATGTATCACTTAACTAATAGAATGGTTCCACATGACTTCAAGTAATGGTTGCAAAACCAATAACTTAGAAGTTTTACAATTTCATCTGGGAACATATAAAATAGAAGAAGAAAGAATACAAGAAGTCATGTCAGCTGTAACATTTATGTCTTCTTCTTGTTCTGATATCGATATACTTGTCGAACATATAATTCAGCATCCTTCCATCTATTTTAGCCATTGCTTCCTTCTCTGTCCTGAATTGTAGCAACCCTTCATTCAACACTTTGATGCATGCTTCCACCTCCTCCAAGCTCGGCCCAAACCTCACAATGTCTACCTACAGCGCCACCAGTCTACTGATAGAATTCATCGTGAAAGGCTTGGTAGCTTTATCAATTCTCTTTTGTACCATCAGGAGAGAACCTTCTAGAGAATAAGGCACCTCGTTAGAAACAATCCACACGTATGAAGTAACGCCTCCGACCACATCCTCCTCAGTGAAAGAAATGATACTATTGGGTAAGGATGATGTCTTACTTTCAAGTGCCTGCATCCTCTTCAGCAAAACTTTGCAGATCTCCAAACGGAAATATACCGCAAACTCCAGCTAATTCCCCTTCTCAACCGATCCATCCGTACAATTTTCTCTCGCAATAAATACATCTCCCAAAGAACTTGTTGATCTCGACCAAAATACTCAGTTACTCTCTACAATTTTATTCATGCCTTCTATGTTCGTCATCAATTGCTTCAATTGATTTGTTGCATCATCCATAACCTTTAGGTAGGTGGCACTTCCCAAGTTGTAGATCAAGCTTGAAGAATAATCAAATCCTTCCATTCGTCAATAGTCTTTACTTGCTTGTTTGCATCCTCCATTTTCTCGCATAAGATGATCACTCACCCGCTCTGAAATGGGCTGAATGGAAGGTTTAGCAAACTTGGCTATGATCTCACATAATTGAAATAATTTCTTCTGCAACTCTTCTTTCTCTCGCCTTCTCACTGTCAACCTAAGAAATAAAGCATCCATCAATGTCTGTGTGTCATGCCTCAATCCTTCAGTGGTGGCTTGACCGAGGGGTACTTTGGTCACTGTCACATCTTCTGCCGTGAGATCCTCTTCTATCTTTCCTCTCGCCGGAATTGATATCTCAAAGAATTCCTCTCCCAAATCCTCAATGATCAACCTAGAAGTTTCGTAGCAACTTTAGGCCTTCTATCTCTTCTACCGAGATCCTGAAGTAGTTGCAGTCGTACTCCTCTAAGTTCATCTCCATTCTCGCTTCTGAACCAACCGCAAAGCTAACCATTCTCGAGAAGTTACTTCTGGAGAGAGTGAGAATTCGGCCGAGTGCACTACCATCTCCCACTGCATCCTCTCCATCGAAATTGCCACAAGTGTTATGGCTGGCATCCTCTAAATCATTCAAGGACAAAGCTCTTTCTAACTCTGCCATCTGTAGCTTCAACGTATTCTCTAGCATGGGTGATGAACGAAGTGGCTGAGGAGAGAAGACGAATGTCACCGGATTCAATGGAGGCATGGAAACATCCTGTATTGCTATGGTGCAATAATTGGTGAAGTACTAGGTGCTGGAGAAGCCGGAGTCAAAGCTATGGTCGTAGAAGTGATCTTCTCTTTTCTTGAGATCTTCTATGTACTTTCAACTTCTTAGACCTTCTGCTACTTTCTCCTTCATGCTTTCGCTTGAGGGAATCTCCTGCGCTGAATTTGCCCGTGATTTGATTCATCAATGCTTCATCAAGGCAATATCGCCGTCAGAACCGGCTTTGAAGTATTTACCAACACAGCTCTAGATCTTTCTTCAATCAAATGACAGCCTCCTACGTTATCCTGCAGTATGGCTTTATCTCCTCCCATTTGATGGTAAGTGTCAAGTACCACATTCCCATCATCTTTAAGATCCGCAGGTATCCGTGCTAGTCCAAAGTCGAACACTTGCTTTGCTGATAGCCTGCTGAAATCTCTCTTTCTAACCTCGTACTCACTTTTGCACTTCATCCAGAAATCTTCTAATGAAGGCACATGTGCGTACTCTTGGGAGATCATCTTCCTGGCTACTCCAAATGGATCGAAGTTTAGCCGTGCAGAGAAGAACTCTTGCTCATACTCGGATAACATTTGCACCTCCATCCCTCGAGCTCTATGAATGCTAATGCAACTGTAATGTCCCACAGTGATTGGGAAGAAGCCCGTAGACTTGTGCCGCTTTGACTGAAGGTCATGTAATTCCACAAGTTGCCTGCTGAGCTCCATGGCGATCAATCTATCATTCGGATACCTGTGCATCTTTATTGGTTCTCCAGAAAATCTTGTAACCCTGAGGTATGTGAATTCTACAAATTGAATGAATAGACTACCAATCTTGGACACAGCTTCCCACGCTTCCTTGCTTACCCTGTTGGCCTTCAGGTCTTTGTCTAGCCTGCAGATGAAATCATAGAAGAAGTAATCGTTGATCACTTTGAAGTCTTTCTCGCATGCAGGTGCGGTAAGCTATGGGTAGCACTCGAAAATGGGATCCTTAGAAAGAACACCACATCTATCCAGCATGGAAAAAACGCCTTGTGAAGCTGCAGCATACACCAAGTATGAAGTCATCTTGAAGCTAAAAGTATGCTTCACGTTCCGGAGTTGCTCACCGATGTTGTTGCTAATAATTTCTGACCAATTGATTATGGAATCAACCTTGTTGATTTCAATGGTCCTGATGAACGCATACATCCATGTACGGAAAGTGTAAGCATTCGCTTCATCGTTAATCCTGCATAGCAATCTGACAACATCATCTACCTCCTGCACCAAATTGGACCGCGGAAGAGTTCTCGGAACTTTGAAGGAGATCTAGGCTTCTTCATGTATCGGCTATTCATTATGCTCACGCAATCAGCTCTATGCTTCTCCCATCTACTGTCAGCATCCTGAATGCTAATGGAAGTCACCACCTTTCGCACTGGAATCTTCAAACAATAATTGATGAACTCTGCGTCCAAACGAATTATTGTCTTTCCTGCAGCATCACGCACTGATCTGGATGAAGGATGATAAGATCTAGCACACTCCATCACAAACTCTGGCAATTGGGTTGTACATGGAAAAGTTGTAGCTCGGATAATTCCACTGCTTTTAACAACAGCATTAGCGAAGTCTTTCCCGCTCTGGATCTATCAATCAAATCGGAAAGAGGTTCCGGGCCTAGATCTGTGTCTCCTATGTCTGCAAGTTTGGAAGCAATGCATGACTCCATCGTGCTTTCTTTTTCATCTCTTTTCGCCATGGCTTTGTCTATCTTTGTCTGAATAATTCTTTTTCTTCTTACTTGGCCGGATTTCTTCAATACTGGTGCAGATCTGACAATTCTTCAGATTCGAGGATATTTGCAATGTATTGGACATTGATAAAAACTCCTTTTCTTTTGTAAAGCACCTGTAATGAATTCCTGCAATTTATTCAGACAAAAATGGCCACCGAGCATGAATAGTGAATTTAAATTGTAAAAATCTGCACTTTTCAAGCTCGCTGCCCCAAAAATTGGTGTTTAATTTACACATAAAGAGAGCATGAATCCTTTCAATCAACACCTGAGCTCCTGTAACACCTATGGAAACAATTATGCAGACAAAGATCAACCTCCTTCAAAGCATGCGCCAAATCTGGAAGCTTTTAGCCTTGTTGCCACCTTGCACGAGCAAAATCCTTCTCCTAATGGGGGCACACTTTTCCTCTTGGCTGCAATTCTTTACCTGTGAATCAAATTATTCACCCATATGACTGCCCATGCTTATATAACCTTCACAATTCTATAATTAATAATTTCCCTAACAATTAAAGGTAATTAATTAATTAAAAATCATGATCTTCTCTTTTAAAAATAGCATGTTTAAGGACATCCATTCAATAAATTAAATTAATCTAATTTAATCCTTCACACATCACTTCACTTAAGCTTCACAAAGGTGCCTTGACCATAGCCACTTTAAAATAGAAATTAATTTAATGTTTTAATGCCTTAAAAAACATTAAATAACTCCCAAATGGGGCGCACTTTTTGAGAGGAAGGGGGCAGCCACTAAATAAATTAAATTTAATGCTTTTAAATCCTTTCTTTTATTCCCTCTTTGACTTTTTGACTTCGTCCAAGCTTGGGCGCACTTTTTGAGAGAATAGATTAATTAAAATAATCAATTTAAGTCTTCCATCATCTCACCAAAGGGGGCGCACTTTTTTGCACATGTAATTCTATTTTTAAGAATTTTTTCACAATGGGATTATTTACCCTGGAAGGCAGGCACTAAAATCCCATGATTTCACTTAAGTCACTTTCCTTTTATTTTATCATGGGAATTCTTACCCTGCAAGGTAGGCAATAAACTCCCACCTGCCTGAAGCCTCTATTTTTCCCACTGCAGCTTAAGTGATTTTTATAACACGGGAAAAAGTACCTGCCAGGCAGGTATAAAATTCCCACCCTGTCTTGCGGCTTCTATTTTTCCCATTGCAACTTAAATCCTTTGTTTTCCAAAAATGCGCCCATCCTCGGGGGCTTTTCGTGCACGACTTCACTTTTTCCCAGGTGATCCGGACCTCAGATGGCGACTTCCTTCGGGCATAATGTGCGTATATGTTTTCCACCGTGCTCTAGGCCAAAATCGGGCTTACTTGAAAGGAATTGTTCCAAAGAAATTTCACGAAAACAAAACGGACAACACAAAAACATGAAAAATTGCCAAAAGTTACAAATAAAGCCCAAAACTTATTACAAGTTAAAACCCTTCTGGCACATAGGAATAATAACATATTCACTCATAATAGAGTTAAAACGGAGCGCAAATAGCCTCATACGGGGCTCAAAATAATTAAATACAAATTTCCCGCAGACAAATCCCGACGACAGAATAAAACAATTTTGGGCATCTGGGTATTTGGCGAAAAAGGCTAATATGGCTCTTTGGGATTATCTTGACGCAATACAAGAACTTTCAGGCAATAAAAACACAAAACGACCCATTATTTTAAAAGTACGAAATTTTTCGGATAGGGTAGTCACAGATTTCAGGGTGAAATCTGAGTGACACCATTGGCTCCGTCTGTGGACATCTTTTTCTTTGTCAGAATGACAAAGGGAAAAGATGAGATCCCAGCATCTCTAGTTTCGTATCTTGTCCTTTGGGCACGGGGTCAGGCAAACAAACACAACACAACACAAAAACAAAACAAAACAAGGAAAAACAAACAAAGTTTTATTTATGTACATACAGGTTGCACTGCTTTCTCATTTCCGAACACCAAGGCCTTATATGGTCATAGGTGTAGAACACCTATAAGTTGGGACAATCCTGAAGATAGAGTACTAATTGGGCAAAATGCTTTAAATGGAAAAACAGTTAAATTAATCCAAGAAAGATTGAAAGAGGCAAAAAATAGATAGAAAAGTTATGTAGATTTAAAAGAATTGACAGAAAGTTTAACGTGGGAGATAAAAATTTTCTTAGGGTCAAACCTAAAAAGAGTTCCATTTCATTTGGCAAGTCAGCCAAACTATCTCCTAGGTTTGTAGGACCATTTGAAGTCCTAGAGGTCGTTGGACTAGTAGCCTACAAGCTAACACTACCTCCCACTCTATCCAGCTACACAATGTATTTCATGTATCCTCGCTTAACAAATATATTTAACACATGTACTTAATTGGGATTCATTGCAGTTTTGGATCCAAGGGTAATCAAAGATTGATCCTATAAGGATACTAGAAACCCGGAAGTTGCACTTGAGGAACTGTGAGGTTTTACAATGTAAGGTCTAGTGGGATCAATATTATGAAGAAAGTGCCACTTGGGAGAATTTGGAAGATATCCAAACTACTTTTCTGCATCTGTTTGACTAATTTTTATTAACATGTTTTGTTATAGTGCTAAATTAAATTCTTTCTGTAAAGTGGTAGATAAGAAAATTTTGTAGATAAGCCTACAACTGAATATTGGGACTAAGATACCTTTTGATTAGTAGTTACTGTTGAAGATTTTGTTAATGAACCCGAGAAAATCTATCGTTTAAGCAGTAATGTGTTATGTCTATAGATTATGTGACTGATTTTCTAGATATATAAGGGTTGTTGTGACCTTTATGATTCAGCTGAAATAATATTGTTACAAATTCTAAGCTGATTTGAAATATATTTATGCAGCAAATGAATGATGGGTTAGTTTATCTATTTATCCTGAAATCATCGAGACGATGATTATTCTAAGGGGTGGAGTATGTAACATCCCAAATTTTCTTGTAAGTTAAATTAACTACGGTTAAGTCTAATCAGGATTAGATGAGATCATCATTGTGTGTAAAATTCATTTGGTTCGTCGTGTCATGACCCACAACTTCTGCTACGGGGCATGACACTACTGAACGAGTAACCCCGCACCCACCTTGATGATCCTTCCTAAAACGTGATTAGGCCTTAATCGTAGGTAAAACGGTTCATAAATGATAGTGAATCTTTCGGTTATTTATATTTCGGTTACTTTATTTTAATCGGTTTGGTCGTATTTTGTTTTGTTCGACTTTTGTTATGACCGCGATGATAATTGCCTCTGTTTTATTTGACAATGCTATATCAAGCCAACTTTATGAGAATATTCGAATTATTATTTACTGGACTTGGTGATTTTCGTTATTGGAATGTTTTATATAAACCTGGAAATTCAACTAATTATTATGGTAATATATTGTGGGAAATATGTGGACTTGTATTATGGAGGTTAATTTAAACTTAACCATTAAGTAGGGTAACAACTAAAGTAAAAATAAATAAATAAATGAAATATTAATTAATATATATATATTTTAGAAATTTGGCGGAGTAAGCCAAAAATTTATTTATTCATTAAAAATTTATGGGTTTTGTAAAGCGAAACACCTTCATAGGGCACTATGTGTGTGGCATCCACTAATGCATGTTCGACATTGGGAAGCCCGAAAATTCTTCAATATGTTGTCCAACTATAGTTTCTTTCATTATATTTTACTTTTATTTCTCCTTTTTCTATTTCCATTCTTCCCTTCTCGGGATACCTGCGTGATTATTGGAGGAAGGAAGGATTCAACTTGTTGGGGCTAAGAGTAAAAGGTTGTTGATTCTGGTTTACTTCGGCATGAATATCTTCTCCCTTCTTTCTTTGCGTTATTTTTGTAAAAAAGAGGAAATACACATTCTATTTTAATGACAATCAAGGAATTTGTGGACAGCTTTGATTTAATTGTTTGGAGATGAAGTTTGAAAAGGAAATTGATGGATTTTGTATTCTTTTTAGTTTTCTTTGGGTGGTTTTAACTAAACCTTAAAAAAATGCGAGATGGAGTTTTGGGTTTTGATCTGCAAAAAATAAAGTAAAAGAAAGGTTAAAAATTCCTTCTTTGCATTAAAATAAATTGTACCCAAAAGGAAAAGAGTTGGGTTTTTCCTCTACTGGAAGAAGGAAAATGTTTTGTGAATTTGTGTGTTTATAATCAATTTGTGCTTGTGGGTTTCTATTTGTTAACTGAAATTTGGTTGTGTGTTTTCTGTAAACAAATCGATTTGATACCCAAAACTATTTGGGTATACAAATCAATTTGCATAAATGAATCGATTTGGGTATACAAATCGATTTGCATAAATGAATTGATTTGGGTAACCCAATCGATATGGGCATGCAACCGGTTGGGGTTTTGTATTTTTTTTCTTCTTGGTTGTTATATGCAAGTCTGATTTTTGATTTATTGAGATCTTTTGAATGATAATTTGTGGATGTCAAAGCTCTTGCATGGGGCTGCATTTTCTAGAAATTTTATCATTATGGACATCTAAATTGGATCTTGTATAAATAAGGGTGTGTTGTTATGTGTGAATAATTACAAAAAAAAATGGCATTTAACGTGTAACTTCCAGCCTGGCAATATGACTTAGATTCTTGTAAGACTGTGAAACAAAAATTGCTTGTCTTGGTAAGGGCATGAAAGTCAGGACAACTTGACCGAGATGCACCAAGGAGTAATTGGTGGCATGATTGGGTTTAATATAATGATATCTTATGAAAGAAATTATTAGTTGTTTTTTTACTAAAAAGAGTATGTTTAAATGATGTAATCATGGTGTTGATATATTATTTTGTTGGGTTGTTCGTTTACCAAAAAGAACATGTTAAAATGATGTAATTATGGTGATATTTGTGCTAATTTGTAGAGCTGCTCATTGACTGAAAAAAATAAGTTTTGTTTTACTTGATTAATGACGTTTTTGGACGATACAATGAGCTGCTCATCACCTTGAGAGAATATGTTTAATTGGTATTTGGAAATGATGATTTCAGACAATTTTGTTAAGTTGCTCGTTGATTTGGAAGGTAAGAAAAATAGTATTTAAATCTATACCAAGTAAAGTATGATTTGCTTGTGGTTATAATATGAATTCGGATGTTGAATGATTATGGTTTGATTATTATTTTTGTGATGGTAACTTATTAAAAATAAGGGGAAAAAAGTACTCTTCTTAATCATATTGTTTTTACGAGTTATGTAGAAATTTTAAATGTCAAATACTTATTGATTGAAGCTGAAATATGGATGTCTTGATCTTTGTGATTAGAGGGAAACATGATCGCTGAAATAGAAATTAGTTATTCTATTTGTGTGCATCCATAGCTTTATCTTTATGGAAAACATGTAGTAATACATTTTCAGTTGTATTACCATGTGCTTGTTGATAAAACAACATGTCATATTTTATTAAATAATTGCATCAGAAAATGGAGTTAATGTTCATGCCAGTTCATTTTGAACTGACATCATACCACTACTCCAGGTCTTGTAGGACAATTACCCGTCACATTCTTGGACGTGTAAAAACTCATGTCTTGTGAAGTTTTATCGTAGCATGGATCTAAATGAGATACTTGGATTTCAATTTTGTAGAAGAATGATATCATAGAATTTTGATCGAATTTATTGGGATCTTGGACCCAATGTAAATATTCAAACCTCATTATGTGAGAATTATCAGTATCGGTTATACATTTCGCCTTAATGGCATATGTAATTTATGATTTTAATAAAGAGATGATTACTTTGTATGTAATAATATCTCGATATGAGTAAATGATAAATACTAGAATTGTGAAATCTTACTTTTCATAAATTGTTAAATATATTTATTTAATGTGGGGTGCTCCGAATGTAGATCACTCAATGCGGACATTAAGGACCCAAGCCCACCTCCATGTCTCACTTATAGAAAGTGATCCTCCAAAACCACCACTCCAGTTCATAGCTTTGGTATAATAAAAGTGTTTACCATCCAAAGTTTAGAGCTCTAGCTATCGACTCTTGACCTAGCTCTTTGCCACCTATTCCGATCTCCCCGGCGGCCTTTGGTGCTGGATCGATGCCGACCCTTCTAGTCTGGATCGGGAGTACCGCCTTTCTCACTTTGGGGTCTTGTCTCCCAAGCCTCCCCCCGAGGCATGGAAAAAAGTAGTGGAAGGGTCCACTTCTACCATCCATTCAGAAAAACTTTCTCCTATTTTGTCGATGGGACCTTCTCTCTTTTCATCCCCTCTCACATCACAACTCCGGTGAGTGTTGCTTCTGAGACATGTCCTCTTGTGGGAAAGCCGATGGGTCCTGCACCCCCTCGAAGATATTAAAAAATGGGCCCGAATGAAATGGAACCCTTTCGGTGCACTGGAAATAGCTGCGATGCCTAACGGTTTCATCCTTTTCTCTTTCATCATGAAGCAGGACTTCACACGTGCTCTTCTGGGTGGTCCATGGTTCTTCGGCAGAAGAGGTTTCTACATTAGGAAATGGTCACCTGGTTTCAACCCGCTCACTGAAACCATGACCCAGGCCCCAATATGGGTTCGTCTCCCAAGGTTTCCCCTGGAGTTCTGACATTCGGCGGTTATCGAAGGTATTGCTCTCTCTATGGGTTCTATAATAGCTATAGATCAGGCCACCAAGGCTAAAACTAGATTCATTCATGCTTGTTTCTATGTCAACACTGATGTCAGTTGTCCACTCCCAAAATTGATTGAACTTTTATCTGATTTTGGAACATGGATGCAACCTATAGAATACGAATACATCCCACAAGCTTGCTCCATCTGCAAAAGCATTAGACACATAGCAACTGGATGCCCCACTAGGCCTCAGTCTAAATCCAAACCCTACATTCCCTCACCCAAAAAAAAATGTCCCAAAGATGACTACTGAAGAGGCACTGCCATCCCAACTTCAAACCCCTTTGCACTCCTTGAAGAAGGTGAGATCAAAACCGGCCCAAGTAAGGTATGCCCGCTCAATCCTCAACCTCTCTCCACTACGATCCCTATTCTCACAGAGGTACCCCTTGATCCGCCTCCCCCTCCTCGCTAGTTGTGTCCCCCTCTGGCTACTTCTCGCCCCTTCTCGGCCTCCACCTTCCCCTCCTCCATCTTCCAACTCGCCCTCCCTCCTCTCCCCATAATTTCCTTAGATCTCCTGCCTTCCTGCTCCACTCATTCCTCTCGAGGACAACTTTAGCCTCCACATGACCTCGTAGTAGCTGCAAAGAAACCTGATATTGGAATAGAGAAAGCATGGGGTGCACCCCAGGAAATTTCAAGCTTCAGCAAGAATCTTCCCTTAATGTGGCCCAGGGAACCCAAAGCACCATCCCCATGGTTGTGGGGAGCAAACCCAAATTCAAGAAATGAAGATTATCTCATGGAACATAAGATGTCTTAACTCTCTGCAAAAATAGAGGGTCCTCAAGGATATGAAATTTAACCACTCCCCTGACATTATTATGCTTCAAGAAACTAAACTCAAAAAGGACAACAGTCTCTTGAAAATTTGGCCTTGACTTTTCATTTGTGTCCCAACTTTCAAAGAGGGAATTCGGGAGGCTTATGCACTCTTTAGGACCCCAAAATCTCAAAGGTGACTTTCTTCTACAACACCCCAATTTCTTGTGCATGCTCTTCCAAGAGGTTGGCTCTGATTCCACTTGGATAACAATCAAAATTTATGCCCCTAATTTGGAAACCCAACACGAAAGACTCGCTAGACATCTCAAATTTTATAAAAATTATGGCAATCTCCCCTGTTCTCATAATGGGAGACTTCAACAACACCCTCTATCCTTCTGAAAAACAAGGAGGAGCCCTTATTAATCCCTCCATCATGGAAGCTTTGGCTGATTTTATTTGTGAGGAGACCCTCTTTGATATGGACATGCACGATGCATCCTTTACCTGGTCCAACCGCAGAGTAGGCAGAAATCATATCCAAAGCAGATTGGATAGAGCTATGGGATCTATGGATTGGATCTCCCTTTACCCCGATTTTTACCTCAGCTCCCTGTCTTGAGCAGTGTCTTATCACATCCCCTTACTTCTTTGTGCTATTACCAAGATGAACATAAATAATCCCCCTTTCAAATTCGAACTTGCCTGGCTTGAGAACAATCATCTGGGACCTCTCATCAAAAACTGGTGGGATATCAACATCAGGGGTTCTGATATGTTTAAGTTCTCCACTAAGCTCAAGGAAATAAAAAAGCAACTTAAGATTTGGAAGAGCAAGGTCTTTGGTAACATCAAATTGCGCAAACAAAAGCTAACTCATGAAATTGCTAAAGTCTTTGCTCTTATGGAAGCAGATGGAAGATCGAAACATCTCCATAAACAAGAAAAAACTCTTCTTAGTGAATTCCATAATACCCTGAAAGAAGAAGAAACCTATTGGAGACAGAGATCTCAGGCGCTTTGGCTTGATCAGGGTGACCGAAACACCCAATTCTTCCACATTATCACTTCTAAACACAAAATCAGAGACAAAATCAGAGAGATGTTGACCTAGAATGGTAATTTATTAACCTCTTATCTTGATATCTCTAATGAATTAATCTCCTTTTATTCTAACCTCCTTCAGGCTGAGAACCCCCCTTCTGAGAAATCCATGTCAAGGATGCTTTAGCACAGTCTCTACTGATATGAATATCAATCTAACGAAGCCCTTCTCGATGGAGGAAATTCACAAAGAGGTCTTCACCATGAAAGGGGACAAGACTCCGAGTCCGACAGCCTTCCTGTTGCTTTCTTCCAAGTTTTCTGGACAATCATAAAGCGAATCTCTATAACGTGGTCAATGAATTACAGTCAAGTAACTCCATCCTTAAATAATGGAACGCCACTTTCATCGCTCTCACCCCCAAATTTCTTGGCTCTAAGGTTGTCACCAACTTCAGACTAATCAACTTATGCAACACCTCTTACAAAATCATCACAGAGATGATGGTAGCTAGGCTTAAACCCCTGATGAATGACCTCATCTCCCCGAATCAGAATGGTTTCATTAGCAGCCACCTCATCCACGGGAGCATCATCACTGTCTACGAAGCTATTCACTCGCCCAAAGATTCGAAATTTGTAGGAATGATCCTCGAATTAGATATACAAAAATATTTCGACAGAATCGCTTGGAATTTCTTGATCAGGGTGCTAAAAAGCTACGACTTTGATAACAGAAGGTGTAACTGGATTCTCTCCTGTATTTCTACCCCTTGCTTCTCAATTCTCATAGACGTAATTCTTGTTGGCTTCTTCAAAAACAATAGAGGTATTAGGTAAGGGGACCCCCTGTCTCCTTTCCTTTTTTACTAATGGTGGATTCTCTCAAAGCAGAGCCTTATAGGCTATCAAATGCTAGTCTTCCATTACGGTATTAAAATCACTTCTAATGCCCCCCGTGGCCACTCATAGCCAATTTGTAGACGATACTCTCCTCTTGAGTGTTGTCTCGGTGATTAAAGCTCGAGCCCTCATGGAAATTTTAAAAATTACCAAGCTGCTTCTCAGCAACTGATCAACTTCAACAAGAGCAACATATCCTTCTTAAACACCTCTCCTAGGACTCAAAGGAAGATTGCTGATATTTTTGGTTGTAAAATTGTGGATTTACCCTCCTCCTATCTTGGCATCCCCTCTTCAAGGGTAAGCAAACTAAAAATCTTTGGGATCCGATCATTGAGAGATATCAAATAAACTTGTGGCCTGGAAAGGTGCCCTTCTCAGTCAGGCTAGCAAACATCAATTGGTTAAAGCCACTCTTCAGAGTTTGCCTATCTACTTTATGTCCTTACTCAAAATGCCCTCCTCTGTGAAATCAGCCATTGAGAGAATCCAAAAAAATTCTCTCGGTCGGGTATGGAGGACAAGAAGCGAGTTCACCTAGTCTCCTGGAATGAAGTGTGTAAGCCATCCAATCTGGGAGGCCTTGGGATAAGACATATTGCTGATAGGAATGATGCCCTACTAGCTAAAATTGGCTGGGAAGTGGCTAAAGGTAACTCTCACTGGGATCAACTATTGAGAACCAAGTATTTATCTCAAGATGAGGATTTCCTTCTCTCCTCTCCGCCCCGCAACTCGGCTATTTGGAACTTGGTCACTAGCTCCCTCCATCTTTTACGTGTTGGCACCAAATGGAGACTCGAGAATGATAGAAAAATTGAGTTCTAGTCAGATTGGTGGATTGGAGAAAAGCCTCTATGTCTTAACCCTGCTTAGGAATCCATTAGAAGAACCCTCATTAATCCTCATGGCAATAAATTTTTTGGCTACTAGAGATTGACGAATTCTATCCCCTCCTGGGACATCCCGGAATGGCTGGGAATCGGCGAGCACCAGAGTCATCTTTTGGAGCAATTGAGAGTGGTTCTTTCTTCTATCTATATTCCTTTCTCCTCACCTAGTGATGATATTATATGGCCCCTCTCCCCTTCTGGATCCTTCTCTGTTAAAGCTGCTTCCCTTTCTAAGCCACGTACCAATTTTGGTCCTCCTCTCAGCAAAATTTGGCCCAAAGAAACTATCCCTAAAATTAGATTCTTTTCCTGGCTCTCCTTCAAGAATGCTTTCCTCTTAGGTGAAAACATGAAAAGGAGAGGCTTATCTCTTCCCACTCGCTGTGTTCTTTGCTTCAAAGTTGTGAAGTCCTCCTCTCATTTCCTGCTTCATTGTACCTTTTCTCAGGCTATCTGGAATGAGCTCCTGTCACATTTTGGTGTGGTCTGGACTTTCCCAGAATCCATACATGACACCCTTATTCAATGGTGTTCCCCCTTCTCCCACCCGACCCTCTCCCTCACTTGGAAAATCATCCTCCCACACATGGCCTCTCGGGCCGGGGTATTTGGAAGGAAAGAAATCAGAGAATTTTTAAAGACCAATGTTTGGAGCCTGATAGAGTGGCCAACCATATTGCTTTAATCTTCCAAGATAATCTCAACAACTGCTTATGGAAGAAATATCAACAAAAACTCCAGCTCTGTAACAAGGAGTGGTGTCAGCAGATTGCGATCCTTCCCACAACTAAACCCTCTTCTTTGAATCGCTTGACTATTCGTAGGCTCCCCCCCGGCTGGAGAAAACTTAACACAGATGATGCTTCGAAAGGAAACCCTGCGATGTCTGGAGGGGGTGCTATTCTCCGTAATTCTTCCAGTCTCCCTCTTGTTGCTTCGGTAACAAATTTTAGCATGGGAACCAACCATCGAGCGGAAGCCTTAGCTATCCTCAAGGGTCTGGAGCTGACTCTTCAAATTGGCAATGAGCCTCTTCTTGTGGAAAATGACTCTCTCAATATCATAAATCTCCTAAATTCAGACGGCACTGCGCAATGGAATATCAAACACATTATTGCAGATATCCGCCTTCTTCAAAGAAACTTCCAACAAATCCAATTCCAGCATATCTTGCGCAAAGGTAACAAGGCGGCTGATTCCATGGGCAACATTGGTGTCCTTCTAGATAATCAACAAATTTGGTGGATAATTTTCCGACCAACCTCCTTCAAATTGTTAAGAATGACTACCCCTCGTCGAAATAACCTGTGGAAGCGGGTGGCTGTCCCTTATGTCAGCAAGTTCATCATCAAGTACCCCACTAATATAAAGGGTAACAGTCATGATTTTCCCATTTTGGTGATGCGACTGTCTATTGAGCCGAATACGTGGAGGGAGTGTTATTTCATTCGTGTGGATTTGGTCTTAAGATACGCTCCTGCTCATCGCAATCATTACAGGTTCAGGAAGGTGGTTGATGTGGTTGATGTGGACTGCTCCCAAATTTTAGGCGAGCCTTTTAAAACCATCCCATGACCGCTCATCCCTACTCATTACCACGATATCAACACGATGGGGGTAGCTTAATAGGATCAAACTCGCTTTGTGGCGCCGACTGCTGGAAGACAAGGATGTCTGGAACATCCTCAGGGACAATGGAGTCACCATGTTTTTGGAGAGAATGTCAGGACACTCTGCCATGGTATCTTACGGTGCCCTGGCCTCCTGGTCGCGTGAAAAAGTGCAAATTGGCAACACCTCTTTCATCGTTCCCACAAATTCCATTGCTTTGCGATGGCCTTCTAGCCTCCGATCTTGTTTACTTTCAAAATATCCCTTCATGTAGAGCTTCAGGATTCATTGATAAAGGTGAGAAAACTAACAAGTATCTATATGGCTATGTTCGTGATTCCCTGCCTCCCCATGGGACATAGTCGCAGAGGTCATTATGTGGTATTTTACCATTGATGGGCGTTATAGACTAGTCTTCGAGCCGCACTTCTTCATTCTCTCCCACCTCCGGTGGGGGAAGAAAATAAATCTAGCTGCCTTCTTATATCAATCTCACGAGAACTCACAATCTTGCCAAGGAGGGGGAAGGCCCTATCCTTCACCAAGGCCTTCTTTATCTCCTTTTCGTGCACCGCCTCTCTCCTGCTCGAGCTTGTTCACTTCCCCCAAGTCCGGTCGCTCCCGTCGTACCCCCTCCTCATCCCCCTTCCATCCTCTACTTTCCATCCATCTTCCACCACCGCCGCCACTGCAAGTCTCCTCGGACTCTGACTTTGATGTGGCCATCCTAGGTTCCACCTTCGCTGGGTTCACTTCCCCTACTATCACTGTTTTCTCTCTTCTCATCCCCATGATCATACTTTCCACGACCTCTAGTTTGTTGATAATGTTCTTTCTGCGTCTTCCCAGTCTCTTGCTTTGAGCCCTAGCTATCGGATGATCTTTTGGGATTAGCAGTTATACCCTGACTCCCCCGACTTTGGTCCGGTGGGCATGGAGGAAGAGTAGAATGAGGAATTGCCAATTCCCCAGAGTGGGAATGATATTTTCACTACTGCTAACAGCGAGGTCCCCCCCAAGACAATCAAATGGAGATGCCTTCGAAGATTGAAGATACCAAGACGAGAATGCCGACACTAGTTGTTCGAGTGGAGTTGGTGTCCTCCATCCCGGCCAAACTCTAGCGTTCCTTCTTAGTCCTGAAAGCTTGGGAGATCTTCACTAACAACACCAAGGATGCCATCACTAAAGATTGCTCGGATCTTATTGCTCTTGCTGATCAGCTAGTTGAGGAGTTTGGCTCCACCAGTGCTAAGAATACCGTCATTGAGCTGAAAAAGCTCATTTAATACTCTTTTTATGTTTTTCTGTTTTGCTCGATTGCTCTTTTTGGGAATTCTCTTGGGTTTTTACTATATGTATTCCTCATAGCTTGATCTATCCTTTTGGGCTTTTTGTACAAGGTTGTGGGACCTTCTAAAACCCTCATTTTACCCTAATTCCAAAAAATATATATTTATTTAATAGTTATCAATGTATGAAGCCGATAATTGGACAATTATTGTAACATTCAATTGTCTTTTAATTTCTAAATTAAATAGCTATTTAGTGGCGTAGCTAATCGAAGGAATAATTAAATATATATTTTAATATATATTTAATTCGGCCTTTCGTAAACTTGGTATTAATATGTTAAGATTGTAAATCCTATTGTATAGAGGATGAAAGAGTATCGTTATAAAAAGGTAATTTAAGGTTAAAGAATTGAACATCGGAAAAGAGAAACTAAATGGGAAGGTAAATAGATGAAAAGATCCATTAGGCATATTAAGGGATAAGTACATGCAAAATGCTTTGATATAGTTACATTCAACATAACAAATGTACTTTTCTCATAATAATCCTAGTTGGCCTTTGGCATCTATCTTGGTATAAACTCTTGCAAGATAGGTTTAATTGGAAATAAAGTAAATACAAATTATAAGATCTAGATAACTATGAAAGTCATAGTTGTGAGGTGGCGAAGACTTAAACTCATAAGCCTAGTGTCTTTGTCTTGAGTTTAGGCAGTCAGAATCTGACGGCGGATAACTTTGGCCAAAGTAATGCATTGATGGTTGTGCATTGTCTGATCACCTAGTCCTCCAATTAAATGAAAATTGTCAATAACCTGATCATGGGAAGTTGAACACTTGAACATGAGGTAGGCAATGGTCGGATACCGGAATACGAAGTTGGGAAACTAGCTTCGTGGTAGACCTAAGGACTTTCACATGGTTCCCATGACCTGAAAAAGGTTGAGCCGAAATGCTAGTAAGCATTGTCACTCGAAGTAGTGACGAAGGGAGATCGTGGAGATCTGGATACACCCTTCTCAGCCGCACATGGCTTACATGGATGTTATCAGATAGATCAAAAGAACAAATTTGATTTAATGAATTTGATTAAATAAATCTATATGATTAATCGTAATTTGATTTTATGTTTAAAAAAATAAATCCTCATTTTCCAGCTCTTGTAATTTTGAGCGTTACAACCTTAATGTTCTAAGTAAAATCCGTGTCTTCCTGTCCCTGATGTGTCCAATGAAACATGTATTCAAATTCCTCTTACATTTACATTTTTCTTAACTACCCATTAAAGTCAACATCTACAAATTCAAACAAGTATTGGCTACTTGCATTTTAAGATATCTCCCTCTACGGTGTCATCGTCGTCTTCCACAACACGAGTTTTTTCCATCATTCGATTGACATAGAAGTCATGCAATTCGTAGACAATATAGTTTCACATTGGATCCATGTTTCCTCATTCATTTCCCTTTCACTTCTCCACCCTCGAATGTCATTTTCTACAATCCTCTTCCTTTCCCTTTGTTCCTCTTGATCCAGTTTCTCTTCTTCACTGTATCCCTTTCGGCATTCACATCGTACATTTGACGTACGATTGCTAGTTTTAAGCCCAACAAGTATATTAGAGTTTAGTAGGCAATTCAATGTAATAGAAGTACCCGACACTCAACACTTTCAACGATCTACGCAAACGCAACACATAAGGTCCATTTCCCTTGTTACATTGTCAAAAATTAAATAAATAAATGGGGTTAAAATCCCATTATGGGCCATCTTACCATAACAAATTACATAGCGTAAGAGACAAATGTGGAAAATGATTTAATCACCAACTACCACTTGATGGGTTGTGCTCCCCTACCTATACTCATCTTTTTTCAGTGAGAGGCCCCTACAAGCAGCTTTCAGACCTTGTCCAATTCTAAAAATAACTCACTTTAACCTCCATTATCATCATTCTCAGTGTTACAGTGAGCCGAGTTAAAAATAGAAAGAAAATGCATAAAGATGTCTAGGACTGGATTTCATTATGTAACCTACATTGTTTAACATGGTCTTTGATAACCCATTTTTTTTCTTTTAATTGGGTCCTTGACAAACCATGGCATCTCCAATTTATCCAGTGTTTTTTGCATTGGGTTATTTGGCTAGAGATGTTGCAGCAGCATACCGGTACAATGCTGAACTTGCAAAAACACCTCCCATGGGGTAAGATCTGTATGCCTTATTTTTTGTTCGGTTAAAGAGAGTTTATGTTGTGGCTTGTTAAGTCCTTGCAAAAATGTTTTTGTTTGCAGATGGAACAGTTGGAACCATTTTGGCTGCAATGTGGATGAGAAAATCATTAGGGAGACAGGTCTGTCTCTGCAATATCAGCTTCATTTTTTCTTTTTGGTAGTTTTTAAGTTTTGTGGGTTTTGTTTTATGTAATTTTGCTTTCTTTCTCACATCCATATTTTATCTGGGCAGCTGATGCATTCATATCAACTGGGATATCCAAACTAGGATACACATATATCAATATAGGTAACTCAATTTAATGCTCATTTTTGTTTTGTTCCGCGCGTTTTACAAGTAGGTGATCGAGATCAGATGTTTCAGATGGTATTTTCCAACAGAACTATATGTGGGTATTTATTGGATAGATTTGGGCGAATGCAGTAAGGATTTTGTAATTTTTTTATGTGAAACATCATCAGCCGCGCTTAGGCGGCGATTTATTCCTAGCAAACTGTAAATAAGAATGTCCTATAGATAAAGAAACAGAGCATGTTTCGATATTGATTGATTGAGTTGGAATTTTTTTTGTGAACATCAGATGATTGCTGGGCCGAGTTAGAGCGAGACAATACTGTGGGTCCTTAAAATCCTGTTGTTTTTTCTTTTACTTTTACAGCTTCAATTTTTAATCAATATTTGTAATTAAGATCTTTACAGAACTCGTTTTTTACTCCATGTTTTTTTTTAAATTTGAAATTGATGTATATTCTATATCATGAGATCGCATGAATCATTTTGAAGCTCTTGAACATTTGTTTTGCTTGGTTAATCCTGGGTGGGTTATAGGCCGCCTTTAACTGGATGTGAGGTATGCTTGGATTACATTTTGGTGCGGGAGTAGCTTGGTCTATATTCTTAAGATTTAAATCTGGAACAGTTTTGGATGTTACCCCATTAAAACCTGGATCAGGCTCTAATTTGCTCTATTAAACATGGGTCATGCTCCAATTTATCCCATTAAACCAGGGTCACTGGAATGTACACCGTATTCATTTACCCCTAAGGATAATGGGCTGCCTTATTGCTGTGAGGAACATGAATTGGGGGTGGACTTCAGTTGGCAATGTAGTTAGTGGGCTTAGATTTGCAAATGGAAGGCTTTTTGGGTACACAACATAGCTAACAGATTTCAGTTCAAGGTTATTGGTTCATCAGAGTTTGGAGAAAATGACATATATATTGTACTATATATGCATTAGAATTTGTAGAATAATGACCTGTATTGTGTAGCAAGGCAAATCCAAGAACCCAATAATTTAGCGTTTGATTCAGAACCTAACTTCGATTATATACATTCTTCTAGTGCCAATTCAGCTTTTGATTGTTTGGTCTTGTGAAGAAACTACCAAAGCTGTGTAATACATTTTCAATTCTGAAAACAACTGAAAATCGCTGCTGCAAAGATTCCAACATTCAGAAAACTTGTTACAGGGAAAAGTTGTTCCGCGTGCCTCCACATTTCCATCAGGCATCCGTGCCCTTGCAGACTATGTGCATCAGAAGGGCCTTAAGCTTGGCATATATTCGGATGCAGGGTAAAAACTTCTTATTCTTCCTATTCTAAGTAGTATGCTTATGCGAAAACATTTATTTTATTATTTTTTAAACCTAAAATTTTACCGTGCATTTGTTCTTTTTTTTTTTCTTTTTCTTAGGCAATATACATGCCAGAAACAGCCTGGTTCATTAGGGTTTGAAGAAAAGGGTGCCCATATATTTGCAGAATGGGTATCTACTATTTTCAGATTTATTTATTTACTGGAGTTCATATTGCAGATTTTGGTGAGGAAATAGGTTGCAGCATAAATTAATGTCTCGTTAACCCATTATATGTCAACAGGGTATAGACTATCTCAAGTATGATAACTGTTTTGATGATGGTTCAAAACCTGAGTCCAGGTAAGCTACCTCCTCTCCCCGTGGCTTCTGATTTGTATTGCTTAGCTTCAGTTTTGGTTGTCAAACTGATTTAGCTTTATGTGCATGGCAGGTATCCAAGGATGAGGGACGCACTTCTTAAGACAGGCCGCCCAATATTCTACTCTATATGTGAGTGGTATGCAAGGCTCTGTTTTATGATGCCTATACCACTAAATGTTTTGACAATTTCTGTATTTATAAAAACCTAATCACAAAGTTTTAGAAGTATTTTATTGCTTATTCTCACAACATTTTGGTACTTCTGCAGGGGTGTAGATAATCCTGCTACTTGGGCACCCAATGTTGGAAATAGCTGGAGAACAACAACAGACATAGAGAACAAGTGGGAAAGGTAATGTACTGGACCTTTAGAAATCTTGACTAATGCTGAGGTATGCATGAGTTGGGTTTTTGAAATCCAAAGATGACAGGATTTTAGTTCATTTTTGTAGTAACAGTGTAAAAATAAGTGGGAAGATTTGGACCCTCTCTTTGCAATTTCAGTGTTAATGCTCATACTACTATCTGCTTGGCTCAGTATTATATCCCGGGCAGACCAAAACAACAACTGGGCTGACTATGCGGGACCTGGTGGATGGAATGGTAAGGACTTTTCTTCATATTACTTGAATTTACTATATTGCGCTGTCAGACGTTTGGATTTTCCATGAGAATTTGTCATTTTCTTAAAAAGCTTAGAATTTCAGCCTATTTTAATAAGATTTTCTACAAACAATCTTAAAGGTCTTTTTGGCTTGGAGCTTAAGTTGCTGTTTGCATAAAAAAATTCTATAAATTTGTCTGTGATAATGCTCAGTAACCTAATCATAAACCCTTCAATCATTTCCACTAATGTTCCTTGTGTTCAATAAGCAATGCCACAGCCTGTTCCTTTGCTCACCTACTTGCATGATTTTGCAATGTTTCATTTACCTGAAAGAAATCAAACTTTGTCTTTGCTATTTGTTGCTTTTCTCTGACTATTGAATTGTATATGACCATCCCATCAGATCCAGATATGTTGGAGGTTGGAAATGGTAACATGACCATAGAAGAGCACCGCTCGCATTTCAGCATTTGGGCTCTTATGAAGGTAATTAGTATGCAAGATCTTGCAAAGATCATTCCCTCTTCTCGACCTTTGTTATCTATTAAAAGTTATTTTATGCTAGGCTACAAATTTCTGGTTACTTGCTTTTAGATGCAAGAATTTGAACTGTGATTAGGCTTATTTATCTCCAATTCAATGCATCAATCTATTGTGGTTGAAATACAACTTGATCTGGTAGATCCATTTATTCAATGTATTTGCCTTTTGTTTCTGGATTTAGGCATCTCTCCTGATTGGTTGTGACGTGAGATCTTTGAATAGTAGGACCTTAAAGATCCTAAGAAATGAAGAGGTTATTGCAGTAAACCAAGGTTAGTCCTCCTCTAGATTTCCAAAGAAACAAAATGCATTTCTATTGGAACAAAAGTGGTTATTTCTCTAAGATATATGAAATTTCCATAGCAGTACGACATGATAGTCAAGTCCTTGTATTTGAGTCTGTTACACTAGGTTGGGTTGAATGGGAGCCTGAACGATCTTCTTGCATGCAGATCCACTGGGAGTACAGGGGAAGAAGGTGAGCCAGCAAGCAGGTCTTGAGGTATTCATATGCCCCCATCCAAAGAATGTTATTCCAATTTTAAATTCTCTTCATGTTTAAATCTTGAAGCACAATGTAGGTGTGGGCTGGACCACTTACCAACCGTCGGATAGCTATAATTTTATGGAACAGAAACTCATCAAGAGCAAGAATTACAGCCCGCTGGAAAACTATTGGACTACACTCCTCTGTTGCTGCCAAAGTTAGGAACTTAATGAGGGTAATGAATCCTAGAAAACTCATATTTCACCTGCACACCCAGCGTTATTTGAGTTGGATAAAGACTCATTATTGCTTTACTGATGGCTTTGTCTGTGTGGATTTTACAGCACAGAGACCTGGCGGCTTCTCATAAAGCCAGCCTCACAGCATCAGTGAAGCCTCATGCATGCAAGATGTATGTTTTGACAGTAGTTGGTCACTACACTTCTCCATTGGAATGGATTTATAATGCTCTAGGAAAAAAAGTATACCATAAATAATGGTAAGGAGTAGTGTTTCTCAAAGAAAAACTGCACCATTTTTGCAGAGTTAACAAAGCACTTGATGGTTTCATACTCAAGTTAAAGAAATTTTTCCCCCATCTCGGAAAAATGTATATGCACTCGAATGCATATGTTAGCTAGAACAAGTTGAAATACATTGCTACTCTAAAAACATGGTAATTTTTTTCAGAAATATTCGCAAATTGCTGTTCAATATTCAGTGTAAGAAATTGTCTTTATATTGTGGCAGGGGGGTAGTGGGGATGCTACAACAGTAAAATCCCGTGGGTGCATACCATCAGCAAATAACACTGTATGTGGATGAAGATCCTCCCAATCTGACATAAAGGTAAAATATTGTTTAAATTTTGTACCCTTTAGTTTTCAACCTCATGACCAAAGTTCAAGAATATGAGAGGCATACCAATGGACGTACACCTTCAAGGTAATCTGAAGGTATAAAGTGAGGACTTGTGGGGGACTGACATTATGACTTGGGAATTGGAATGCCAATACCTTGTCTCTCTTGCAAACAAATCTCTTGCTTATGGGCACTTCAACACCTAATCAATTTATACCTTTTATTGTGTTGGAGAAGATTTGAGTTCTACAAGAAGTAAGATTTGCGTTCTATGAGATTACTAGGTAGCTATGGCTTGCTTGTGCATGGTTTATCTGCTAAAAGCATTAGGCTGCTGGTGTTGCATAATTGAGGAGAGCAATCTCTCGAACAAGAACCAAATGACCTTCCACAACAGGGGTTGTTTTTGGCAAGAAATTTTGGGTTTAGTTTGGTTTGGAGCACCAAGGTTGATACAATTTTTTTCTTTATATATGCTCATTCAATCATATTCATAACATTTTGTGATTGTCTTCCCATGGGATAGTGGGTTTTAAGGAGCTCCAACTAATAGGTGAACATGGTAAAGGGCAAGAGGTCTTTTGCCTAGAGGTTTATGGTATTTGGCTCAGTAAGTATTGAAATTGTGGCAGTCATTGTAGGCCAAGCCCACTGAGCCTAAATTGTCGATGAGTTGAAGAATACAAGCGATTGTGGCTTCTGGCCAAGCCAACTGTCAGCTTGGTATGAGACCCCCTTTAGAAGCTCATGAGCAGTTTTCTTTTCATTTACTTCTTTTATTTGTTTGGGTTTTTGCTTATCCAAGCTTGGGGTGTAAGTTGAATCTCATCCACCTGTTGGATGTCTGAGATGAACACCTGTGAGATTAGCACCAATTTGGAGGGATTTTAGTTTTTCATTTTAATTTTTGGAAGGTGACAAATTTGAAAATATATTTTGACATATATCTAAAAGGTCTCATTTAAAATTTTTGAATATCCAGTGAAATTAAGGAGAGAATATTTTGTGGATAGAGGGTGGATATGATGAAGTGTTGAGTAATTTGAGTCACCTTCATAAAAAAACAATATTGAGTTTAAGAATAAAGTTGTATTGTCTATTTTAATCCATATGGAGGGGTTGCTCATTAAAATATTTTGCTTATCGAGGATAAACCAAGGAAAGAATATTTTGGAGGTGGTTAGCGGATATGATGAAAGAAGTATTAAGTAACACAAGTCAAGTTATTCAAAAAATAGTGTGGCCCTCCCACAACTAAAAGAAACAAAAATTTGTAAGATAAGATGAAGACATGAATGGGGAGTTGGAAAGAAAAATTTGGGAATTTAATTTCTGCAATGCCCCACACCTACTCCATGGCTCATATTGATCCTACCTAAATAATATTTTCTATGCATGCTACACTTTGTCATCTCGATCTTGCTCACATTATTTACATGAGTTCAATTTCTGCTTATAGGGGCCAAAAAAATATGACCTTGTCCAATGTTTGACCTTGAATCTTCAACTTCAACTTATTCAATGCCTCCCTATTGGAAGCTCTAGCACAACACGCGACCATGTTTGCTTGGCATGAAATCCTTTCTTTCCTAAGCTTAGGACATCATAAATAATCATTTCTTAATTTAAGAGTAATAGCCAAAGAAAGGAAATTTTATTTTATTTTTCTTGAAATGCTTTTGTGTGTAGACAAAAATCAACAATAATGCAATATAGATAGTAAATAATGAAGTGGTTTATGAGATATCCATGTAGCACCAAATAGGAAACAATTTCCATACGTTAAAAATATGAAATGGATAAAACAGGAAAGCTAATTGTGGGTAATGTGTTGATGTAGGGCATTTCCTTTTTCATGGTGGTCATTCTTCTCCAAAAGAGGAATGAAAGATAGAGTAGTCTTTCCATGGTTTTTGAGGGTTGGTTATTTCCAAGTATATAGAACCGTGACACTTTTTAATACACTAACTTTGATAGGTTGGTCAATTTTATTTTTTTAATATTTGAGAGGTGAAAATTTTGGAAAGATATTTTGACATATCTAGGTTTTATTAAAGTATTTTGCATATTAAGGAGCAATGAATGACAAACTATTTTTGGGATGGTGGGCGATATGTGAGTAACATGAGTCACCTTAATCAAATAATTGAACTTAAGAATAACAATGTATTGTGTTTAATTTAAACCATTTAGAGGGGTACCTTTGGCATAAAAATGATAATTATAGAAAAAATGAAAATAAAACTTGTAATTTTATTGTTGTACTTGAATCTGATTTCAGATTTTGTATTACTATCTACCATCTATTTTTTGGTTCAATCTATATTTCTAGAATTAAATTTTAGAGGTTTGTTAGTTTGTAGTTGTAGATAAATTTGGGATGTTAAATTTGTGAAAAGCAAAAAAACTATAAAATTTAAAATCCAACAAACAAAATGAGAATTTTTATTGCACGAGATAAATTTTTAGCAGTATATTTGATACTTATCTCTATTCTTAAACATAAATGACAACACCAAAAATAACATCTAAATATTCAAGAAAGGCTATTAGTTTTGTAGTAAAAGGTGCAACTCAAGATTGTGAAACAAATTTGATCTCGTTCATAATGAAATCGTGTATGAAATTTTCTCAAAGCTGCCCGTTGATAAGATGTTCCAAATTCAAAGCATCTATCATTTTTGGTGCAATATGGCTCTTTCATCTCACCTCTTTCACAAAGTATGGCAACAATAGAACGAGCAGTTGTTTTTATTGATCAATGTGATTGTGGTGTTCTTTTGTTGTTCAACAAGAACACATGGTTCAATTAAAATAGTCATTTAGTGATACCAACCTATCAACTACACCCATTTGGGACACCAACATGATAGAGGAATTAAAAAATCAACAAACAATAAAAAAATATTATGTTGTTGATGCAGTGGTAACAAAGTTAACAACCTTGCATCAATATATGTAATTTGGAATACGCCTTTGGCATAATCATTAACAAAATAATCATATCTATAGAATGTAGACCATCTAGATTTTAAAAATATATATTCTAAGATTTCTCGGCACATTCACATCTATTTTTGTCAACTTACGGATCAACACAACAATGCATGACAACACATGATAAGATTCAACAATTGACATTGTGCCAAAGGATTTTGTATGGTTGATACTAAGGTTTTGGGGCTTTAACACTGTATGGTTCCAACGATTATAAAGTTTGTCACGTTGGGGGTGGACATGAAACAACACATAGGGTGATATGGTGGCAGGATGAAATGGTCTCCTTTCGGGCAAATCAGTAAAGTCTATCTTGTTATACATAATAAGAAATAGTGACACGAAAAATTTTGTCATGTCAATTCAACATGAACAAAGTAGTTATAAGTATCATATTATTATTATTAATATATTGATGCATTCCAATAAAAATAATATCGTGCACTATTACGAAAAAAACAAGTGCCAACATGTACAAATAGGGGGAATAATAAACTTTGAAGTACACTCGTAGAACATTTGATCATTCACCCTATTCTTGGAAATGCATCTTCTTGATGGTCAGAGATATCCACATGATTACTTATCCTAGCAAGCATTACTAACACACTTAGTCAAACTTCAAAGCAAGAGTTGGGAAAATCCTTTGATGACGTCTTTAGAAATATGCAAATTAACGTTATAAATTTGGAAACCATGTATGGAAGGTAGGTACATGTACGCACCCAAAATTGCATGTGCTACATTGTCGGAAAAAACGGTTACGAGAATCCCCAATGATGATTCAGGTCCTTTCAAGGTGTTCGAGCTCCAAAACCCATTCGCAGTGTATATTTGTAGCTTAGACATCCTTACTTAGCCTTTCTATGCTTCTTTCCAACTCCCCGCCTCTTTTTGTGCATGTTTTGGCCTTTAGTGCCAAGACCACTGCCCTACCTTTAGTGTCGAACTCACAAGGTTGGTTGTTTTCAATTTTATCTTTTCATACCTAAAATGTAAAAAGGTTGAAAAGTTCACCTAGGGGGGATTATTTTCAAAAAAAATTGTCGTAAATGAGTCTCGAGGGGGTGCCCAAAGGACATTCTTTTATTTTGTCGGAAATGGTATTTTTTTGCATTTTTGAGCATTTTTAGGGTTGAGGGCATGTTTTGGAAAATTAGCTCAGGACCGCCACCCTGCATTGGGCGGTGGTTTTGAAACAGAATGAATAAAATGTATTTTAACTAGATTTTTTTGGTGAGCTTATCTTATGATATACGTTACTAACTTGCTCTTTTTCCATGTTTTGATGAATGCATAAGGAGGAGTACATACGCTGGAGTCGAGAGAGGGAGTGTGATTGGCTCCCTGGGATTCAGGACCAGCTGACCCTAGATCAGATGGATATCTTACAGAGGGTAGGTATCTAGAGGATCGCACGGGTTCCCCATGTTGCCCATGCTAGTCACATATTGTGTTACTTGTTTTCCTATTGGGACGCAGATCAGAACACTTTCTGATTCCCAGGGTTCAGGGGCGAGTGGACCATTACTTTGGAGGATGTATACTGCATCCTTGGGCTCCCGATTCTTGGGAGGAGATTGACTCTGGAGACAACGGGATCTAGGGCAACGATGACATAGTGGGCCACATATATGGGAGACGTTATTGTCTCATCTAGTTCGAAGAAGGGGATGAAGGTCCGGTCTATTGCCACTGCTCCTATTCCTATCATCCGGAGAGCCATTATGGGTATCTTATCCTCACGATTGATCGGGGACAAGGGAGGTGACACCCTTTTATATTCTGGGATCCCATTATCACACAGATTGAGGGCCATGGCCATAGGTACGCATAGGGAGCATACATATTAGTGACTACCTACCATGACTTATACAGGGTAGTCCGCTTATAGGGGTAGTCACTGAGCCACCCCACTCTTGTTATGAGCTGGGTATATGAGCGCATCACCCCCTATGGTAGGGGCATACCAGTGTCAGATCTAGGGGCTGTCTGGGCAGCGAGGTGGACAACTATGTTAGTTTTCGGGACAATGCACTAGCTAGTGGCTTCTCACGACCACAACGGATATGATTGCTACACCCTACTAGGACATGACAATGCTATGGGGATAGGAGGTGACCACTGTGGTAGCTTGCTCCTCCACCGGACAGTTGGTTGATAGGGCAGGGAGACTTGAGACTCACCCATTTCATTGGGTCGCTCAGCAGTTCAGAATCCCATACATTAACATGCTTCCTCCAGTGATGCCGGTCTACATGACCATTCAGGAGGCCCGAAGGGGCCCTAGAGGAGATCCCGATTGGAAAGTGGTTACCCTAGGTGTGCCTATCACGATTAGGCATGTGGCCCGTGCTCAATGGGCACTGGTGCCCCACGAGCACCTTTACTCCAGTTGCGGCCGCTCCTGTTCACAACGGTGAGGAGGATGAGCCTATTGATGTGGAATCTTATTCTGAGGAGTATACAAGAGATGAGACCGGGGAGGAGACTAAGGAGGAAGATGAGGGGTGCGATGTAGAGACTGGTGAGGCAACCCGTATAGAGGAGGAGGAGAGCGACCCTAGAGTGGCATGACACTTAGGAGATGTTGAGAGTAACGCACGAGGAGGCTAGCACTGAGAGAGAGACCTTGGTCTCAGAGGAGCCATTTCCTCTAGATGGGGAGGGGGATGATGAGTCTCGTGATTGGACAATGTCTTGCCTCTAGCTTTGGGGAGGCCCCACAGCCACCAACAACATTAGCAGAGCAGCTACTGATCTTACATGGATGCCTGGAGATCCGAGTATGTTTGATACTCTTCTCTTGTCTTTGTCAATTGGAAATGTTAGTTTAAGTATTCTCCTTTGATTTATGTTTTGCGATTTTCTAACTCATTACTTCTTCCTTTGTTCTTGCTTGCAGTGATTGCACATGAGTGGCGAGAGCTCATTCGATGAGTGTGTGTTGACACCCTATTGATCCCCTCGGGAAGACCCGAGTTGAGTTGACAATTGACTCTGCCGATTAGCAGCTTGCACGACATACACACTAATGTGTTTGCTCTTGTTTGGAGGATAACGGAGGTGGTGACCTCCCTTCGAACTCAGGTAGTCGGATATGAGACCGTTGAGCGGTTGATGAGGCGGAGCCATTCCCGCAGTGAGACTACAGGTGACGACTGTCATCACAAGCATTCACACCATTCGATTCATTCCCAACGTCGTCACAGCCACAGTAGGAGCCTTAGACGTGGTCGCGCACCATCCAAGGGATCCCACAGGGATTGATAGGCCATTGGGCCACTTATTGCTTTGTTGCCATTTTGTCAAGCATTATATGATTTTCTTTTGTATATTTCAGGCTCATTGTGAGCGTTTTGACCATGCCTAGTGTGTGATGGCATCGTACACAAACTTGACACACCATGATATATACAGACTCTTATTTTTGGTTCGGTATTCCATTGTATTTGAGTTGACTTTCCTTTGGCTTATCTCTCATGTGTACTCTAGGTGTTTAGAATTTCCGTTGTTCAACGCTTTTTAGAATGTATGCAATGGATATGAATGATAACAAAATGCTTTATTTTTGTATTTTATGATGTTGATATATGATGATGCAAACACAATGTGACGTTGAACCTTAGTTTCTTTAGCAATCTTTGGTACCTCATATTTTCTTGACAAAACATGGTGATACAATGATATGATAAGTAAATGTACTTGCCCCACTCCTAACTCCACGCAACTAGTAAGATGCGAGGGCTCAACACCAAGAGCTAGAAAGGGCACAAGTTATGAAAATTTGTTGAATGGTAGTGATGAGAGAAAGACAAAGGTTTGCATAACCAAATTGAGACGCTACAACCTTACCCTACTCAAGTTACTTCATAGTTTAGAATGTGAATTGCTTTCCAATTTATCTAGACTTGGATCCGTAGATGGCCACTTGGTTGACAAAATATGGTTTTGGGGTTTTAAACTCTTTTGGAATTTTGGACATCTAACTCACTTTGTTTTTTACTTATGATTTCACAATGTAAGATTGAATTGTTTCTAACTTCATTTTATCAAAGAGACCCCCTACACCTTGCCCCATGCTACCAGTAGGAAGTATGGGCTCATCACCATGGACAAGGCATAGACGAGTAAGGGCATTTCTCTCCTTTCCCAACCCTACATCACTAGTAAGAGATGCAGGCTCAACACCGAAGGTTGGTAGGGAAAAGAAATGTGTAAAATAAATTTTTATGTGGATTTGCATTTGACTTACTCATTTGGGCAAAATGCTTAGAATGTTCTTATTTCCAAAGAGATGTATAGGGATAGATGCGACACCATGAAGCTTCTAGAACATACCATGGGCAAAGACTCCTAATCGAGAAAGAGACCAAAAATAGAAACAAGTATGTAGGCCTTGGTATGGTTAATATAAAAAATTTGTCTTTTCCTATTTGGATTGATTTAAACATTCGAAAAACAATTGATGAGATCATAAAAGTTTGAAGAGATATGATTTGAATGCTTTGTTGTTGCTTTATGAAGTTTTTAAGAATTGCTATAAGAATAAGTTCCTCGATCACAATTTTTACAAAATGAACTGACAGATGAAAATGCAATGTAGATGCAATAATATACATATAAAAATTTTGATGGATCATGTGTAGTACCTCTTTAGGTGAAGATAGTTTACGGATTCGATAAACTCCTCACCTTCTAATGTACACAAATGAAATGCCCCATTTTTGTAGTCTTCTATCACTCGATACAGACCCAACCACCTGGGTCTGAATTTCCTTTGTTCGCCGATCTTTTTGTCTATCCGGATGTCAAGTCTTAAGACCAAATATCCCTCATATATTTCACTCGTAGACCTTTTTGTTGTATTGCCGAGCCATCCGGTCAACGTAAACGTTGTGCCGTTGTTCAACGTTGATTCTAGCCTCATCAAGACTTTCTAGCTGAGAGAGTCGTGCTTCTTGATAACCCTCTTCTCCCAGGATCCCTTGTAGCAAAATATAGAGACTAGGTATTTTGACTTCGAGCAACAAAACCGCTTCAAAGACCAAACACCAAACAAAAGGGGTTGCCCCTATGGGCATTCTAACTCGCAATCTGATAGGCCTATAAGGCCGGAAATATATTTAAATGCCAATCTTATTTGTTCTCCTTAACAATTTTAAGAAGAATGGACTTTAACATCTTATTCGTAGCCTCAACTTATCCAATTTCTTGAGGATAATAGAGGGAAGCCGTGTGATGACTTATTTTAAACTTTTCACATAATTCACACACCTCATCGTTCTTGAAGGACGTGCCATTATCTGAAATAATGACTTGCGGAACCCCGTACCTATAAATGATCTGGTTCAAGATGAACTTAGCGATTACATAACCAGGTATGGTGGTAAGAGGCATGGCTTCTACCCACTTAGTAAAGTAATATGTGGCCGTGATTATGAGGTTATGGCCATCTATTGATGAGGGAGAAAACTTCCCTATCAAATCCAAGCCCCACGTGGAAAAGGGCCATGGAGTTGCAATTTGTTGTAGGGCCTGTGTTGGTATGTGGATCTCATGGGATAATTGACATTTATGGCATTTGTGCACAAAATCTGCTGTGTCATGTTCTAGCGTGGGCCAGAAATAGCCCATCCGGTGTATCTTCCAAGTAGTGGCGTGGCCACCGAAGTGACCTCCTTATACTCCGCTATGTGATTCGTAAAGAATATTTTCGATTATTCTACGTCAACACATCTTAACAACATTCTGTCAAAGGCTCTATGGTAGAGCACTTGTTCCAAAATAACGTACTTAGCGGCAATGACACATAACCGCCTTATTTGTTGCGAAGTTTCCCCTTCTGGGTATGTGTGGTCCACAATGAAATTAACAATGTCGGTATACCAAGGACATACAGAGATATGGGGCTTGGTTTCGAAAAAGTACACATGCTCATTGAGGAAGTCCAAATCTAATAGATCACCTCCATCCAATGGATTATTAGCCAACCAGTCTACAATGATTTGTCCCTTGATGGATTTCTGATTTACAAACGTTAGTACAAACTCGCCCATTAGGGTTATGAAACACCCAATCTTCTTAGATAAGGAACCTTGCGTGAGAAATGTCTCGCAGGTGATCTGATTTGACAATAACCCTTGTTTTTTGATTCAACATATAATGCCTTAAAAATTTTGTCCCAAAGACTATAACAAGGCATTATTTTTCTACCTGTGTAATGTGTCTCATAATCAAGCAATGTTCGACTAATGAAATAAACTGCACGCTCTTTCTTATCATCATCCTCTTGAGATAACATCCAAGCTAATGAGACATTAGTAGCTTACGAATATAGGATCAAGGGAGATCTGACCTAGGCGGCATGAGTGTGGGAGGAGAAAATAAGAATCGTTTAACTTATTTAAATGCCTCGATGCATTCTTCCATCCAGTCAATGCAGTAATCCTTCTTCAACAAATTTTTGATTGGATGAATAAAAAGGTCAAATCAGGGATAAACCTTCAGATTGCACCAAGTTTCCCAAGGAAAGATCTGATGTCAGACTCGTTTGATGGCGGAACCATTTCCAGCACAACCCAAATTTTGGCTAGGTCAACATCAATCCCTCGTGAAGATATAATGTAACCCAGATCTTGCCTCCCATTACATTGAATACACATTTTTCTAGGATTCAATGTGACACCGTACTCGATTAAGTGAGAAAGGATGACACGAAGAACCTCTAGGTGATCGCAACTTTCTCTGGCTTTATCTAGAAGATTTTCCACATAGGATTCCATAATCTTATGAATAAGATCATGGAATATATATGTCATTTCTCGTTGGTACGTGGCGCCAACATTCTTAAGACCGAATGGCATGACAACATAATAGTAGGTTCCCCAAGGAGTTATAAATGTAGTCTTGGCTTGATCCTCCTCGGAGATTCTGATTTGATTGTACCCAGAAAACCCATCCATGAGAGACAACAATTCAAATCCAGTTGTTGCGTCAACAATAACATCGATGGATGGTAATGGGAAATCATATTTGGGGCAAGCCTTGTTGATGTCCCGGAAGTCTATGCAAATATGGATCTTTCCATTCTTCTTGAGAATGGGGACGATATTAGATACCCATTGTGAATAGTTGATTGGCTTGATGAATCCTACTTGGAGGAGTTTCATTACTTCTTCTTTCACCATAAGGGCCACCTTTGGCTTCATGGGCCTTAAATTTTGCTTGATTGGTTTAGCATCGGCTTGGTGACGAGATTGTTAACTGCGATGTGTGGTGCAATTCCGACATTTCCTTGTACCTAAATGCGAAGGCTTTTTGGTGTTCCTTGAGGATTCGGTATGTATTTCCACCTCCTCTGGAGTTAGGGAGGACCCCAGTTTTAAGATTTTTGGTTCCTCCTCTGTTCCAATATTTATATTGATTTTCCTCAATTAAGGAGGCATTGCCTTCCTCAAACTTCGGAGGGGCTAGAGGAAACTCCAAATCCCCTTCTTATTCTACCTCGTAAATCTAAAGATCTTTTCTCGGGAAGATTTGATCATGGGGTTTCTAAAATAGGAAGAGGAACGCAAGATTAAGGAAAGGTCTATTTCGCGATAAGTAAGATGTAGCTTTGCAAAAGTGTTTAAATATCTTAAAGTTGTTTTATCACCATCGAAGTGATTTGAGACATCAGGATGATTCTCGGCCTCCACATATGTCAACATTGGGGTCATCGGCACTTTACGAATCAAGGGCTCAACACGAGACTAAAACCGTGAAGTTGGTGTCTTCCAACTCACTACTTGGGGTGAAGCGTAGAGTAGAAGTTGCTATAGAGTCTGCGAGAAGGTTCTATTCGCGTGGAACTACTTCGATTGATATGAAGTCAAACCCTTTTGTTAGGCCTAGTACTGTTGTTTTGTAAAGTTGTAGATGCTCACTCTAGTCTCATACACTTCGGATATTTGATTTGTGACTAGTTGTGAATCACCCAATACCCTAATATTGAGGATGCCCATTCTCTTAGCTACAATGAGACCCAATAGGAGAGCCTCATATTCAGCCCCATTATTTGTACATTCGAAGTTTAACTTGAAGGAAAAAGGTAGAATCCTTCCTTCAGGCGAAGTAAGGATCACACCTGCCCCGACGCCAAAATGACACTTGGCTCCATCAAAATGGAGAGTCCAACAATTACTTGGAAAAATGGACATCGATTATCCTTTGTATCTTCTCCCTTTACCTCGGTCACTTGACCATGCAAACCTCATATGCTTTGGAAGAGAACCGAGTCCCAGAGTATGTCCCATACCCATAGAATCAAAGGGGAGGAGAATAGGAAAATATTTCTCTAATAGCTCGAAAATATTTGTTGTGGTTCCTAACGACACTATCTCTACAATAATGGTTTCATCCTTGACCGCCAGAATTCCCTCGATCAACCCCGTGACTTCTAACTCTGTCGTAGGGATTAGCTTTTCTTTTGGTACTGCGCTCGTGGGTTTGTTCAACTGATTTGTAGGAAGCTCAAACTCATAATGGACCCCTGGCCTCTTCTTTAAGTTAGCCAAATGTATGTCAAAGGGTTTTGGATCACCTTGTGCCATAAAGACTTTCCCTAAATGCAGGAACTTGACCTCTTGAAAAGAGTGGAGGGGATTGCCTTCATGCATTGGATCCAAGGATGGCCAAGGATCATATTATAGTTGGTTTCCCGATCTATAATATAAAAATCAGTTAACACCATCTTAGGCCCGAGAATAACCGGTAATACTATGGTTCCAATTGGCGTTGCCTTGAGGTTGTCATAGCCTCTCAACGTGTTTCGCGTTGAGGAGCAACTGGTCTCCCCATACCCTAACTTCTGAAGAAAAGAAAGGGGGACTATGTTAACTGTTGTCCCATCATCAATCAATGCGTGCTTTATGTAGTAGTTGTAAATCCAAACTTGCAAAAACAAAGTCGGGTCACCTCTACGAGCTATCTCAACATCCGTGGGCATATTGCTGATGTCAAACACAAACCCAATATCTCTTTCAGGCTGCCTTGGAGGACTAAATTCGAATTCTATGTGATTTATTTGCACTTCTGGTGGGGTGTAACATTAATCAAATGGCCAAGACCTAGTGCTTCTAACAGAGCGACTCTATGAGCAAGGGAATTCTTTAGCAGATCCAAGAAGGAAATGTGAGAAAAGGTCTTGGTTAGATCACTGATCAGGTCATAAGCCCCTACTGGCTTGCTTAGCATATCACGAATATCCTCTGGCATATCCAGATAGATCGTGATTGGCTGCGAAGAATAATCCTTGGTTCATGTGGCAGCGTTAATATGAGGTTCAACGTCCAACTCTACCAAGCCCACAATCTTTGTTTGTTGGTGGCCATCCAGAGGAGGCGCCACTTGTGGATTTGATGAAGTTGAGGCTTCATGATCATTGGTCCCTATCATAATACCTTTGTTTGAACCATTGGGATCCATCCTACCATCCTTCGAGATGCATGGGGAGAGGATCGTTAAAGATTCCAAGCGGTGTGTTTTGTGGGGATACTGGTCCCATGTAGGTGTTTTGAGTTGGTGCGGTTGGGTTTTCCAAAACATATTGACAAACAAATGTCGTTGATCCTCTGACAAGCATTGTAAAAACTTTTTTGCAATCATGACATGTTCTTGCATCATGCCCACGAACCCTATGGAAACCACAATACAAATCAAGATCATAATCTTGAGGCCTTTGGTTTGCTCCTTGTTGTGGTCCAAAACTACGATTATTGTTTGGTTATTGGTTGTTATAGTTAAAATTTTGGAACCCTTGCCCTTGGTTTTGGAATTGGTTTGGATACCCGCTTGGGTACTGACTGGGCCTGGGGTTGGTGTTTGTCTTTTTTTGCTTTGGTTATTCTTGTTGTTGTTGAGGGCGATTAAAATCCACAACGTTTATCGAAGGTGAGAAATTATTGTTTCTCTAATTATTGCCATTGTTATTGTTATTTGTAGTACTTGTACTGGTACAATTAACAACATTATGCTTCTTGGGTTGGTCAGTCACACCGTTGGTCATGACTCCATGATTCTTATTAAGGATCTTTGGTCCTTGATTATTTTTTGTGTTGTTGGAGTAACCGAGATTATTTTGGCTGGGAGTGACTAAATTTCCATTTGCTCCATAAGTCTTACGGCCACTGTCAATGGCTGCTTGGTTGATTCGGAGAGCACCCTCTAGCACTTCTTCATAGCTCCTGAGTGGGAACTTCTGAACTTCTTCCTTTGTCTCTCTATTGAGAGAGTGGAGGAACAAATCACAAAGTTCTGTCTGATCCATGTTTGGAGCACTTGTAGAGGAGTAGAGAACCTATCACCACCTCTGAATGAAGTGGGTGAGAGACTCGTTATGCTCTTGCTTGATATGAAGGAATTATTTGATCCTTGTTCTTAATAGTTTGTTCATATCGAAATCCTTAATGAACTCTAACACGAGTTGTTTAAAAGAGTGTATTGAAGCCTCGGTATCCTATAGTGCCAGTCGAAGAGTGATGCCTTCTAGCATCTTAGGGAATATTTTTGCAACAACCCCATCCCACGGGAGCAACTCTTGAATGGTTGTTCCGTAAGCTTTGACATGAGCATTAGGATCACCCTCCCCTTTAAACTTTGGAAGATCGGAAAGGGTCTTGAGAGCATGACTTCCTTGATGGAAAAGTCTAGAGGCTCCTTTAGGTACTCAGAATAGGTTCCCATTGCATACGTTTCAATAATTGAAAATCCTTGTTGGGAAGGCAAACGCTGCATTAGTTGTTTAAATGACATGGCGTAGACATTTTTGGGGTATATGGCATTCCTTGCGGATAACCACAAGAACCTGGGTAGGTGTACGTATCTCCTTGTGGTGTCTTAGAGTACATGTGTATATAGGGGGTTGACCACTATGATATGAGGCTGAAGGCGCCAATCTAGGGAACGTTGCATTTCCAGTCAGGTATAGCATTTGAGAACCCGCTTTGGGTGGCGCTTATTGTAGGTATCCATATGTGGCACGAGGAGGCATACCTACAGTACCCGTCCCAGTTAATAAATCCCTAGGGTTTGGAGCACCCATATAATTTTAAGGATTTTGCACTGTGTGTATTTTCCCATAGTTCAACGGATAATGAGAAAGTCTTGTTTTCCCTGCATATGAGTTTTGAGTATTTTGGGCGAGCTATAACTCTTTGGCCTTGTCCACTAATGCGGAGATAACGTCTCTTGTTGGTGAAGAGGTTTTTTAGGCGCCTATTGTTTTGGAGGCTGCTGAGGAGTGTGGTATCCTGCTATGAATTGCTCACTATGTTGCCACCCCTCGTTGGCAATGTTTTCATTCATTGGAGGGTTAGTGTTATTATTTTGAAGCCAGACTTCACTATGTCCTTCCAACCTATCATAAGCACAATTCATGTTCTGGAAGCGTTGTTCACTCCTGGCATATTATGCTAAGTATTCCTCATCTAGATGCGGGAGCTGGTCCGATTGCATGCTAATGGGTTGCCGAAACAACACCCGAGGAGACAAACTGCCTCCCCTAATGAGAGTCATATTGTTAGAACTTGACTATTCATGAGGATATGTTTGCGTAAATTTATCAAGCTCCTCAATTCGAACGGAGGAACCAACATTGAATCCTTGAAGGAGAAGATTTTGAGCATTTACACGTGATCTACCCACGTTGAAAGCGAAGGTGATTGTTGTTGTCCCCTGCTGGATAACTATATATGTCGTAACCCGGAATGGGTCGACCATATTCATCGAATCCCGTCATATTCAAGGGGTATGAAAATATCCACTGAATAAAGGGAAAATAGAAAGTGGAATGGAAAGTGGAAACATTTAGAGACTAGCTCTTCACGTCGAGTTCACCAATTTTGTACAATAGAAAATCAACACGTGACCTTCTTTTCGCACCCGAACACTCAAAGTCGTGTCGAAACAATTGGTGTAGAATGGAAATGGAAGTGGTGAACAAGCTAATTGGGTAATCTTATGTCTTCAACATGCATTCAGATCTGCGATTCTAGGGTAAAGAATGCTCTCCTAACTCGAAGGGGTGTTATTGTATGATCTGGTATGATAACGCTCGTAGACTCAAATCAATGTCTAGTTCTTCGAGATTTTGTTGGTTGGTTGTGGAACACGTGGAAAACAACTCCGTAAGCACCTCATATTGATTTCCAGACAAGATCATGGAAGTAAAGACAAGAGGCGTAATCTCCATCCCTATCCCTATCCCTCCCCTTTGTCCCCCTCCTGCCCCTCCCCTTCCCTCTTTGTCGTGGAAGTAAAGACGAGGCGTAATGGAACCGCGAGAGACTACGAGAGGATTTTCTGGTCTAGTCCAAAAAGTGTTAGCTTGATCGGCTGCTATGTTCAACAAGGAAAGTTGTGCAATAATATCGGGTGGAAGTATCTCTCTCTCCCTCCCTCCCCTCTCCCTCCGCCTCCCCGCCTCTCTCTCTTCCTCTCCCCCACTCTCACCATCTCCCTTCTTGTCTCTCTTTCCCTCCCCCTGTCCCTCTCTCTCCTCTCCCTCCCGTCTCTCCCTCTCTCTCTCTCCATCCCCCTCCCCTCCCTCTCCCACTCTCTCCCTCTCTCGCTCTCCTTCCTCCCTCTCCTCTCCATATCTCCCTCCACGTCTCTCTCTCTCTCTCTCTCCCCCCCTCCCTCTCCTCCAATATCTCCCTCCACGTCTCTCCATCTCGCTCCCCACCCCTCCCTCTCCCACTTTCTCCCTCTCCCTCTCGCTCTCCCTCCCTCTCCTCCACTCTCCCCTTCGCCTCGCCTCCCACCTCTCCCTCTTCCTCTCCGCCTCCCCCTCTCTCCCTCCATCTCTTCCCCTCTCCCTCTCCCCCCCACTATCGCCCTCTCTATCCCTCCCCATCTCTCCCCCGTCCCCTGTCCCTCCCCTCTCTCCCTCTCTCTCCCCTCTCCCATCTCTCTCCTTCTCCTCTCCCCCTCTCCCTCCCTCTCTCTCTCTACCCCTCTCCCTCTCTCCCTCCCCTCTCCATCTCTCCCTCTCTTCCCCCTTCACATCCCCTCCCGCACTCTCCCTCTTCCCCTCCCTCACCTCCCCCTCTCTCTCTCCCCCTTCCCCTCCCTTTTCCTCCCCCTCCCCCCCTCTCCCCCCCTCCTCTCTCTCTACTCCCCTCCATCCACTCTCTCCCTCTCCATCTCCCTTCCCATCTCTCTCTCCCCCTCCCTCCCCCTCTCTCTCTCTCTCCCTACATGTTCCTCTCCCTCTCCCTCACTCTCCCTCTCCCTCCCTCCCCTCCACTATCTACCTCTCTTCCCCCTCTCTCTCTCCCCCTCTCCCCCACTCTCCCTCTCTACATCTTCCCCCTCGCTCCCTCTCCCTCTCTCACTCTCCCTCCACGTCTCTCTCTCCCTCGACCTTCCACATCTCTCTCTCCCTCCATGTCTCCCCCTCTCCCTCTCTCCTTCCATGTCTCTCCGTCACCACCTCCCCCGTCCCTCCCCTTCTCTCTCTCTCTCTCTCTCCCCTTCTCTCTCTCTCCCTCCCCCCCCTCTCTCTCTCTCTCTCCCTTCTGCGCTCTCCTCTCTCCCCCTCTCCCTTTAGCTCCGCCTCACTCCCTCTACCTCTCCATACCCCGCCCCCCCCCGTCTCTCCCGTCTCTCCCCCTCCCTCTCTCTCCTGCTCTCTCCCCTATCCTTTTCGCTCCCCCTCTCCCCCTCTCTCCCTCCTCTCCTCTCCCCTCCTCCTCCCTCTCCCCACCTCTCCCTCTCCCTCTCTCCTGCCTCTCTCTCTCCCTCTCCCTCCCCCCCCCCCCTCTCCTCCCTCTCCCCACGTCTCTCCCTCTCCCTCTCCCATTGCCTCTCTCTCCCTCTCCCTCCCCCTCCCCCTCTCGCTCCCCCTCCCTCTCCCACTCTCCCTCCACGTATCTCCCCCTCTCTCACTCCCTCCCTCTCCCTCCTTGTCTCCTCTCTCTGTCCCTTCTGCTCTCCCCCTCCCCTCTCTCCCCCTTTCACTCCTCCCCCTCTCTCCCCGTCTCTCCATCTCCTTCTCCCCTCACTCTCCTATCCCCCTCTCCCCCTCACTCCCTTCTTCGCTCCACCTCACTCCCTTCTCTCCCCCTCCCTCTCTCCCTCTCACTCCCCCTTCCCTTTCGCTCCCCCTCACTCCCTCTCTCCTCTCACTCCCCTTTCCCTTTCGCTCCCCCTCACTCCCTCCCTCCCTCTCCCTTCGACTCTCCCTCCCTCTTTCACTCCCTCCCCCTCTTTCTCCCGCCATCTCCTCTCTCTCCCTCCCTATCCCCCTCCCTCTCTCCCTCTGCTCTCCCCCTCACTCCCCCTCCCTCTCTCTCCCCCCTCCCCCTCTCCTCTCTCCCTTTTCCCTCTCGGGTCCTCCACCTCACTCCCTTTTCAACCGCCTCCCCTCACTCACTCCCTCCCTCCCCCTCTTTCTCCCTCCTCTCTCCCCCTCACTCCCCCTCTCTCCCCCCTCCCCCTCTTTCTCCCGCCATCTCTCCATCTCCCTCTCTCCCTCCCTACCTCATCTCTCTCCCTACTACTCTCCCCCTCTCCCCTCCCCTCTCTCCCTTTTCCCTCTCAAGCCCTCCACCTCACTCCCTTTCGACAACCCTCTCCCTCCCCATCACTCGCTTCCCCTCTCCCCCTCTCGATCTCTCTCCCCTCCTCCTCCCTCCCCCTCTTTCTCCCTCTCTCTCCCTCCCTCCTGCCTCCCTCCCTCTCTCTCTCTCTCTCTCTCTCTCTCTCTCTCTCCCCTCTCCCTTTCGCTCACCCTCACTCCCTCCCCCTCTTTCTCCGCCATCTCTCCCATTTCCCCCTCCCTCTCTCCCGCACTCTTTCCCCACCCTCTAATAATATATTTATACATTCATTGGTATAAGCAATTAATTAGATCTATTTGTATAAATAAAGTTTAATATTTTTAATATCTTTATATATTAGATATCCTATAAGCTATATGATAGTAATTTATAATTATTATATTAATATTATTTGATATTCTCAACATTATATAGTATTTAATATATAATATATATTTTATTATCTATAATAAGACTTGATATTTTATATTATCATATATAATTATATTTAATATTATTAATATAATAAAATTAATATAGTGTGTCAATATATATTATAAAATATAACAAATACTATTTTATTATATATATAAATACTAATGAAATTTTATATATACTTAATTTATAAATTACACATTATTAATATATTTAAAATATTATATTAATATAATACTTACAATAAAACTACGAGTTATGAACTATATATACAGAACTTAAAAAATAATGCACATTAAAAGCTTACATTTTATTATTAATTTAAAAATATATAATAAAATAAAATAATTTAACAAAGTATAATTTACAAAATAGAATAATCTTTTTTCCTACTTTTTTTTTATTTAAACTTACATTTCCCTTTCAACCCTTTCTTTCCCTTCACGTTTGGTTCCTTCTTTTACCTCTAATTTTCTTGACTTCCATTTTAAGCAAATGCATATATCATAATTCACAATTATTCTTACTTAACCATTGAAATAAAATAGATGTCATAAATCTTATTAATGATATGTCAAATTTTTGTAGTAAAAATAAAAGATCAAAACACTGCACTACAAATTGAAAAATAAAAAAGACAGACCAAGCCTCAAAGATGTCCATGGCCATTAGCCATCCTCGAGGGTTTTGGAGGGAGCCTTATCACCCCCCTGAAAATAATATTTTATTTATTAAAAACTATGGTGGTATTGTTTACAATATATACAATGATTCCATGCTATTTCAAACATGAAAAACTGACATAAAAAGATGCATTTGTGAATGTCCAAACCTACAATGGAATACATAATGAACATAAATACCAAAACAAGTATTGCAATCATTAAATCTTTGTTTCAACGCTCGCTGCACCCTACACAAATACAAAACAAAATCAGTTCAAAATGCTAAAAGATATGCACTAACTTGTCAAACAAATCATCTTTTAAGATATAAAACAATCACAAGTTAAAATAGAAATGCAAATTACTTTTTACCAATATATCATGTGCCCAAACTAAATTCTAGCTGTATACAAGGATTAAGAACAGAATTTGTAGAATGTGTAACTAGAAACAATCACAAGTTAAAATAGAAACCCAAATTATTTTAACCAAAATATTGTGTCCGAACTAAATTCTGATTGTATACTGATTAACAAGTAAAATTTTAAATACAAAAATTGTGAAAACACAAACAAATGCAGAAATAGCTCACTAAAAATACTGATTGTGAAATTAATCTAAATGTAGGAATCAACCCATAATTTAAAAAATCAACATAAAATCATGGTTGCTAATTGCACATTTAAAGCCCAAGTAAAAAAACAAAATAATATAATTTATAAATAAACTCACGTAAGGACACTTTAAAAACATAATTTGTAGAATGTGTAACTTATATGAAACAGAAGATTAAACTGATCTTAAACACAATTATTAAAAAACTTAATACATAAATCTTTAGTCAAGATGATCAATCAAAATTAAGAGAGTTCATATACCAACTTGGACACCATAGAAATAATCTTCTAAACTTGTAAACATCGAATCTCAAATGAGCAATTTGACATAACATGAATTGAAAGATCCCATCCAATCTCATCACCAAAGAATGCAGCAAAAAAGAATAGTCCATAGTAGGGGAAAACAAAAGACCAAATAACTTAGATAATGAACAATAAACATTCTCTAGTTTGTCTAGAGGAGTGGTTGTCTTCTAGTTTGTTACTATCTTTCTATGGGGATTAAATTAATATATTTATTTTTCCATTTTACTAATTTTTCCCTCTAGATTTAAAGATTTTACTATTTTGCTACTACAACTTAATCCTCTGATGCTATTCAATTTTTTTTTCCTATCGGATGATATAACAAGGAAAAAAAGGGAGGGTGAGGCAAGTTGTCAATCTCTCCACCCATATTTGACTTTTAAAAAAAGAGTTTGGTAAATAACATATTTGACAAAGATGAAATTCAACATAAAATCATGGTTGCTAATTGCACATTTAAAGCCCAAGTCAAAAAAACAAAATAATATTTATAAATAAACTCATGTAAGGACACTTTAAAAACACAATTTGTAGAATGCGTAACTTATATGAAACAGAAGATTAAACTGATCTTAAACACAATTATTAAAAAACTTAATACATAAATCTTTAGTCAAGATGATCAATCAAAATTAAGAGAGTTCATTTACCAACTTGGACACCATAGAAATAATCTTCTAAACATGTAAACATCCAATCTCAAACTGAGCAATTTGACATAACAGGAATTGAAAGATCCCATCCAATCTCATCACCAAAAATGCAGCAAAAAAGAATAGTCCATAGTAGGGGAAAACAAAAGACAGAATAACTTAGATAAAGAACAATAAACATTCTCTAGTTTGTCTAGAGGAGTGGTTGTCTTCTAGTTTGTTACTATTTTTCTATGGGGACTAAATTAATATATTTATTTTTCCATTTTACTAATTTTTCACTCTAGATTTAAAGATTTCTAGTAAAACGATACAACTTCACCATGAAGTCTGCTATAAATTCCTCTTTCCGCTGAACTATTTGTTATAAGTTGTGTTGTCTAGTGATAATTGTTGAGCATATCACAGCAATATTATTCTCGTATTTTTTGGAGGTTTACAGAAATGGCGCAAAGTGTGTATTCCCTTGTGGGCATGACTGTATTGTTTTTGTTTTATAGTTTTCCTGGAAACGCTCAGTTTTTTGACATAACTACTGTCCAAATGAGGAGGTGAAATCTGTGCTTGTCTTGCCGCCGGCCTCGTACGGATGCACTTCCACGACTGCTTCGTCAGGGTATATATGCATTGAATATATATTGGTTGTAGAGTCAGTAACATTACAGATCCCATCATTCAAACAGTGGGATATGTGCATACCCAAGAAGAGGGTTTGCACTCTGATTTGGGCAATGGTTTACAAAATACAGTCCAGTCACCAACAACACACAAACTACAACTCCATAGCCTTCTGTTATTTAACATAGCTTATATGGCCTGAGTGGGAAACAAAAGGGACAGGAAATAAGATGAAATAAAATTAGGCATTCCAACATTTTAATCATATAAAAATATATAAATATCATTAAACTCTAAGTGGAAAATGCCAGTTTATGGTCAGATTATATCATTAAATTAACACAAAAAAATACATAAAACCCAAAACAAAAATTAACACAAAAAATACATAAAACCCACAACAAAAATATCACAAAAATACATAAATCCCACAAATATATCATGCAGGGAGCACACTTTTTTCACAGTATTATTTATAGATTTAATATGCAGAGAAAAATTTATGAAAATTTTAGTTCACCCTATATCATAGTACTCAGTAGTAGTCAGTCAGTATTTTACTCCAAACTTGATACATTATAGAAAAAAAGGGGGTTACAAAAAATATAAAAAGAGGAGTAAACAATCAAGGAAAAAAAGCGTGGCTGCATAATTCTGTAAGTGCGGAAGACAACATACATTCAGTCAAACGTACTTGAATGCTTGAGAGTATTGAAGAGCTCCAGGGCCCTTCTCCAGGCGGGAAAAATGGAGGATTTGCAAGACGTCATCAAACACATAACTAAAACACAACTAAAATTAAACCATCCTTGGTACACAAAAATATGCAAATCTTTCAACTTTAGATCAGTATAAAAGATATTTCACTCTTGAGAGATAATAAACAACGCAATGTTGGCAAGGGACAACCACCATTATTACCACATATTTTCAGTTTCACCAGATGGGCATCCTTCAGCGGGATTATAAAATGTGAAATATGGAGCAGAAAATCTGTGAAACGCCACAACTGAATGCCAAATAATCAAAAGCTCATCTAAATGGAGAGGTCAGGGTGATAGTGAAAAGACAAAATTAATTTTCATTTCTAGATTCTTGGGCATTGGTGTTTATTATCTCTCAGTTTCACTGTTGAGAGATAATGAACAATGACCAATGTTGGCACGGGCAACCACATTGATTACCACATATTCAGTTTCACCAGATGGGCATCCTTCAGTGGGAATATAAAATGTGAAATATAGAGCAGAAAATCTGTGAAACGCCACAGCTGAATGCCAATTAATCAAAACTTCATCTAAATGTAGAGGTCAGGGTGATAGTGAAAAGACAGAATTAATATGGACAGATGCTGAAAAGACAAAATTAGTTTTCATTTCTAGATTCTTGGGCATCGGTGTTTGGGTATACCCACCTTGTGTGCTCCCTCTAGCTCTGGTATTGGTCTGAGCCAGGGCTTAGGTTGGAATACTTTGTCCCTATGGTACTAGGATGTATCCTCAGAGTCCCATTGACCTATTTTGTTAACCCGTGAGCATTTATATAATTTCTTCTATTAATGATTTTTCGCTGATTTGGCTACTCATCTACCTGCTTCTGCTAACATAGTTTTAGATGATTCCAGTGAAATCAGGGAGTTGCAGTGCTAGTCTTACCAAAAAAATCAATTACAATGAAAAGAATAATAATCCTAAATAATTATCTGTCATACCAATAAAATATTAAAAACCAAAACTCATCATTTCCCCCACACGGGTTCATAAACACATCTAAATTTTGAAGCAATTTACAGTGCCATGCCATACCTGCAGAAGTGCCAATGAAAGCACTGCAATTGCAGTCCATCATGGTGAGCTTATGTTGGGTTCCATTTAGCTACCCGATTTTGCGGCGCTTCTTCAGGGTCTTAATTTAGGGCTTCATTTTATTTTTTCTTCCTCGGCTCCTTCCCTGAAACACATAACTAAAATTAATTGTAAGAACACAAAAGAATCAAAGATCAACAGCTATGAAGCCTACCATCTATTTAAAACCAAACTCAAAAAATGTCTGTAAACCCTTATACACACACAAAAAAAGCCCAAAAATTCTCCGTGTTCTCTGCTCTGTTCTACATACAACAAACAAAACAACGGCAGGCATTTGAACCCGGTGGCAGAGGTGTATAAGGTCCTCCTCAAAGTCATTCGCCTCACAACACAGATCAACAGAAGTGTATAAGGGTTTGAAGCTGCCTGCAACAGAGAACGCCTCTGCCTCTGCCTTTGCCTCTGACGCCTCACGCACATGGACACGGCAGCAAAATCCTCCTCTTACTACTTCCTCAAACTCATCCGCCTCGATGGTGATCCCTCCCTCACAACACAGATCATAAGAGAGATGGATATCCTCAAGAATACCGATTCTCCTTACGTTGTCAAATGTCTCAGTCCAGGACTTCATCCTCTTTTCCTTCTTCAACTCCTAACCTGAAACACATAACTGATATTAATCAGAACAAAAATAAGAGAAGTAAATTCTAATGTTACAAAAAGTAAACAGATATGAAGCAGAAACAGGAGTAGAACTATATTCTTGAATCTTACCTGGAAGATGTGCTATCTTCTCTGCTCTTCTTGTTCAAACCAAAATTTGAAAAATAACACAAAGGTACAAAAATACTACTCAGACCACATTGTTTCAGACAAACGGATATCAAAACGATTCATAACCAAAAAAAAAAAAAAAAAACACACGGCCGTGCAAAAATCATGCTACAAAAAAATGCAGAGCTAAATAAAATTCAAAACAAAAAAACAAACAGAAAGAAATCATGGAATTGTAGTCCGACACAGGGCTTTATAGTTTTTTTCCTTCAACGGCTCTCTACTTTTTTTAAACGGCTCCAAAAATTGAACCTTCATCCGCCTGGTTTCTCCATGAATCTTCTAGAAACAATCTCCACCGCCATGTCTCTCCACCGCCCTGTTTTAGGAGGCCGCTAATTTTGTCATAGACTATAGTTATTTGACACTAACAAAGGTCGTGTACCTTTAATTAATAGCTAAAATAAACTAGAACAATAAAAAGTGCACCTTTGATTGAAAATAAAAAACCAACCTATTTTTTGTTTACCAAACGCATATTGTAAACCTTTGTTAAGGAAGCTTAAATATCACTTTTATTGGCATAACAATATGCATTATGGTATAATTTTGCAAATATGTATAATATGACTATTATATTCGTTTAGTTTCACATTTTACTTACATCGAAGGTGTTGTATAAGTTGGAATGTATTTTTCCTTTATTTATATTTCAATCGTTCTAAGTGCACAAATTTCTTCGCATTTAAAAATAATTTTAATTAAAATTGACAAATCTACCTCATCACTTCTTTGACTTCCCCCATCGACCAATTATTTTTGACGGCCTATTTGTCATGGTATCTATGATAATTATGGCTCTTGATGAAAATTTTCCCTATCTCATTCAAACCCTCGTCTTTGGCATTGTCCTAAGCCTTGGGCTTGGTCAACCATTTTTTTCCTACTGAGCCTTCACTTTCGTGGAGAAGATCCAGATCCATGGCCTTGGCCTAGTTTTTTATTGCTCCTCTGAGGAGACTTGGATTTTGATTTTGTAGGAGGTCGATAAACTACGTCTACAAAACCATTGTGGCGACTCTTCTGATAAGAACTTGGAAAAGGAGCACGGTTGTGCAATAAATCATGCTACAAAAAAGAATGCAGAGAAAAAAAATCAAAACAAAAAACAAAAACAGAAAGAAACCATGGAATTGCAGTCCAACATAGGGTTTTATATTTTTTTCCTTTAACGACTCACTACTTTTTTTTAAAAACGGCTCCCTATTTTTTTCTAATGGCTCCAGCTTTTTAACCTTCATCCTCATCTGCTATCCATGTTTCTCCATGAAGCTTCTAGATATAATGACTCTCCCATCGTCATGTCTGTGTGAAGCCACTAATTTGTGTGAGGTTGCGCCTAAAAAGCAAAAACTAACTCTATTTAAAAAAATGAAACTTACCTTTAATTAAAAAGTAAAAACTACCTTCAATTTAAAATGTACCTATTAATTGAAAATAAAAATCAAAGTTGTTAGTACCTAATTTGGTTTCGGTGTTGACAAATAATTTGGTTTTGTGCCTTGGCAAAAACTGTAATTTTATACGTTTGTGGGAATACATGATTTTTGATTATGCATATGGTTTGTTTTGTTGAGTTTTATTGGTTGGGATCACTATTACTCTCATTGCCCCTCTAAATTTTATGGGGAAATTTTTGTTTTGATTGGTTTTTCTTTTGGCGCCTATTGTTGTGTTGTGTGGTAGACTCCTACCTTTTTGCATGGCCATTATGTGAATGAGTGTGATTGGAGAGTTGAGGAAGAAAAGCGAGAGAGTAGACTGGAAGAGGTTGCACTTGCGGTGGGTGTGGATCATACGACAATGCTTAGGCAAGGTTTTCTCCTTGCCTTGTTTTGTTTTATGTTTTGTATTTGTTTTGGATGTGGTTTCTATTTTTATGCTTGTGTATGTTGGGAGTAGGTCAACCCAAATAGGGATTGGGGCCCTCGACCCGCCCCACCCAATATCAAATCAATAGGTGTAGGTGGTCCTGAACTCGAGAGAGATTTCATATAGAGAAATAAGATATTCGACCCGAACAACCTATCTATTTTATATTAAAGATGGACTTGTATGGTCAGGTGGGTTGACCTCTACTCTACCCATCCGCCTACGAGTAGGCATTGATGCATTCATGGATCGAGATCTTGTCATCGGTGACTTGACCGATGTGTCATGTGGGCGATGGGTTCGTTCGATCCAGAGGTTTACCATTTGGTTCCTAGATAGGTATATAGGGCTTTCGCTATACTCTATAGAAATCTATAGGGACACCGGTGACCTCCTTTTCAAAGTTTTTGGTAGGGACTTTCGGTGAGGTTTGTAGTTTTTTTTTGGTATCAAGCTTACTAGTAGTGGTAGTTTTTACTATAACTAAAAATAATATAGTGTGTAGGATTATATTTTCAGTTATGAAAATGTTTCTACCAAATATTACGATCATATTGTGTGGTTAAGATGGTTTGGGTTTGTTTTCCCCTTCTTCTTAGTGAACACTGGAAAGAATTATTTTTGTGGAAGAATGATCTATCCATAGGAAAATATATTGTGGTCTTTGAATTCAATAGAAACCATGGTGGAAAATCCTTTTCCTATAGAGCGACATCCTAGAAATGAGTCATATCTTTTGGGAGAAGCTCGTGGATTATGATCAAATTTCTTTCAGATGCAGGGTTCTCCATGAAACTAGGCATGCCTCTAATAACATGTTTAGGTTTATACATTATGCGAATGATAGGGAAAAGGAGAATGAATGTTCCAAAATGTTGTTGCTAAAGAAGATACTAAAACATGATAGGCCATGTAGGGGACCCTAACATACCGAGGATACGCAATACATAGAAAACTCATGCAATGAATCTCACACCAAACATCAACGTCCAACTTATATAAGCCAATTACCTAGAGAGAATAATTGAAAATATAAACAAGAATAATCCCTATAAACTTGATGCAAGAGAAACCTCAACAGTGTATACTAGGGCAATCATTAAGCCATATCCAACCCCAATCCCACCCACAAATATATGTACTTGTCAAAATCATAAAGGGAGGATCTAAAACCATGATGCATTTGAGGTCCTACTTGTAGCTGCAACTCATATAAGAGAAACTTTGCTCAAAGTTGATCCAACAAGAAGCTCTTTCTGTTCATCCTTTATGTGCAAGTATTCTTAAATAAATAGAATTGATCCACTCATAACACCAACATCTGTAAAATATCAGGAGATCCATACAATTTGTTGGTTAAGGGAGAGATGAAATCATGTGCTAATTGGAGGAACATTTTTATTTTGAGTACCTTGTTGCTTAAATTTGAAGCAATATGCTATTAAAATTTAAAATGTTCTTTATGTTGGACAACTCAAATGAAGCTAGGTGCCTCACCAAAGTCCATGTTACTTTGATTTGTTAGTGTAGATTTACATTTATAAGAAGAATAAAAGGTTAATTTGTTTTGTGTGGTATGTTATACACCAATACAAATTGAATTCCTTTGCTTAAGATAGGATCTATAAAGTCAAATGGCATAATGAACAAAAAACGGGATCTCGGAATACACGCATTTTTGTATGGTAGCACCCACATCTCCTAGTGAATTTATTTATATTTAATATTGTGGTACTCTTTTATTCATATACCTCGATAAGTTGTTTCAAATTAGATCTCTCCCAAATCTTGTCTTTGTCCCTACAAGTAACTTGTGATGGTTAGAAGGATTTAACATAAACAAAAATTTCATGCCTTCCTAAAACCCATTGCTAGTAATATGCATTTTCTTTTTTAGAATACTTGTGTGCCGTCACAAACAATGATTTCCCTAATGTTAAATAAGTCTATAAATATTTACATGTTAGACTTATTTTGGTTATATGGTGAAACTAATTTGCTTAAAACTGAAAAGTTTTTGTATATCATGATGCCCTATTTTCTGATGGCTTTTAACTCTCTATAATGAATCTAAATATTGTCTAAAATTTTGTACTTCTAGGATATAATGATTTATAATATTTTTTTGTCTATTAATAGTTAAAATTTAATGCCTACAATTGTCTATGACGATTTTGTTGTTTATCCTTTGGAGGCCTTCTATATATATAAATCACACTTTGGCAAGAGAAGTCAAAGATAAATTACATTATCTACACACTTGGTTGGGTTCTACAAACCAATTTGGTCTAAAAGACGTCAAAATTCATCAACATCATCATCATATATAAATGAAGTGGATTAATGACTCTTTTTTACGCTCATTCAACTTGGAAATGGATGTTTTTAACTAGGCCCAAAGACGACAGAACATATTTTGAGAAAGATTGTTGTTCATTAGAATAATGGTTATAATGCAGCACACAATTGTAACTTGAAAAGGTAAATTTTATGCATGAAAAATGTCACATCTTTAGTTGTTGGGTTATATGGCTAATTGAACCTTGATTTGGATCTATGTATTTAATTGGGATAGGAAAAATTGTTAAACATTTCTACTTTGATAGTAATTAAAGGGCCACTTCTTGCTAGCATTTATATCTAGATGCACTTTATATAACATTGATGTGTGTGACGAATAATATAAGCAAATGTACACCCTAAAAAGTTTTAAGATGTATTGATTCTTTTTATTCTTTAATCATACCACACAGGTGGCATCATTATGGTAGATTTAGGTGGCATATTTGAGTGAATGGGGTCATTTGCTACTAGATTCATCCCCTTTACAAAATACTACTTTTAATCTTTAGCTAGTTTATTTGGTTGTGTGAAGGTGGTGGCATGTTTTGGCCATGATTATGTCTTTGTGTTTTTGGAAACCTAAATTTCTAGAAAAATATCACATCTTTCCCTCTTCCTGGTTTTCTATTTAGACGATTGACCTTAGTCCTGGCTTTGGCCTGTGGTTTAAGAGGTTCCAACATATTTGAGGCTTTTTGGTGATGTAGCATTTGGAAATCAAGGTGTTACTTGGTCTTTTAAGTTTGCGGGTCCTCTCAAATTTATATTTTTCTAAGGTTAATTCACCTCCATGCTAATTTATATGCTTTAAGGAGTTAGATTATTGGTTTTGTGCTTATGTTTCTTGGGTTTCTGGGTGCCCCCTTATTTTTTGGTTTGTTGTTATCATTCCTACCCCTTTCATTTCTAAGGAACCTTTAACTCAATGAATACAACCTTAAATTCTATTATATTTATCGTGTTACAAATAGGATTTAAAAAATCTATACAATTTGTCATGGATGCTATAGAAACAGTCTCTTTTAGGTCCTGCACCCATAACATCATAATGTTAGGGAATGTTTTCTTGGATGGTAGGTTTTCCTAGTTGAGAGTGTTGTGTTGCAATAATGTGTGTATAACTATTGGTATGAAATATTTGCATTCAATTTTTGATAAAAACGTTTTGCTTTATTAAATGATTTCAATAACAAATCTGTTAGATATGGTAAACTAAAACATATACAATAATGGTTTTATTGTATACCAAGGCAGTGGTATTATTGCTTTGTACACTTTTTTTATAAGATAAATTGATTTGGGCGTGAGATATGGTGCACTAAATTTTGTTTGCTTTGGTTTCAATTAGTGTGTCAGAAATTATACACTTTTACGATAAGAATGGCTTTGCATACTTGCTACATTGAAGAACCTAAACATTAAATGATCTTGCATTAACGTGCCTTGGTGTAAATGTCTTTATGCAAGGACCTTTAATCTTTTGATATGCACATATATTGGTTTTAGACATTTACATTAGCTTATTGATAATAAACATGTTTTGTTTTTATTTTGATAGAATTTTTTATATTCAACAATTTTTTTGCTTAGACTAAGAGGTAATAGGTGAATTGTTTAATGTTATAGCTTTGATTATTTTATGGTATGAAAAATGTTTATATTGACAATATTATTGTATATTATATATTTTGAGGAAACTATCACATTTTGATTAAAAAAAGTACATTCTGAAAGAGGAGTGAATTACTTTTATCTTTAGATTAATAAGGATACATGATCAAATTCAAATACTTTTGAAGGTGAGTCCTTTAACATTATGTAATTTACTATTGCATTTCAATGTTACATATGAAAATGCATGTTCCTATTTCATTTCATAGGTTACATTAGATCTTATATATATGTAAAACATTATGTATATGTATACATGCCAATAAGAAATGACCTAGATATTGTAAAATACAAGAGGTAGTGAATCTATTGGTCTTTGCATTGATTCACCTATGATACGGGCTTTTGTGTTTCTTTCAATGTTGTTTGTTATGTCTTGTCAATGAATAATATCATACAAGTTACAATTGGTCTTCTTTATTTCATGTTTCCTTCTTATTTTGAAACATTTGACATGGATTTCTCCACCTTTGTTGTCCAAAAAATAAAATTTGAAATAAGAACCTATGCCCATTTTATTGTTATATTCTTGAAAGGTAGTTTTTATCAGGGCTCGTCCCTCAACATAACATACACACATGGTAGTATTCAAGGCACTAATAGGGACTACAAGGGTTACACATGGTGGGGAAGCACTTGTTTTAAGGCGGTGTTTGTGGGAGTAAAATAGTATCAGGCTTGAGAGTCGACTCTAAACTCATATGCTTGCCTCGGGTAATATGAGAGGGAACACAAAGAGGAACACCAATCATTAGGTGTGTTTCTGCCATAATATCCATGTTAGTAATAAGAATAGACCTGCAAACAAGAAAAAGGTAAATGAAAAAGCATTAGAGTTCCTACATATGGAATGAAATGCCCAAGTAATAACAGTTCGGAAGGAACATACAAATCATATTTGACCATCCTACAAAGTGTTTTTCACAAAAGGATAATGGTGCCTTACTTTAACGTTTTGACATAAACTAATTTTACAAATTTATATGGTAGCAATGTTGTTTGTAGGTGCACTTTGTATGAAAGGTCTGCACGATGCTATGACTCAGCGCCCGAAGAGGGAAATTTTTCAGAAGTTGAAATGTTGGATTTGGATCGAATCATCCCGATAGTATATGTGTTATGCCTCCTGAGCTCAACGAATTGTCCATTGTGGGAACAACACACCGAATGGAAAAGGGATTTCTGTAATTTAACTTCAATGATTTAAAAACAAGTTCATTGTAAAATAGAGGAGGAACATGAATGCGTAGGTTATGTTTCCTCATGTGGTTTAGGGGGCTTGTGGGGGGTAACCTTTAATGAATATCAAATGTCTTTTAGATTAAACAAATATGAATCAAATATTTGCAGTGGAAACACCAATCGTACTTTTTTCCCACATAAAATTATTTTAAAAAGATGCATGAAATAACAACGCGAGAAGGAGATGAAAGAGAAAAAGAAAATGTTTGTGTAAATTACAAAATAACATACAAAAGTATAATGTTTTCTAAAATAAAGACAAAAAAAGTGTGGCTATCTTCACAAATGAAAATAATTTTAAAAAATAAAGAATTGGTAGTCTAAGCACTAAAGAAGTTAGAACATAAACTCTTTTTAATATGTCATAAGGAGACAAAAAAACTCAATATCAGTTATATGTAATGGAATATGATTCTATAATCATTATTTATTTGAAATCCAATACATAAGCAATATTTTTTTATAAGGAAAATATAAGGTTTTTATGTTTTCAATTCAAGTAGTACAAGCAAGAAATCATTTGAAAAAAGGGATCGGAAAGGAAAAAGTTTTTTTGTATTAATAAAATGAAGCATTACTATTATCGGAAAGCACCAAAGTGAAATACTTTTTTGTATAGAAAAATGTATGTGGGTTTTTATGCAATAGGGAACTTCGATAAACTTTTTCTTTTATTTTTAAATTTTCTATTTTGAAGTTTGGGTACTCAAAACAACAATAAAAGACGAAGATTGTGACAATCTATTTTTTTAATACAAAGTTATTCTATAGTTCACAATATTACATATAAGAAAAGGGGAGGAAAACACTTTTCATTATCTAAGCTAAAGACATCTCAAAATATAATCATTTACAAACTTGTAGCCGTAAAGATTCAATAATTTGATAGTCTTAGATAATGTACAAATATTTATTTTTTGTAGGATTTTAAGGGAAGAGTCATTAATTTATTGTTCTTTTGAAATTTCAATTTGTGTGAAGGTTCACACTTCATAACATCTTCATTTGAATCATAAGCCAAGCCAAACCCTCACGAATGTGGACTGCAAAGAATGAAACTTAGAAAGATACAAAAGGTTTGTGAGAAATGTAGACATGTAAAATGTCGACATAGCCATTTAACAAATAATTCACCCATCTCATAATATCCATATATCCTCACCATCAAGCTTATAATAATTAATTATGAATTTAATTAATTATTATGATTATTATAACATATATATAATCATGCTCCAATCTATATATGTTACACAAATCCCATCCACACCCTTAGACATATTAATACACTATTAATATTTCATTCATTATACTAAATAACCTTCATTAACTATTTTCCATCAATTTAAAAATACCCACTCAACTACCACCTACCCTATACCTATCCTATATTGAACCTCTCCATCTAATCACTACTTAATAATCCCCCAAAGCTAGAGAATTATAATTCTAGAAGTCTCTCCATCTTTCCCTCCTTTTATTCAAATATTCAAATTAAAAAAATACTATTCTATTGAATTTTAAATTCAATAGAGGATTCTAATGAAATCTAGAATTTTCCACACCCTCCCCTCTCATCAATTTTTAACCATTGATCTAATCCACCATGGCAAGATCTCAACCATCCATTTCTACTCCTCCAACTATAAATAGAGGTGCCACCCTCCATGGCAAGCACCTTAAAAATTTGCAACTATATGCTGCCCAATTTCCTAGTAATCCAAGCAATCATCAAAGCAATCCATTGAGCTCTATCAAGCCATTAATCAAAGGGGAGGTGCTGCCAAAATTGGTCCAAGAATCTGAAGCATCCATTGCATACATCCAAGCAAGCAAAATCAAAGGAGAAAATCCAAGGCAACAAAGGAGGAGAATTCTACTTGTAGGTAAGTACAGGTAAATTGCTTTCCCTTCCTTTTCATCTTGCTCAATCAGAGGTAGATAATTAGTTGTGTTAGATTTTGTATTGGTTTGGTTGCATAATCTTATCATTTGTGCATGCTAACATGATTTTTGTCTATAAGAAATAGGTGGAGATGTTATTGAACCAAATCTGTAATCACGGGCTTTGGCAATTTTGGTTGCTTGTAATGCAAAAAAATAACAACAAATTGAATTATCTTTAATGCTTCTTCTATTTACAAGTGGGGTATAGTGACGGTAACACCATCAGGAGGGGGTAAATAGTTTTTCTAGTATTCATATCTCCAAGTTGAAAAGGAAATCATGTAAACGCTTATTAAAGGATAAAAAGCGTAATATGCACCTAAGAGAGTAAGCTTAAAAAAACTCAAACTTCAGTGGGAAGCTTTAAAAACCTTTCCATTGAACAATATAATTTCCAACTTCAGATGCTTCGATGGGCCTCATAGGGATTTACATCCCTCAGCACATAACGGATCTTGTCAACAAAGAACACACACACCCCGTGTGTTGGTAAGAAGAAGGGAAACCAAAGGACACAATATCATCAAGAAATTAAATTATAACAAGTTAGAAAATGCAACAAACTATATCATGTTCATCATCACTAATAATTGGTAAATATGTTTTTCTATGGCAAAAATAGAAGGAACCAGTAAAAACATGTTGAAAACAGTTACTAAAAAACCAACCAGTGTATAATACAACCGAGAAAATAAACGAACATACTCAAAATAATGTTTTTAAACACTCTAAAATAGATGCCCTGATATTACTTTACGCATATTATATACACAACAAAACACAAATATTTTGGAATGTTAGTATTCAAACACAAGATAGAGAAAATATGATTTTTAGGTATTTGTGGAGATAAGATCCTTTACAATATACACGCTAAAAAATAGGAAATTGAAATGCATTTCCTTGACATTATGCTTGGTAAAAAAAGGAGAATGAAATTTTAATCCTTTGGTTATGAAAATCTTTTGACATAGAAGCAAGATTCATAAGCAAATGAAGGTAACAAAAAAGATTCTCAATTGCATAAAAGAAAATAGAGATTGTTACAAAATGCTCTTTCAATAAACAAATCATAATAAAAAAATCATGGAATCCAAACAAGTAATAAGAAAAAACATAAAAACAAGACCCCTTTCAATAATTATCTCTCATATTTACATTTGTCCTTGTTTTTCAAGAGCCAAACTTTATATTATATCTTTATGTTTAGGTTTCAAAGTTACATAACCTACCCCTCCAATGCATATAGGAGCAATCAAGTAATGCACATGGATAACAATTCCTAGTGCAAATCAATAGATAATAAAAACATTTGAACAAACATATATAATATTACTACACATAACAAAAGAAAATGTCAATTGAAGAACCAAATGCTATTTATTTTTATTATCATATCCAAAACACAAAAAAATAATTTTATGTAACATTACCTTTCTTTTTAATATTATATTCAAAACACAAAATAAAGAATGTTATATAACACTACCTTCAAGTACTATGATTAGGTTGATTAAAATCTTTGCAATATTCTTGCAATTACATCTATGGCTGAATTTGGAGTCCAAAACATGACAACATTTCAACATTCCATATAAAATGTTCATTACAAATGGAAGTAAAAAATAATGAAAATATGGCAAGGCTTAACACTCTACTTAATCGCTAAAAGATTTCTCCATTTCAAAAGTATCATGCCAAAAAAATAGCTAAAATATAGAAAAAGCTATAATTGTCTTTAACTACTAGTTCACAGGAAAATTTAGAATCCTGCATTCATACCACAATACTTTTAATAATTTATTTAGTGATAGTCATGTTGATTAATAATAGTGATCAAATAGAAATCACATTAGTAACTAAAATGATTGTAACATTTATGAGTTAGTTTTATTTAAAGTAGTAATAAAATATTATACTCGACTTATTTCTAAATTATCATATGCATGTATAACAACCAATTTGGACGAAAAGATGTAGGATAATGATTGGCTATTCATGGTTCCATAAAAACATAGTCCATGTTTATTAATTGTTGTAACAAATGAACAAACACAACAAAAAAGAATGAAATAAAAATTCCCCACAAAGTGAATGAATCAATTCTTTATAAAAACTAGGTCACACAATCCTATTAAACAAACAACTTGTTAAAATTAATATGAAAAACAAGGCCATACAATCAAAAATTGAATATTGTCAAAGATTGTCTCTAACCTTTAAGATAAAGTCCTTTCTTCTCAAACTAAGAAATGATATCACCCACCTGTATAATAAATGAGCAACCAATAACCACCAGAGAAAATTCCTCAAATTAAAAGCTTTGGTAAACCAAAAAAACTCATGTACCATGTATACATTACAACTTGGAAACCGATAATGGCATTATATAATGAAACCCATAATGATATATCCTTATAATAACAATATATGTTACAAAACAAGACATTGAATTTAATAAAATAGGACATATAAACCAAATACAACATTATAATAGACCTTGAACACATGATTACACTTTACCTAATGCAAGATTTTTCGTTAGGATCAAAATACATATAATATAAAACCATGGAAGAGATGGTACCTAATAAATCATACCAGATTAAGGAAAAAAGCCAAGACATCTTTAAATTTTAAAAAATAACTTCTATTTAATAGATTGCATGTAAATTATCATACAAATAGAAATTCTAGGCTAGAAAAAAATGGGGCAAAGAACCCATACTAGGGCGACATTACACAACCCATAACCTGAAAATTAGCATACAAAAGACCATTCTAGACTTGAAAATTATTAAAAACAGAGAAAATGATAGATTTGGATCAGATTTACGAAATTTACAACAAAATTAAACACAGAATAATGTTCTTTGACATTCAATCATACGGAACACAATACAAATATAAAGGAGTTACACATTATATATTCGAGGAGGTTTATCTAACAACTCCTCCCAGAATAATCTCCTGAAATTCCTATATTAGTGAGCTGGTTTACTAACCAAATCTCACGTAAAACAATATGTTATTATATGTGAGCACTAAATTAATAATTTCCTAACATTCCCCCCTTAGTGTGAACATTGGGAAAACCTACCTTGTATTGCAACATGCCGCTACATAGCCTGCTCATGATCTAAATGGTTTCAAGGACAATACCAACAACCTCTAGATGGTTTTACAAGTGGTTAACCAACAACCACACAACTGATGGGTTTTTAGGATAGTACCAACAACCTCTGGATAGTTTTTCCAGTTGATAACTAACCACAATATCATGATGTTTTAGTAGTATCATTGGTTGTCATCACTATCTCACTTCAGAAATAACATAGGAAAATCTGTTGAATTCTACTACCCACACACACACACACACACACACACACACACACACACACACACACACACACACACACACACACACACAGAAAAATGAAAATGGAACATTGAATCATGTTCCCAGGGCCTCAATGTGAAATTTCCAAGTTTATTGAAAACAGAAACACTTCACAACGTAACACACCAAAAAAATAAATGCAAACTACACACACATGTCTCCAATCCTTTGATGCGGCCCTGTCGTTGGCGACTGATGAAAGGTCACTAATTAACCTCTAACATGTTATGCCTCCATCCTCCGGTGTACCTATTGCTAACTCAGTAGGATGTGAAAATGAAACACATTTGTTTCCACATTGAGATTATTCATTTCTTCCCTCCCACAATGTGAAACACTTTATTTTGTCAAACGTCGGGTAACACCGAAAATGTGTCCGTAAGGTAATTTTATTTTATTTCAGACTTTTGACTATGACTCACAATGAAATTTTGATGAACTCTTAACGTCAATGATACAATTTTAATGACACAAATTATTTTATTTTGATGACAATTGATAATGTAATTGAACAACTTATTATGATACTAAATATAAATGACTAAACTTGAAGACTCTTTGTTATAACATGATCTAATATAGATCAAATCATACTTTAAACTTTGACACATTGGTGGTAAACACATATATAGACTCAAATGACACAATAAAAACATAAACATTAATGACTATTGACAAAACAAATTACTATATAAACTACAAAATTTATATCAAACAATTGACTCTATAAAATTGAACTTAAAACTTGACTAAACACAAAGATATACTAATCCATAGTGAGTAACTAAAACTGCGGGCTAGGATGAGTCAAGATTTTGATGAAGTAACCACCGTGAGTAATACACCATAGATGCATGCACTGGTAAATCCATGAGAAGTACTGTGAGAGTAATGCAAAAATCTAAAAATAAGGGTCGATGTCAGGACCACATATTTAACCAGAAAACACAAAAATCATGGCCAACTACTTTGAGCTCATATCTGTGCAGATAACTGATATTAACACGAATGTAGAGAGATATAGTTCTTAGCGATGAGATTTCATGTGTTTTGTTTGCCACGTCCTTGAGAAATGTTCAATGTGACCAACCATGCATCTTGGTAAGTGAAGTATGGGGATCGATTTCTAATGCTATGCAACGATGATATCATCCAATCATCATCCAGAAGTTATCTTGGTAAGCGGTTTCAACTATCATCCAGACGTTAATGTCAGGATATCAACACCAACTATAGATATACACACTATTCAACTAGATACAAATTTCCATAACATCCAAAACAAATTTGTGGCTTTGAGTCATGGGTCCACAAATACAACCGTCTAATGCATAATGTGCCTCAAAAATTGAATGGGGCATGTGGTGATTGACAGAGACAAAATGACATGCTCAGATTATAGTTTTCTTATTCTCGTGTTGCTTGGTCACCAACGCCAATACATATAATAACACACTTTTTAATACCTCAATGTTTTGTAATTTATGAAGGATGGATGCTTGCTTCTCTTGCTTCAGGATGCGCTTCAATCCTCTAATTAGCACTTCATTATTATGCTTCTCTTTCTTCCACACTTAGAATAACCTAAACACACTTCAACATATGGTCTAGAAACCATAAACCAAGGCAGTATAAAGACATTGACCGCCACTATTTATTTTTATTCCCCCATTACAATCACCTAGCTCTAATGCCAAATTCTAGGTACGAGATTTTCACAGAAAATAGTATTTTAATATTTTCTATATTCAATTCACCATAATACATGGCCAATATATAAACATTTACATAGGTAAACAACCTTCTAGAAAATCAGGAGGTGTTATAACAATTAATCCGAATATTATTCACGAGTATAACAATCCAACTAATAACATAACACAAAGACTAATATGTGCAACACTAAATAAAAGAATTCCTAACAGAAAGACACTATACTTGGGGGACAATGTGCCACCACAGAAGATGGTCTAGACAAGATTCTCAACTCTAGAACTCTGTTGGAGGCACAAATCTCTAAAAAATGATAAGGATTTCTTAAAAATAGTTCTAAAACACCTTGAATATTTATACAAATATTTTCATGTTAATATATATGTTAGAAAATATTATATGTGAATATGAGAAAACACAAACAAATTGTTCCATTCTAATCTTCTCAAAAATACCTCAGATTTGTTGGACCATGATTTTTGTTTTACCAAAACCCGTAGGTGTTAATCTCCACTACAATAACCAAATTTAGGATCCACGAGAGGCGGTTAGTCCATGTCACGAAACTCCCGGGGAGCTTTGGACGCACATGCCAACAATCCCCCCAACATTACCTAGGCGAGTTTAAAACTCGAGACATGTCACTCTTATACCATTTGTTGGACCACGATTTCCAAAACCCATAGGCGTTAATCTATGTTACAATCATCAAAGTTATGATCCATGAGAAGCGGTTAGTCCACGTCACAAAAATCACGGGGAGTGGACGAGATTGAGCAGTAGATTGAAAGTGGGGAGAATTTATACCTACACTTACCGAGAATATGAAACAATCCTCCTTTGTAGTGTTGGATTTTCTCTTGGATTGGTGTTGATTACTTCAAACTTGGTGGCAAAGCTTGGGCAACACCTACCCTTAATTATCTTGGATTGCTTGATGAAGGATGATGGATTGATAGATTGGATTGGAGATGGATTAAATATTGTGGATGATTGATGAAACAAAATGGTAGAGATTTGTTATGGATTCTATGTGTTGGCTCTCATGGAGGAGGAGAGCTCAATTTATAGTTGGGTAAGTGCATGGAAATGGGGGTAAAAAAGGGACACCTTTTTCCTGAAATCAGTGAAACTTGAACTTCATCGAATAATTCGGCATGCCTATGCTCAAAATTTGACAAAGTGATAAGAATAAGTACCATAGAGCTTGGAATCTAGTTTCTAAACTACTATTTTTTTTTAAATGGTTGAGATTAAGAGGGTCAAATGTGGTGCACACAAAAAGTATGTCTATTTTTGTATCAAAAAGATAAGAACCTATTGTGTGTGCACCCCCATTTTTTGAGTTTTATAAATTATTTTTCAAATCCCTTCAGTGGAAAGTTAGCTAAGACCATGTATAAGGTTCCACTAATTTTTCATAATTTTTGGATGAATATATATATTTTTATTAATTTTCAAAGTGCACATATCCCAAAAATGATATATTTATGTGTTCACCCCCATAACTTTCATAAAAAAATCATTTTTTGTTTCTTTTTTGAGTGCGTGTAGAATGAAGTTTAGATTTTTTACTTTTTTGAAATTTGGATGAAAAAATCATAAATTGTGCACCAAAATGTATGCATAGGTTTTTGACAAGAAAACAAGGCATTGGTAAAAGAAATTATGGATGAAAGCCTTAAAATAATTGGATTTTAGAAAGAATTATATCGTCATCAAGGTAAAACTGAGCTTGACATTGTAGTATAATTTATTTTTGAATATTATGTTATAATGCATGAGTTTTTGGGGTGAACACGTGAATTTTTGATGTTTTTATGTCAAACACGGTTTTAATCACGTAGAAACAGTCCAAACCTTTGGTTTGGAAATCCAAGCCTATGGATTGGGAGTTTCAAACCCAAAAGAGATGAAACACAAGCGCGTTATAACACGCTCACGTTCCTATTTTTTATGTGGTGTATGTGCTTGCGGCATGCTTCTATTTACAAAAATAAATGTTTAAGTTTTTCTTTTATTATTATTTATGTTTTATTATTTCTTATAATTTAAATTTATTTTAGTAAATATAAGAAGTTAGGGTCTGTAGACACCTATAATTACGCTAGAACAATTTAAATGCTTAAATTGTGATAATTATCTCCTTTCCCACAAATTGACGACATATCGTCAATAGCACTCATCTTCTCTTCCATTGTCATTAATTGACTACATTACACTAATTAATTAAGTCTCCTATCCAACACATACCCTAATTAACGACCCTTCGTTAATCAAAACCTTCTATCTAGTCTAATTAATTATTATTAATTAATTAGCCTCCCTTCTCATTAAATCAATAAATCACTATTTAATTGATTTAATCCCTTCCTAATGGTCCAAATCATACTAATATTCCTCCAAAAGCTTATAAAAGTTTGCACATCTATTAATTAATCATCTTGATTAATTAATACACCCCCTTTATCCACATGAGCCACTAAAGGACAAAATAAACCCTCCTAAAGTTAACTCAACCCTATCTAAACCCCCCTTATCCATAACTAACTCTACATCTCCATTAGTCCCACATTCAAGAGGATGTGTTGAATCCTTTATCCTTTGGGCTATATAAAGAACCCTCCCTCTACTTCTACACCTACACCTAAATCTCTCAAGAGACAAAAGAAAGCACATAGTTTTATACTAATAGCCTTTTGTCACTCTTGAGCCCTCCATCATCCATCATGAAGAGCTAAGCCTCACACCCAAACATCCATTGAAGGATCAAGCAAACAATATTATTGATTGCCATTGGACTACATAGGTACATTTGATTTTAATTAAGGCAATTTAGAATAATAGAGTTCCTTATTTGCATTATGTTTTGATTCCATTAGTTTAAAGTTATGATGCTAAGTGTAGACCTTATTCATTTCTTTATCTTGATGGTATTATTTCTTATTTCTAGCTAGGTTAGGGAACTATTTTAGGTGGTAGTTTCTTACTTTCAATCTAGTCTAGGTAAAAGAATACATGTACACATTTGGCACGCTTGGTGGGACCCTTGTCCCTAGGCATTTTAGTTCAATTCATGTTATTTTTGACTAACTCTTCCTTATGTACATAGGCAATTTGTAAGTATTGTGTTAATTTGGATGCTTTTGGAAGAGTTATTGTTGTTATTGGACTAATGTGCTAACTTTTGATACATTTTGTGCTTTGGTTTATGTCATTTACATAGGATTTGACGTCATAAAAGGGAGTACAACCTTTTTTGCAGGGAAACGTGCGGGAATGCTAATGTACACATAGGCATGCTAAATCACGCACGAGCACACTAATATTATACAATGTACTTTCAGCTTTAGTGCAAGCGTCATTATGTGAGTGCAAGCGCTCACATGTCTTTTATTGCTAGTGCATATGCCAAAAATTAGCGCACATGCTCCAACATTGGCGCATACGCCTCTCGGTTGGCGCACGCTCTATGTAAATTTTGGTTCTGTTTACCCGATAGTGCATACGCTAAACCCTTGGTGCACTTGCTTTATTTCTAGCGCACACGTCTCTCGGCCTAGCACGGGCATCCTGGGTATTTTTCGGCAGCTTTTTCTGTTAGCGCACATGCTTTACCGGTGGCGCACATGCTTTTCTGGTAGCGCAGGCGTATTATCCTTATTGCAGGCACATTTCTTTGGCTTTCGGTGTCATTTATCGCTCCGTTGGCGCATGCGTATATGACTTAGTGCACACGTCGTATTGTTGGCACACACGCCTCTCGAGTGGTGCAGGCGCACTATCATTTTTCAAAACATGCAGGCGTGCACATATCCTAACTTGTGCGCACACGTTCTACCCTACGCACAGCACCTTAGTGCGATTTACATGTTGTTTTCAGATTTACAAGTTTTATATGCTTTATTACTAACTTTTCTTGCAGGTTTCATCGATGATGCCATTTGGTCTCAAAAATCAATGACAGTAATCAGGTGATGAATTTCACAATGCCTTGGGGTAACTTCTATTATCAGGTGATGCTGTTTGGTCTCAAAAATATAGGAGCTACGTATCAAAGAGCAATGACAGTGATCTTTCATGATATGATCCATGACATCATAGAGGACTATGTGGATGACATCTTGGGGAAATCCAAGACAAGGGAAGATCACCCTGCCATCTTATAGCGTATTTTTGAACGCCTTCAGGAATACAAGGTTCGTTTGAACCCCAAGAAGTGTGTATTTGGTGTCCTATCAGGAAAATTGCTTGGGTTCATTGTCTCACAGAGAGGGATCGAGGTAGACCCTTCTAAAGTGTCTGCTATCACTGAGATGCCTCCTCCTAAGAACATCAAGTAGTTACGCATCTTGCAAGGGAAAATACAGGCTATATGCCGCTTCACCTCTCAACTGGCCGATAAATGCCACTCAGTCACTCATCTGTTGAAAAAGGATGCCACCTTTGTCTGAGGGACTAGAGCAACAACATGCCTTTTCCCTGCTCAAGCAATATTTGGATAACCTGCCTATCCTCATGCCTCCAACTCCCGGTGAGCCTCTCCTTCATATATCTTTGCCACTCAATTCACTATTAGTGCCTTTGCTCACCCAATACGACCTAAGTCACAAAGAAAAGGTAGTTTATTACCTCAGTAGTACTCTCATTTCCTATGAGCTTAATTACCCTCAAATTGAAAAGGCCTGTTTGGCTGTCATTTTTACTTTTTAAAAACTTTGCCATTACTTTCTAAATACAAAAACCAAGCTCATATCTAAAGTTGACTGCTTTGAAGTATCTCGGTGTCTAAACCCGCCCTCACTTTGGAAAAATGGCTAATTGGATCATTACATTAACGAATTTGACATTGAGTTTGTACATCGAAGTCGATCAAGGGGTAGGTCTTGGCTGATCGATTAGCTGGAAACAACGTTGCAAGGGACTGAACCATTGAATCTAGATTTACCGGATGCTTCGTTGCTTTATATTGAGGAGTTCATCATATGATAGGTACACTTTGATGGGTCCTTTACTTTTCATGGTTCGAGGCGGGTGTTGTGCTCATTACTCCTTATGGGGATCCTATACCACAGGCTTTCCGTCAGGATTCCCTTGCACGAACAACATTACAGAGTATGAGGCACTCATCGGCCGGGATGAAGCTTGCTATAAAATGGGACATCCATCATGTCAAGATTTTGGTGATTCATAGCTGATTATCAAACAAGTCAACAATGAATATAAAGTTAAAGATGAGAAGCTCATCCCGTATAAGAATCTGGTGGAAACATTGAAAGAATATTTTATGTGCATCACCTTTGAGCAAATCCCAGGGGCACAAAATAGAGCGGTGACACTATAGAAACCGTAGGTTCCATGTTCTGATTCCTCTAGAAAGCAATGACATGCCCTTCTTTGTGGAGAATCTATGCCACTGTGTATGACATGCCAAAATATTGTCTGGCTTGTGAAGTTGTTGGTCCCCATTCGCCTTAGTATGAACCTGTCTTCACCTACCTCAAAGACAACACGTTTCCCCCTGACATATCCCACAATGAGAAACAAAGCCTTATTCACCAAATAGCCCGTTATACTCTCTTAGGAGATACACTTTATCATCATGGCTACGATGGGAATCTATTACGTTGTCTAGATGTGACGGAGTCGGTCCAAGCTATTAAGGAGGTACATGAAGGAGTGTGTAGAGCCCATAAAAATGGGATGGTGTTGGCTAAGAAATTGTTGAGATTGGGCTACTATTGGCCCACCATGGAAACCCGATCTTTCTGACTATGTTAGAAAATGTGTCTGTGTTAGAAGTATGAAAATTTCATCCATGCTCCTTAACGGACCGTTGCAACCCATCACCACCCCATAGCCTTTTTCCAAATGGGACTTGCATTTGATAAGAAAGCTTACTCCCAATTCATCGATGGTCATACTCACATCATCACATTTACAAAATACTTTACTAAGTGGGTAGAAGTTGTTCCTTTGACATGTGTTACAGGTGCTTAGATCTCGAAGTTTATCATGAATCACCTTATCTGTCGGTATAACATTCCTGCAGCTATTATAACCGAAAACAAAAAATCATTTAAGAACAAAACCGTAAAAGACCTTTATCATAAGTTTCGATAAGGTTGAAATGGTCTACACCCTATTACCCGCAAGGTAATGGACAAGTAGAATCTACAAACAAAACCTTGGTCCGCATCATGGAGAAGATGGTGAGTAAAACATGTCGTAATTGGAATTTATAGATTCACCCAGCCCTTTGGGCTTATAGAACCTCTATTCGCACTCTTACAGGTGCAACACCATATTCCTTGGTGTTTGGAATAGAATCCATCATCCCATTGGAAATTGAACTTCCTTCCCTAAGAGTCTCTCTTAGAGATTATCTGGATAAAGACGAGGATTACAGAGTAGCTAGACTTGCAGAACTGGAGCTACTGGATGAGAAGCACATTTGCACCCTGAATCAACTCAAAGTGTATCGAGAAAAGAGTTTCTCGCGATTCTGACAACAAACGGATCATACCTCAACAATTTGAGGTTGGTGATTTAGTTATGAAAGAGAAACAGTTCAACACACGAGCAGAAAGAGAGAAGAAGGGCAAGTTTGAACCACATTGGTTAGGACCATATGTCATTATGGCCAAGTATGGCACTGGAGCATATAAACTTGCCCATCCTAATGGTGATGAACTTTGGGATCCTATGAATGCCATGCATCTTAAGTGGTTCTATTCTTAAGCATGTTGCGGAGTTGTTAAAAACATGAAAATACAAAAAAAAAAATTTTAAAAATCAGAAAAAGAAAAATAGAAAACAGGTCATCCATTTGTGAAACCACACAATTTTGGCACTATGGGTAGGTCCTGGAGTGAAAAATGGTTTCCGGCGCCTTGGGAGGATTCATTGTTCACAAGCATCTTGCATCTAAGGGTTAATTTTGCTTAGACTAGGGTTAGTCCTGCATCTGCATCCAAGATTCCCTGTGTGACCTGTTCTTACCAAGCCTTGATCTGACTTTTTCCCTTCTGTTGATTCGTGAAGGGTTAGTCTTTGTTTATCTCCTATCTAACGCTAGGGAATTTATGTAAACTTCACCTTCTTGTTTATATTCATGTGGCATCTACCCTTGTATATTCCCCACCTAACGTTGGGGGCATCCATGTTTCTCGATTACTTGTGAATAGCTTCGAAATACCTTAGAAAACTCAAAAACATTCAAATATTGGAAAACACAAAAACATTCAAATATGAAGGAAAATCACAAAAACATTCAAAACATGTCAAAAGCCTAAACAATGGAAAATTGTTTCATTTGAAATGACTAAACAATAGAAATATGTTGCACAAAAGAAAGCTTGCAAAAGCATAGCTTTAGTTTACTTGCTTTGTCATGTTTTCTACTTTGCTTATTTGCGTGTATCGTTATTTCATGTTATTTTCTTATGTTGTTAGTTGCTTGGACATACTTGTGTAAGTTTTATCTTGTCTTGCTTAGATTAGATTCTTTCTTACTTGTGCATTTTTGGAGTGTGTTTTCAGCACACTGGTGAATGAGTGTTTCTTTGTTGTGTTGATTCTTTGTTTTCATTGCTTAGATTGGTTAGTGCATTACTTATGTTTGTTTGTTTTATGTGTATTGTTATGTCATCACATCATCATATATCCATCAATATCATCGCATCAAACATCATCTATACATCATATATAAACAAAAATGCTAAGTGTTACATCATGCATGTATACTAAGCTAATCATCACATATCATATCGTCAAATAGGGGAAAGAGGGGTTGCACATAACAATATGGTACTATGTGCCTTCATCAAGAGGCCAATAACAATATAAAATGCATCGGGGTTGACTCGAGCCCTCAAGGGTGGCGGAGTGTCTGCCTCGTGGGGCAACATGGCATGTCCTCGGCTAGATCCGATAGGTGGCCCTTGTGGCTGCTCAATCAAGGCTTTGTGGTCTCTGGGAGCTCTCTCCTCTAGTTGACATGCTCGAATGCTAGCTGTAAGATGGTGCCCTGAGCTTGGTTGGAACTACCTCATAGTATAACGACCTATAATAGGAGGTTCGGCCCTATCTTTGTGGCTAGATCTATTTGTACCCAAACTTAATCTCCTTCACAACTCAAGCAACATCATGGATCTCACAAGACACTCAAGGGTAGATAAATGATTTGTGTGTCATTTTTAGCCTGGGGAACACATCTATCTGACTTGTTAGCACTCAAGATTTGAAGGAGTGGGTAGCACCTCAAAAGGATTTTGATCTAATCCTCACTATTCTAGGTTGTGCCTTTCAACCAAGGTAAGAGAACCTATATTGCAGCCTTTGTTTGATGAAGGAGGTGGAGATATCCTTATACTTTGCACATTGTATGGAGATGGCCTTAGGAAAACATGATCAATTATCCATTATTCAAAATCAAAATAGTTGTCACTACTAAATGATGGAAATGCTTTCAAGACAAGGCTAAGACTACTAGAGACATGATAAAATCCTGATATGCTTTGTGCATTTTTGTAAATGGATTGTATTCTCTTGTTAACACACAATGTAATGCAGGGGTAGTATAGGGTAGGGTTAGTTATTTTGAATGAAATTTTGTTGGGAGATGTTAGACAAGACCAACCAGAGATTACCAAACTCTTTGAGGACCTTTGCAAGAAATTTGTAACACTTACACAACAAGAATGCTTCAAGAGGTTTAAAATACTCCTTCAACCAGGATATGTGCACAAATGGAGGCCCAAATCTGCACTCTTCCACACAATATTTGACAACCTGCTACAAAATCTTGAAGCAAATATACCAACAAAGTATCCAGAAATCCCTATTTTATCATGACCTAAGGTACCCCCAAAGGTTTACAAATAATCTCAAGATTCAAGAGACGTAAAATGATTTTAAATCTGTTTATCTTCTATCGGATGAAGGCTCTTCTGGATATAAGACTGCAGATGCCATCAAACCATCAAAAATAAATGAGACCTTGTATGATCAAAGAGATTCTAAACACAAGATTGCAACATGAGCAGGGAACACAAATTGAAATCATTCTGAAACACAAGCATATGCAAATTTTTTCAAGAGATAACATGAAATAATCTAGAAAATGATCAAATATATCAATAGGAGAATGCCATGAGAACAATCTCAGAGCTTATTGATGGCTTTACAACTTGAAACCCGTTATCCCGTAAAATCGACAAGGGAAATTTTACCGATAACCATACTGAAATTTTGTTCCGATCCTCGTTAGGGATCCTCAGCGTTCAAACATTGCAAAATCCCTTCCTAGGAAATCTGGTTTTGAACTTAGTCTTTTTGGTATTTTTGGTGGGGCGCATGGATTGATTGTGTCAACACACCTTTTAGTGCACCAAAGTATGTTGAGTCTTCTCTGCGTGTGCCAAGGCGCATGTGCCTTCGTGTTAACACAACTTTTGTGCGCGAAAGGGCGCATATAATCTCATGTCGACATAGCTTTTGGTGCGCGAAAGGCACACTTAATTTCATCTTTGCCAAACGCTTTTGTGCGCGAAGGCGCATGCTTTTCCATGTCGACAATTTTTTATGCGCCCTTTATAAAGTTGGTGGCGCATTTATGACTGGCTCACCTATATATAAAATTTGCGCGCCCAAATGTCATTATCGCGAGGTCACATTTGACACGAATCTATCAACAACTCTTTGGCTGTAGGGACTTCATCGGGTTCCTCATTAAGGCGAAAAGGATTATTCCAAACTCCCAGAAAAGCTCATAGGCACGAGCGGGAGACTTGTGAGGTGATCGGTGGCGGCACAAGGATCCTTCCCGGGATCAATTTGGGCCAATGATCAACAAGTTTTTGGAATACCGCGCTCAGTTCCATATCTCGTCACCTGAGCAGCAACAAAAGCATGCTACCCCCTTTCGGCCGCAGGATGACGACGAGGAGTAGCTGCTTCCTCTTCTTCTTCTTCTTCTTCTCTCTCTTCTTCGACTTTCTTGTCAGGAATGTCTAAAGTATGTTGACACAAATGATGACATCATCCATGTTGCACCATGAGATGATGTCATCCATTAAGTTGTCAAAAAGTCAACATGACTTTTAGATATTTTGTAAATATCTTTGTAAATAGGTGGTTGGCTCCTTTTTGCCTTCTTTCCTTCTCCTCTTCTATAAATATTGGAATACTTGTTGTATTCAAAGGGTGAACATTTTTTAGATGAAAATAGAAGTGAGGAGAGAAAGACTTTGAGCTTTCTTGTAACAGAAGAAAACAGTAATACAAATATTGAGACTTTGTGCTGAATACCTGTGTTATGCATCAGAACTTTCTTATGTTAGATCTGTATGTGTTTATTCTGTTAGATTCATATCTACTTTTCTGTCATTTGCTCATCAGTATTGCTTTGTTCGTTTATGTGATTAAGTTTGGCTCTGTTTACTACCAATCCCAAAACATAAATCTTCTGACCTTTCTGCTTTGGAATTCATTTCTTTTCTTCCTTCGGACCTGTTCTTTCTTCCTCCTCTCTTTCATTCCTTTCTCTTCGCAGCCGGAAATAAATCTACTGGGATGAGATCCCAACCCCCGAAGGCAGAATACTATGTGAGATTTGCACAAGATTCCTGCTGGTAGAATAGCAATAAACCAGTTTCACTTTCTTGACTCAAAGAGGGGCTATGCCTGCACACTTTGCTGGCTCGTCTATCCATAGATCTCGCCTTGGACGATTTTCGGACCAACGAGTTTTGGCGACTCTCTTTGGGGATCGAACAAATGCATCGATCTATGAAGGTAGTAAGATAGAAAATCGAAGAAATCAGAAAAATCACCTTTGTTTGCAAATTTTAACTTTTTGTCAAAAATCCAAAATTTTGCAAAAGTGCTCCGAATTGAAAATTTTCTTCTGAGATCCATAGATCGGGCCTAGTTAGAGATCTTTAGTTCGCTGAGTTTTTATAAAAATTAGTATTTTTCCGTAGATCTGAATTTTTGACTGTTTACCAAAAGTTTGAAACCCTCTGAAAAAGTCAAAACCAGATCCGAAAATCAGCTTGCTAATCTTCTCTGTCATTTTATCCTCGCTGTTATTTGTCATTAACCGCAATCGGTTTTCTGAGGAGGATAGTTTTTAAATATCTAGAAAAGTGCTGCTTTGCTGGTTTTTGTGAAAAGCCGAGAAAATCAGCAAGTACAACCAAAAATAAATTTTAAATCTACACCACAGCGTTCCAGATCTGGAAGGTACGCTGGCAGGTGAGCCATTTACGCGTGGCAGGCAAGCTCGTGGAGAAGTCGATCCTACTTTCAATCGGCTTCAAAGGCACAATTTCAGTGTAGCACCGACGCGCTTGTTCTCACTAAGTTCACCGACTTGGTCATCCGAGCGCCTCACCCCCACGGAAGAGCCGGTTTTCACAAGGAGCATCCACGTCCCTTTGTAGCGCTTTGCTGCTCAGTGGAACCACCCTTCCAGCTCGTGTTCTCTTTCCAGCCTTTCAAATGGCGGTACCATGGGAAATGCCATGGGTCCTCTCATTTGCACGCATCCGGTTCACGCGCTCCCTCACGGAGGCGAAAGAATTTTCCCAAATTCGACGGGAGCGGAAATCAAAGCACAGATTCCCACATATCTGCATTCATCATGTCGTGCAGTATCTGGGCGTAACTCATGAGGATGTGTCGGTTCACCTTTTCTAGAAACCCTACAGGGCTGCACTGAATGGTTTCGGCATTTGCTTGCGCCGGATCTATTACTGATTGGGCCACCTTACGGGAGGCTTTTGAAGATAGGTACAAACCTTGGAAGATGCGTTCACATTGCTATCACGAATCACACACCAAGAAAGAGGCCAATGAGACCATGCGCGATTTTATCACCCGTTTCAATGCACTAATCAACCGTGTCCTGTTGCCATGCTTCCAACACCGGAGAATCAGAAGTGTTTCTTCGTAAATGCTATGAGTTCGAAAGTTAGTTTCTTGCTCCTTCAAGAGCGAGTAGCTACCTTAGTTCTCGCTCAGGCCACTGCCATTCGAATAGAAGATAATTTGATAATATCCGGCGAGTTGAAAAAGGAATCATCCAAGTCCAAATCTTCAGACCCTTCGCCTACTACTTCATCTGATTCAGCATTCCAAAAGATGGCGAACGATTTGCTCGCATTAAAGAAGCAGCTGGCCCAGGCTTCTAGTCCTTCATATCGGGATGTTCCACGAAGGAGTTTCGTTCCCAGTAATGTTTCACAAAGGCCGCGTCTACTGCGCGATCGCTCCGTGGTTGGCACTTGAAGCTCCTCCGGTTAATGCTCGCTGAAATTGAAGAAGAAGAGCGATCTTATGAAGAACCTTCGTCTCGAGGAAGATGATCAAGATTTCGGTGAACCGATTGTGCGACTCTACTATTGGATATATGGAATTTAATGAGGAGGAATCTGATGAAGAGGAGGGTACTCAGGGCTATACAAGTAGACAATCATATGCTGTTTTTACCCGCTCGCAAGGAAAAGAAGAAGAGGTTGCTGCCCATGTGTAGAAGGAGAAGGCCGTGTTAAATGTGCCTCCGACCATTGCTAAAAGAGGTAATCCTCTTCCTACTCAACTCCCTGTTAAGTCTTTTACAAGGAAATCTTTTCCCCCCATCTCTCCTCCAAATCAGCCCTCTCATATTCCTATTAAGATCGGTAACCTCGTTCCACCACCGTGAGGAGAGGGACTCATTCCCTCACCAGTGCAACCCTTGGTCGCATTTGATATCATAGATCATGCTAAAAAGACCAAGATCCAAATGTCTGAAGCTGAGTACCTTCAGTCAAATCCCGAACAGCTTGTAAGATTGACCAAATATATTCAGAGTCAAGCTGTTATATCTAAGCAGGTTTCCCCGAAAGGAATCCTTTCCACTCCTCCTGAATCCCGCATAAATGTTGCTTCAACATCTGCATCAGGCAAGATTGAGCCTTTTTATCTCTCCCTCCTAATCAATGGCCATAAGTTGAGTAACTGCATAATTGATTCCGGAGCTTCGGATAACGTCATGCCGGCAAAAGTCACCCATGCTTTGGGCCTCACTCTTACCAAGCCTTTTGGCAGATGTTATTCCTTGGAAACCAAGCAGGTGCCGTTGATTGGTCAAATCAAAGACGCGCAATTTGCATTTGCGGCATTCCCTGATAAGAGGGTAAAGATGACCGTCCTTGTCGCTGACATTCCAGCAGCCTATGGAATTCTGCTGGGAAGAAGTTTTTGCAGCGAAGTTGGTGGGGAAATTCATATGGACTGGTCTAAAGCTAAAATTCCCGTCAAAGGTGTAATGCAGACATTAGAGCCAGAATCACAAAAGAAATACTTGGTTACCAGCTCCGAAGACCCCAAAGCTCAAATCCTTTTTGAATCATCAGGGATGGGGAACTATTTCTTGTCTACCGAGACGGACAAAACGGGTGTTCTCGTTCAGGAAAAAGATCTTAATGAGATCTGGACCTTGCAGTTTGATGGCAGTTGCGCAACTAGTGGATGTGGCGCCGGAGCTGTCTGATATCTTCCGAAAAGGAGGTATTTCCTCTCTCTTTCAAATTGTAGTTTTTCAACACTAACAATACTGCTGAGTATGAATCTCTGTTACTCGGTATGCAAGCCGCAAAAGAAAGAGGAATTAAAAATCTAAAAGTGCAAGGTGATGCAGAGTTGGTTGTAAACCAAGTCAAGAGGATATATCAAGTAAAAAATGAGAGGCTCAGGCACTACCGTAATGCAGTATGGGACAGCATCGAAGAATTCGATGCTTTTTCAATAGAATCCATTCCAAGAGCTCAAAATGACATGGCCGATTCATTGGCCGTTTCAGCATCTCTCATGCTCCCACACCCAGGTTTGAAAATAGACAAATACACCATTGAGGTGGTTTTCCGCCCGAGCGTGCCAGACAATTCTCAGCACTGGCAAGTTTTCAATGATGACAATCAACTCATTGCCTTTCTGGAAAAATCGAAAAATTTTAAGGAGTTGCATTTTGAAGGATCTACTTCTACATGCCGTGAATCAATCACCGGTCAAAACCATGAATCAAAAGAGAACGACGGCATATGTCAGCTCAAAGGAAATAAAATTCCGAAGGGCCTGGTTTCTCTGGAATGGTTGTTTGACAGGCATGACCGTTTTGTGAAAAAGAAGAGGCGAGATGATCCTGACTCATCCCCAGAAACCGAACCGGTTAATTTAGGTTCGGAGACACATCCGCAATTTGTGAACATTGGGAAATGTTGCACGCCAGAAGAGAAGCGGAAATTTGTCAAGTCTGCTGAAGAAATACATGGATGTATTGGCATGGTCCTATGCCGATTTAAAGTCCTTCAAGCCAAAGGACGTTCAGCATGACATCCCGTTGAAAGAAGACGTCAAAGCCTTTCGCCAGAAGCAGAGGCACTATAATCCTAAGATCTCGAGTACTATCCAGGCTGAAATTCAGAAAATGCTGGATGCAAGAATCATCTTTCCTATCCATCATAGTACTTGGGTAGTGAATATTGTGCCAGTATGCAAGAAGAACGGTGAAATACGCATATGCGTAGATTTTCGAAATTTGAATCAGGCATCCTTAAAAGATAACTACCCACTTCCTATAATGGATCAAGTTAAGCGAATCGGATCGAGATGATCTTGTCCATGCTTGATGGTTTTTCAGGCTACAATCAGATTGAAGTCTCGCCTGAAGATCAATTCAAAACAGCATTCACTACTCCCTGGGGTACATTCGCTTACAGCAGAATGCCTTTTGGCCTAACCAATGCTGGTGCCACTTTTCAGCGGGCCATGGACTTGGCATTCAAAGGTATGATGGGAAAGGTCATTGTGGTTTACCTAGATGACTTAACTGTGTTCTCTAAAAATGAAGTGATCATTGTGATCATTTGGAGCAAGTATTGGCCAGATGCCGAGAGCATGGGATTTCCCTAAACCCAAAAAAGTCTGTTTTGGGGTCACGAGGAAAGCTTCTAGGGCATGTCGTTAGCAAAGAAGGAACAAGGATAGATACTGAAAGAGTTAAGGCTATTCAGAACCTCACTCTGCCTACAAGCAAGACTGGCGTTCATTCTTTCTTTGGAAAGGTGAACTTTCTTAGGCGTTTTGTTCCCGACTTTGCTGAGAAGACTCGTCACATATTGAACATGATGAAGGGGTCACCAACTTTCAGATGGAGCGAGGAAGGGAAGAGGTCGTTTGAGGAAATAAAAGCTTCTGTTGCTCATGCACCGGTCCTGGTATGTCCCGATTTCTCCAAATATTTTATCATGTATAGTTATGCATCTGAGCATACTGTGTCTGCAATATTAATGCAAAAGAATTCGGAGGACGTTGAATCCCCGATTGCGTTCATGAGTTCTCCTCTCAAGCCTCACGAACTAAAAATGACTCAACTGGAAAAGCATGCCTTTGCCGTTGTCAAAGCAGTTAAGAGTTTCAGGTACTATATTTTAAATTCTCATACAGTAGTACTGGTTCCTGACACAGCAGTGAAGTCAATCCTAACTCAACAGGAGTTAGGGAGCTTGCGAGGAAATTGGATTGCAAAGGTCCAGGAGTACGATCTGGATATAAAACCAACCAAGCTGGTGAGAGGCAAGGGCCTATGTCAGCTTATGGCTGAAAACAAAGTTTCAGAAAGCCCTAAGGAAAAAGATGACTGTACCAATGAAGCGCAAAGCCCTCTGGAGGAAACCCATTCTCTGCCTCTGGTCCTATTTGTTGCAACCAGCGATGAGTGGTATTCAGATATTGCTTTCTTCCTCACCTACGGTGAATGTCCAACTCACCTAACCGCAAAGGAGAAGCGCACTACAAAGCTCAGGGCGGCCAAGTATGTCATCTGGGATGACGGTTTATACAAGCGCGGAATAGATGGTGTCTTCTTGCGATGTGTCGACAAACCCCAGCAGGTAAAACTACTGGAAAGTTTTCACAATTCAGCCTGTGGGGGGCATTTCTCTTCCTCCGTGACTGCACACAAGATCATTCGAGCCAGGTACTATTGGCCGACGCTCTTCCAAGATACAGCTACCTGGGTAGCAAAGTGTGAACCTTGCCAACAGTTCGTCGGCAAGCCCAAGCTGGCTGCCTTTCCCCTAAGGCCGGTTATTGTCAACGAACCATTCAGGCAGTGGGGAATTGATTTTATTGGTGCACTCAATCCCCAATCGAGTGCCGGACATAGTTATGTCCTAACAGCAACAGATTACTTCACTAAATGGGTGGAAGCCATACCTGTCAAACATGCCACTTCTGAGGTTGTTTGTAATTTCATTAAAGAAAATATTATTGTCAGGTTCGGCGTCCCCAACAAGATTGTTGCTGATAATGCTTCTAACTTCTCTTCTCGAGAAGTTATTAGTTTTTGCTATGAATATGGAATAACTTTGGCTCATGCCTCAGATTATTACCCTCGAGGAAATGGTTAGGCAGAATCCAGCAACAAGAACTTGGTGACCATCATACGAAAACTGGTGGAAGTAAATCAACGAATGTGGCACAAGTCCTTATACAACGCTTTGTGGGCAGACCGCATTAATCCCAAGAGGTATCTCGGTATGTCACCTTATCAGGTGTTATATGGAACTGATGCCGAGCTTCCCATTTCCGTTGAGCTCCCTGCTCTGCACTTGGCACGAGCCATTAAAGATGAAACTTTCCAGAATTCTCTAGAAAAGAGGATCATGTATTTGATAGAACTTGAAGAAAAGAGAGTAAGGGTGGTCGATAGGATCACCGAACATCAGAATCAAGTCAAGAGACTGTTCGATAAGAAAGCCAAGCAGAGGGATTTTCAAGTGGGAGATCTCGTCCTTTTGTGGGACAAGTGAAGAGATTCAAAGGGCATGCACAGAAAGTTTGATTCCCTGTGGAGAGGGCCCTTCAAAATCAAGCAGCTCAACGGAGAGAATAGTTTCTATCTCTCATATCTGGATGGGACCGAACTCCCGCTTCCCTATAGCGGGCAGCATCTGAAGATCTTCAGGAAGTAGAGCTTGCTCTCTTCTTTGTACAGTTTGCTTTAGTTGTGTGTTTGTTTTTGTCGTGTGTTTGCTTTCGGTTTGTTGTGTGTTTCCTTTGTTCTCCCTCTGGTCCCCCTTGTTTTTGACTCTGTTACCCAATGGATAGGAACAAGTGATTTGGGATTCTCTACCCCCGAGTTTGCTCAGGGATAGTCCCCAGAAAGAGCCAGTTGTTATCCCGTAAAATTGACAAGGGAAATTTTACCGATAACCATACCGAAATTTTGTTCCGATCCCTCGTTAGGGATTCCTTGCGTTCGAAACGTTTCAAAATCCCTTCCTGGGAAATCTGGTTTTTCGAACTTAGTCTTTTTGGTCTTTTTTGGCTGGGCGCATGGATTGACTGTGTCAACACACCTTTTGGTGCGCCAAAGTATGTTGAGTCTTCTCAGCGTGCGCCAAGGCACATGTGCCTTCGTGTTAACACAACTTTTGGTGCACCAAAGGGCGCACATAATCTCATGTCGACATAGCTTTTGGTGCGCCAAAGGCACACTTAATTTCATGCTTTGCCAAACACTTTTGTGCGCCAAAGGGCGCATGCTTTTCCATGTCGACAGAGCTTTTATGCGCCCTTTATAAAGTTGGTGGCGCATTTATGACCGCTCACCTATATATAAAATTTGCGCACCTAAATGTCATTATCGCGGAGGTCACATTTGACACGTAATCTATCAACAAACTGGCTTGGCTGTAGGGACTTCATCGGGTTCCTCATTGAGGCAGAAAAGGATTATTCCAAACTCCTGAAAAGCTCATGACGAGCGGGAGACTTGTGAGGCGATCGGCGAGCGGCACAGGATCCTTCCCGGGATCAATTTGGGCCAATGATCAACAAGTTTTGGAATACCGCGCTCGGTTCCATATCTCGTCACTGAGCAAAGAACAAAAGCAAAGCTACCCCCTTTCGATCCAGCAGGATGACGATGAGGAGTAGCTGCTTCTCTTCTTCTTCTTCTTCTTCTTCTCTCTCTTCTTCGACTTTCTTGTCGAATGTCTAAAGTATGTTGACACAAATGATGACATCATCCATGTTGCACCATGAGATGATGTCATCCATTAAGTTGTCAAAAAAGTCAACATGACTTTTAGATATTTTGTAAATATCTTTGTAAATAGGTGGTTGGCTCCTTTTTGCCTTCTTTCCTTCTCCTCTTCTATAAATACTTTGGAATACTTGTTATATTCAAAGGGTGAACATTTTTAGATGAAAATAGAAATGAGGAGAGAAAGACTTTGAGATTTCTTATGTGAAAAAAACATAATAAAAATATTGAGACTTTGTCTTTGAATACTGTGTTATGCATCGAACTTTCTTATGCTAGATCTGTATGTGTTTATTCTTTAGATTCATATCTACTTTTCTGTCATTTGCTCATCGGTATTGCTTTGTTCGTTTATGTGATTAAGTTTGGCTCATGTTTCTACCAATCCCAAAACATAAATCTTCCGACCTTTCGCTTTGGAATTCATTTCTTTTCTTCCTTCGACACTGTTCTTTCTTCCTCCTCTCTTTCATTCCTTTCTCTTCGCAGCCGAAATAAATCTACTGGGGATGAGATCCCAACCCCAAGGCGAATCTTTGTGAGATTTGCACAAGATTCCCGTTTGGTAGAATAGCAATAAACCGGTTTCACTTTCTGTGACTCAAAGAGGGGCTATGCCCCGCACACTGCTTTGTTGGCTCGTCTATCCATAGATCTGTCCCAAGCGATAGATTTTGGACCAACAAAACCAACTCAACATGATAAAGTTTGATGCAAAATAGAATTGAAAATGGATCTTAGGCGGTCTTCTCTAGAGAAATGGATTTCTTTTAGTCTTTTCCTTAAAAATTTTACATCCCTTTTTTCTCCTCCCTCTGTCCACACTCAAAAATTACATTTTATATCTCACGCCAGCTTGGATTCTTGCTTCCCAAGAAAAGAATATGCTTAAGGGATCAATTTTGTTACAAAAACCCTTATCCTTTCATGAAAATGACATAAAAATGGAAAACAACTCGCATATTACCAGGGATGCACAAAAAGTTTAAATTATTACAAAAATTCAGATCCTTATCCATCCCAGGGTCACGTTTTTGTCATTATTACAAAAATTCAGATCCTTATCCTTTTTCCTCCTCCGTCCACACTCAAAGATTACATTTTATTTCTCATGCCAACTTGAAGTCTTGCTTCCTAAGCAAAGAATATGCTTAAGGGATCAATTTTTTTACAAAACCCATTATCCTTTCATGAAAATGGCATAAAATTGGAAAACAACTCGCATATTGCCAGAGATGCACAAAAAGTTTAAAATATTACAAAATTCAGATCCTTACCCATCTCAGGGTCACGTTTTTTCATTCAGGCATGCCAACATGTTTTATCAATCATTTTTCACCTTTTTCCTTTTCAATTTTTACCTCTGCAACTTTTTATTTTGACTTTTCACATTTTTTCATGGGCTAGGGAAAAAATTTCATTAAAAACATCATAGATCATCAAATTAGCTCATGAAAATTGTGCCATTGCACTCAGAAGGCTGAAAGGATGTAAAATCATATAAAATTCGATGTAATTTGGTGAAGAAACGATGAATCCAAGTTTCATGGAGGTCCCATGGCAGCTAAAAGGGAAAATGCACAGTTGCTGTCGGTTTTGATCAACTTTTAATATCAGCCCTCCACATGGACAATGCCATTTAAAAAATAAGCTCGAAATACCTTTTGACCTTTGAATGGGGTGGGACACGTGTCAAAATGTGATTGGATCGAACTCCCATCCTTTAGAAATGCATTTGCAACCTTTTTAATTTTGGAAAATTTTGCAAAAATTCCCCACTTCTCCCCTGGACCCGCCATGTGTCCACCTGTGGGCCCCACTAAAAACCGTAGGCCAATTTTATGAATTTTTCCATTTTTTAGATTTTGGAAAAATTTACATTTTTCCTCACGGGCCCGCACCCTGGTTTTTTCCTTTTCCACGTGGCACTTTCTGATTCGCCACGGGCCCAAGTCTCCAATTTTGCCTTCAAAATTTTGGAAGTTTCAAAACTCCCCATGGGCCCACACTTCCTTTTTGACCTTTTGGAAATGGCCACGTGTTCAACATGGATAGGCTGTGGAGCTAAGCTTCCTTTTTATACTTTTAACCCACTTTGTGAAAAATGTTGAAGTTCCCCCTGAAGTCCGAACCTCCACCCCCTCCTACAAATTTATTTCATGTGGTAAGGTGGACCAAACCTCACTTTTGAGATTTTTTCCTCCAAAGAAAAAAAATCTCAAACTTCTCCTAAGGCCCCGCATCTCCATTTTGCCCCTTGGGACACGTGTTGGCTCTGGATTGGAGCGACAAACTATTCACAAAATTTTCCTTCGGTCCCCTTGCTTGATTTTTACATTTCTCGGACACATGTCCACATCTCATTGGTCAAGGAACTTCAGGTTAAAAAGTGACTTTTATACCATTTGAAGTTAAAAACTCCAAAACCATCACAAAACCTGCTGCCCCATTCTTCTTTCTTGGACACGTGTCCACTTGTGATTGGACGAGGGCTTTCGGGCCAAAAATTTACTTTGAAAATCTTGCAAAGTAAAAGCCAAATTTCTTAAGGACAACCCACCAATCCTCCTACCAATCATATCATGCCACGTAGCAATAATGTTGCGATGATGAATTTGACGGGAAATGACACCCGTATGCCCGTCAAAACGTCAAAAATCACCGGATGCCCTAGAAATCAAAATTTTTGACAAGGAAGTTTTTAATAATTTTAAATCAACTAAACCATTTTTGACATTGCTTTCGAGCTTGGGATTGGGGAAACACTTGCACAAAAATGGGATTCGATCAATTTCAAGTTTTTGCATGATTTGGCAAAGGAAAACGACATAGCCCCAATTTTTTTGAAAAAATAGGGCACGAAAAGGGGAAAACTTGGAATAATGTTTCAAATTAGGGCAAGACAATAGGTTTATGGGCATTCTCGAAGCATTCAAATAGGAGGGAGAAATTGTAGACCACCAAATCGAGGAATGAAACGTTTTTGAGCAGATTTAGATATATAAAAATTTAGGGCACACTATGCAAACTAAATATTGGCACCAACATTGGCTCTGTTTGGGGATGGGCACTCCCAGTGAGTGCCACAAGATCAAAACATAGACCAAGTGCCAAAAACCATTGGGAAAAGGAGTCAAAACACAAAGGCAGCCCAAAAACTAGAATTACCACCAAAAATGGACTGAGAAAACCAGCCAAAAATGGTTGCCAAGGACAAAAGGGAAAACCACACACCAACCAACAACAAAAACAAAGCAAGAACAAAGACTATACAAATATACAACTTGTGCATACCTCACTTAGGATTTAATCCAAGAAATGTTTTAAATGTCTAGCCATTAACAGAAGCTCCAACAAATCCCCATCTAGATCCTTGAGAAAAAGGTGTGCTCACCAATTTTGATGTCAATGGCATAAGGGCCCATCCATAATGCATCAAAATTTCCATGCTTTCCCTTGTCTTCATGCCTACTATCCCATAGAAAAACCAGATCTCCCACATTGAAGGCTCTAGGAGTGACCTTCTTATCAAACAACCTCTTCAATTTCTCTCTAAATCTGATATGCCTTTGATGAGAGGCTCTTCTTTCTTCATCCAACTCAATGATCTGATTGATTCTTGATTCATATGGGCCATGTTCTTGATCTTCTAACTGTTGAGAAAACTGAAATGAGGATAATTGCAGATGTAAGGGCAGCAATGCTTGAGTTCCATACACCAATTCAAACGGGATCTTACCAGTTGCTCTTTTAGGAGTTATTCTATCAACCCAAACTGTAAACTTCAATTGTTCTCCCCACTTCTTCTTGTTTATCTCCAAGGTCCTCCTAATGATCTTGAGCAAGTTCTTGTTACTGGACTCAACTTGTCCATTCCCTTGTGGATTGTAGTTTGAATAATAATTCAGATTTATCCCATATTCATCACACATTGCCATCAAAGGTTTGGCTCTAAAACACATGGCATTATCAGATACAATCTTAATTGGAACTCCAAATCTACATATGATATGATTCAACAAGAAATCCATTACCACTTGGTGTGTTGCCTTTCTAGATGGAATTGCTTCAACCCACTTTGTAAAATAATCAGTTGCTACAAGGATCCATTTATGACCAGCACTAGAAGGATCTGAAATCTCACCAATGAATTCCATTCCCCATTGTTTGAAAGGGGCTTCAATTGATACAAGCTGCAAAGGAAGGGAGCCTGAAGCTTTCAGTCTTCCAAAGAAACGTTGGTAACTATCACACTTTCTAACCAGTTGGGTTACATCTTTAAAAAGAGTAGGCCACCAATAACCAACTCTTAAAATATTATGTGTTGTCACTCTCCCAAAAAATTTCCTCCACAAACTCCCCATGGAAATCAGCAATCAACTTGGGAGCTTCATCTTCAGTTATGCATTTCAAGAGGACACCTTCAAGGTTCTTCCAAGTCAGCCCAAGGTCTGATTATGATATATTTTTAAGAAGCAAGCTTGAGGGCTCTCTTTTTGATTTTTATTCAATTGAATAGGACAACATAGGTTCCCGAGGTAGAAGATCACATCTTTGTACCATTCGAGACCTCATCAATTTCTCAAGCGAGATCTACCCTTTCTTCCTCTAGCTGATTTACTTCTACATTTTGCAAGTTTCTCTCAACCATGAGCTTGGCAAGACCGCAACCTCTTACTAGATTTGTTGTTTGGATATCCATATCATATTATTATAATTTGTTGACCCATCTACATCTCTTGCTTGATATCTCCATGTCTGATAATATGTCTTTAACCATGGTGTGGGGAACATAGGCAACAAATTTTGAACTCAATATATAAGGCCTGAAAATCTTTGTTGCTTTCACCAAGGAAAACACTTGTTTTTCCATGATTGTATACTTCAACTCAGCTACTTGTAAAGCCTTTCTAAAGAAGGCAATAGGCCTCTCAGCTCCATTCTCATCCTTTTGTAACAAAACTGAAGCAATAGTAAATTCAGAGGCAAAAGAAAAGATTTGGAAAGGCCTCTTATAGTTTGGAGCTGCCAAAACAGGTGCATGCTTAAGTGCATCCTTTATTCCTTCAAAGATTGAATGGCAGCCTCCTCCCACCTGATAACTTGATCCTTTCTTAACATGCTTGTGATTGGAAGAGTCAGCTCAACAAAATTGGAAACAAACCTTCTAATAAAATTGATTTGGCCAAAGAAAGATTGGATACCTTTCTTGGTTCTTGGGATAGGTACTTTGCTGATTGCCTCCACTCTTTCAGGGTCTATCATGACACCATCCTTAGACACAATATGTCCCAGCAACTTGGCCTTTTACACGCCAAAATGACACTTCTTTGGATTAAGAGAAATGCCATACTCCCTACATCTGATCAACATCTTCTCTAGGTGTTGCAAATGGTCTCCTCGCTGCCTTGAAAAAATAGTCACATCATCTTGGTAGACTGCAATAAACTCATTGATGTAACCAGCAAAGGCAACATCCATTGCTCTTTGAAAAGTGGCACCAACATTCATCAATCCAAATGGCATCCTAACAAAAACATATGTCTCCAAGGAGTATTGAATGTTTTCTTAAGTCTTTCTCGATTCTTTGACAACTACCTGATTGTATCCGGAGAAAACATCAAAAGTATAGAGTAATTCGATACTATCACAAGCTGCAACATATTTTCCATGTTTGGTAAGGGATAGTTGTCCTTCATGGATGCTTTATTTAAGTTTCTAATATCAACACAAAGTCTAATGTCTCCGTTCTTCTTTCTGATTGGCGCAAGGTTTGCAACCCAAGATGAATATCTAGTGGGTTGAATAATACCTCCATCTCTCAACCTCTTTAACTCTTCTTGCATTTTCATGGAGATAAGTGGATTAATAGGCCTTTGTCTCCGTCTGAATGGCTTAGTATTGGCCTCAAGAGGAATCTCATGTTGGAACAAATCTTCTCTATATGCTTGTTATCCAATTTTGCACACATGGCAAGATTGGACAACGGGGTCCTATCACTTTCAAAATGAAATAATAGTCCCAGAACCCACCTTCAAGCTATTAATGAGATGCAATAATTAAAAATAATTCCTAAATTGCATATAAAGAGATCACCTAGCATCGAAAGGGACCCAGTTGATCTCAACTCAGTGAAGAGTTCGAGGTCGAGTTGATAGAGAATCCGGTGTCAAATTGATAGTCATCTCGGAAATCATCTCAGTAGAGACTCTCAGTTGTAAGAGCTCGACGAGGTCTTGTTAATGCAAAATGTAGCTCGTTGAAAATTGACGAATGAAGGGAACTCTATAAGGATCTCGGTAGAGATCGATGCATGCGGAAGTGAAGGCCAAGTCAGGGAGAGTCAAAGTTCGAGCTATCAATAAAGTCTCAATGAATTGGAAAGGTTCAAGCCACAGGCGGAAGCGAAGGCAGAGATAAGGAGTTTGACTCATCTTCGTGACTCGTTCATTTTTAAGATCATGTGGTGAGCTTCTTTTAGGACACATTCTGCAGAGCTAGGGTGATTCAAACGCAAGCCAAGGCATCAAGAGTGCCATAAAATGAATGAAGATCATTGCGTAAACAAAGATACGTGATGGAGCCCTATCAATGGGACTCATCGAGCATGATGGATAATTCAAGGCAACTCGTTTCATGTGGATGCATTAAAGATGGTTTCTAGGATACAATTCTAGGGCTCATTGATTAATGCAAAACTGGGAGGCCTACTCGAGATAATTTTTCAATGGTAAGCTCACAGAGACAGCAAGAATGCTGGGCCAGGGTATTAGTGAATACAGTATATATATTTTCACTGGCGTTGTTCAGACCTTCCGCGGCCGAGCATTCAATGTGCAAGTGTGTTGCAGTTTAATAGAGTTCTTTTGAGCACTTCCAACGAGCAGGTCGTCCAACTATGTTTTTATCTGTTCAGCATCGAATGCATCCTCAAATTTGGGATTTTCCTTCAAGATATTTTTATAAAAATCGATTAAGTGACAGTAAGAGTGTTACCGGGAGACTTGATTAAATTTATTTTACGATGCAACTCATGGAAACGGATCTCATAGAGGTGGAACTGTTTCATATCAGAATATTCATGGAGCATAATTTGCTTTGCAATTATATGAGCATCTTCAACGAGTCACTCAGAAAGTCGAGCATGTTTTTGGGAGAAAGGAAATAGCTCAGCGTTGAAACATTTGAGCTCACTGAGAGATCAAGCTTATAGCTCAGACTGAAGTTCAGTTAAAATATTGATCCTAGTTAGACCCAAAGGAATTGATGGTCGAGTTTACTGATATCTTGAGTGAAATCACTTACGGCATAGCGGTTCTTAGAGACATGTTGTAGATATGATAAGATGACATGAGAAAATAGGATATGGCTGAACTCAGCCCGACAGATAAAATGATATTTTTATAGCCATGAGTTCGAGGGATCACTTAGATGGACTCTGTCCTGCAATATCCATGTTTGCAGAAGCTTGAAGCTCGAATGGGTCATGAAAATCCCGCGAATGGGAAAAATTTCACTATCTTGCCAAGGTTGCGCGCAAAGCTAAGGCCGGGGCCCGTGGATTGGTGTGGCCGAGCCGTTACGGGGAGATTTGGAGCTATTATGCCAGGCGTGGAGATATTGGTTTGGCAAACCATGACCGAAATTCCACGCGGGGGAGATTTGGAGCAGCACCGCCAAGTGGAAATTTTAAGATGGAAAACCATGTTGTTCACTCCGCGTAGGGGAGAAATTGAACTGCCAAGCATGGAAAGATTTGACGATGGCAATCCAACATGAGACTTCCGCATGGGCCATGTAAACAAAACCCCGCGCAGCTTGGAGTGGTCCGAGTCTTTGTGCGAGTCACACGGAAGGTAAGTCGGAGAACGTGGGAATGAGGCAGTTGAAGTGTTTAATCGATTGAACGTGGTTGTCTAGCCTGGCCAAAGTCGAGTATGACACAGAGATGGGTGAAGGAGGCTCTACACATTCTGCTTACCACGCATAACATTCTGGTCGCGAGACAGATCAACCAGGCAGCAGGCATGTGCAATACAGTAGAAGCCGTTTTTAGCGCTTCCAGCAAGCAGTTGCAGGAAACACATATTCACTGCCGTGTACGATGGATTAGAGTCACGACCTTGAATTTCCATGAACCAGGAGATGAAGGTTTAAAATGGTGTAGAATGAAACGATTCATATTGCTCAGCATGTTTTCTCCTAGAAACGAGTTGAATGTGAAGGTCAACTCTGAAATACCTGGTCGGCCTTTTTGCATGCTGCATCCTTGTTACGTGTAAATGGTCTCTTTGAAAAACTATGTGGGCAGTATGCAATATTTATACCCTTCCATTATGTGCGTCCAATCAGACAATAAAATATTCCTTTACCAGTTTAGAGAAACTTGTTTTAACAAGTGGACGATTATCTTTGCAGCTTTTAAGCTAATTTTATCTAGCTTTATTTCTATTAGCTTTGATCCACGACTAAGGAAGAATTCATATGGTTGTTACTGTACATTTTTTCCAAGGTCCTCTTGGCTGCCCCAGTTGTTCAATGTATTTTTTGAAGGGCTTATTTTACGTGTTGCAGATTGTAACATAAAGGATCTTTTTAGTTTCTGAAAAAATGAGTATATTGTGTAGCTCGCAGCTACCCATTCCATACTAAGATCCCAATAGTGGCATAATTGTTGGTTGGAGCCTAGATTGCAGAGTGCACTGCCAAAATACCGAAGGTCTCTTTGTCCAAGAATCAGTCTTAAGGGTGTCTATCGACATGTTATGGGCATGAACCTGGGTCATCATCATGGCAGCATTAGGTCTTTATTGATAATGGCATTTTCTCATCGTTTGGAAGGTACAAATTGTGCTTATTATGGAAAATCCAAAACATTCTTACTACAAGTGTTATATGATAAGGAAGAACCATGAGCATTGTGGTAAAACCATTCTTTTTAGAGATTTCGGGTTAAGCTCGACATTCAAGTGAGTTTGAGCCCAGGAAAGGTAAGATCGTTTGCTGGATGAAGAGCTTGGTGACTTCGCAGGGAGCTCGTGGTGATGTTTCATGAAGTTTGAACGTGGAATGCATAAATGGCTTCGAGTTAACAGAGGAAAATGATAAGAATTGAGTTTGATAGCTCACCATTTGAAGGACTCAATGCAAAAGAGCCCGATTACCAAAGCAAGGAAAGAGTTAGTGTGGGATTCAAAATCAATTGCAACACCGAGTTAGAGGATTCGAAGCTCACCGAGTTGAGATTTGTGCAGACTCTATCCACATGGACCCCCCTCCTCTTCAAGTCAAACGGGTCAACGGGGGGGTCCCAACATTGTGTTAATTAAATTAATATTTTTATTTAAATATTTTAATAATAATATTTATTATTATTATTTAAATATTTTATTTAAATATTCTTTTAATTAATTGAGAAGACTTGGTCATCAGGCAATTAATGACCCATGATGGAACCTTCTCAGGTAGTTCAACTAACTGTAATAAATACATCATGGGCCTTCATTTTAGGAATGTAATTATGACCATTTCCTCTTCTTTCTCACATATTCTTCTATAAATGTAAGTTGGAAGCTCATTTCAAAGGGTTCCAAATGATTCGAGACAAGTTGACAGTTAGATTTCTCAAAGCGAGTGTATACTTTTCAAGAGTCCTCTCTCTTCTGCAAGTTGTTCTTGTGTGTTGAGAGAACTTTCAAGCCTCCTCTTCAAGACTGTAATGGCAATTATTGCCTCTTCTGAATGTATGATGCATTGTGCATGTTATTGAAGCAATAAAAGTGTGTGTTTTGTGACTAATCTCGGTCCTTTCATCCTTTTGTGCTTCTTTGTGCCTTTCTCGTACTTGCAGGTACACTGTGCAAGTTTAAGTTTCTATTGCAGGTTCTTGGAGTTCTGTGCTTATCGAGTGGTGGAGTATTGCATGCAGTTGAGTTGTGGTGTCTGTTCACCCTTCTTGAGTTCATCGTTCTTCATTGGGAAACTGGTATATTTCTCGGTCTGATAAAGTTTAACAAAGGGAACGCGTGTCTCTTGGTCTGTGGTATCATGTACCCTCTCTAAGTTGCAGTAGGTGAAGTTGACCTGTGGTGCACACACCCTCTTCAAATTAACCCTTCCTGAATCTGAAGACACCCTTTATTTGGTGCATCACCATCCCTAGTCTAGTTTCATTTCTGTAAATCTCTTTCCCTGAAACCCCATGAAAATGGTAGCATAGGACTAGATAATCATTTTTGTTACACTAGGAGTAGCACAACACTTAGTTTAGGAAGAGGAATCCGGCCTTCTCCAGGAGGTTCACCGGAGCCCAAGTCCCACAAACTTGAGAGGTGATCCCATGTGTCCCAATCACACCGAATGTCCTATTCACATCCTAGCCATTCGGAGGGTGCAAAGTGATTTGGTGACAACAATGCTTTTAGCTCTGAATAAGACCAAGCAAGGTAGTCTTGATATTTCTTTAAGAGTTGGGCATAGGACTACTTTTCCTCTTTGCTGAGATTGCTGCCCAACCAAATCTTCCTTGGTTTATCCTTGGTTCCCAAGTTGTGCTCTTCCACATCCCTTGAAGAAAACATGTTCCTATTAATGATGTAATTAGCATTGCTAAAATTTTATTCAAGTGCAACAAGACCTTTAGGAATGTTATTTGTTGTTAATTGTATAATATCCTTGTCAAACAAAGTTTATCTCTGTTCATTCATGCATACCATCAGCTCCCAATCAATTTTTTGACCAGAAAAATCACCTTGGCATTGTAAGAACCTCAACACTTGTGCATCATCATAAAAATCTGCCAATGTTTCACATTATCCAGGATAGTTGGCCTTGTCAAAACTTCAATGTTATATTCAAATAACGTGAAACAATACAATTGTCAAATCTAGAGCTAAGTACACCAACTTGACTTATCAAATGAGTAGCAATATTAAGACTTCTATCATGGTAAACAATGTTAAAGGAATCAAACATTTTAATTAGATCCCAAACTACATGCTTATACTGTTTCATACGCTAATTTTTGTAGCATACAGTTTTCTTATTTGTTTGAAAACCAAATTTGAGTCTCCTTTGGGCAAAAATATCCTTCACTCCATACTTCCATGCAATTCTTAACCCCAACAACAATGCCTCATACTCAGTAATATTGTTAGTGCATTCAAAATTAAGTTTGAAGGAAAAAGAAACTCTTCCAAACTAGGAGAAAGCAAAACTATACCAGCACCATTTCCAAATTTGGAGCAAGCTCCATAAAATAGAAATGTCCATGGAGAACCTACCATATCAAGGAATTCTAATATGTCCATCTCGTGTTCTTTTCCATCAGCAATCAGCATCTACATCGGCAAACAACACTTCATAGGAAGCATTGTTGGTATCCTCTATCAAGTGCAACATTTTATTTTCACCATAGAGTTTGACAAGGCTTCCCTCAATGGGAATGGTGGAAAAGGACATGCACATTTGAACACTACCACCAACACTTGCAGCCCATTTTCTTGACAAAAGCATACCACGGTTGGCGGAAATCAACAATTACAACATCAAGTTTCATGTTCTTACCCAGATAGGCTGCAAGTTGCACTACTAAACCCTTCACACAACCATCAACTGACACTTCCCTCAAATCCATGGATGTGCATTTCCCATATGCTGCTGTAACTTTGATATCCAACTCATTCATGACTTCTAGAGGCATGACATTACATGATGCACGGAATCAAACATGCAATTGTGAAGCAACCTATCTTTTATGAGCAAAGTTGTGAAAAATGGATCAACATTCAATTGGGAATCAACCAAGGATGTCCCCAAATATACCTCAGGAGCCTCTCCAAGATCCTCCAATGCTGATGGTGTTCCAAGGTCTACAATAATTGGAGGAGGATCCTCAACAATGTTTACATTCCTACTTGGTATACTCTTTTCTTCCTTCAATCCCAAGTATTCAAATGCTCTCTTCTTGTGCTCGGGTATTCTAAGCAACTCAATGATGGGAACACTCACTTTGATTTGACTCAATACTTGGGCAATATCATATGGAACACTCTTTGGTAGGACAACATTGGGAGGGACACAAGTAGATTCATTAGATGGAGAAGGATTCTTGGCAGCCTGGGCATGAAGAGGACTGATATTTTTGCATGGGACAACAGGGTTCTTGGCAAGTGTTTCTTTTCTAGGATTGTCTTTTGGAATGCTTGTGAGCAAGGGTGTCTTTGGCTTGGCTTGAGGACCAGATCCTCTAACAACTTTACTTCTAGTATTATACTCTTTCTCTTGACCAACCACAACATTCATTAACAATTGTCTATCTTCCTCTGAGGGAATACCACCATCATACTTCTTGATCATTAAATCCCTTAGATATTCAAATTCATTATTAGGAATTTCAAAATCTTGAACAACATCTACCTCATGAGTTTGAGAGGAGGAAAGAATTGGTACCCTCTTTATGCAATCCCAAAAGGTTGCAGCAGTCCTTGCACTTATCACATCTGTTGATGTTGCTGCTTGTTGTGAGCTTGAAGAGCTACCCATCATACAAATTTCATCATCCATTTCATCTTCATTATCATCTTCAACAATTTTCTGGTCCACTTCACATGGAGGATGAGGAAGAAAACATCTATCACACCAATCCATATCAGCAATTTCTTGAACAACAACAACTCTTGCAGTTAGAGGGTCAGGCACCACTCTATTTTCACATGCTTGGGGTTGTCTATTTCCCCCACCAACAAGCCCTTTACCTCTATCATCTTGTCTTTGATCACCCCTAGGATGATTTCCAAATCTATCATGGTTTTGAGTTCTTTGCTATCCTTGTGAACTTTGCCCAATTCCTTTCTCAACCCAGGCTAATTTGTAAGAAATTTCTTTGACAGCCCCTGCCAAAGTCTTGACAACATCTTCTAAATCATAACCCTTGCTAGGTTAAGGCTTCTCATGGTTTATCAACTTCACACCATCCCTCTTAAGTGGTTTACCAATAACTTTAATATTATTTTCAATTTGAAGTGCCATGGTGAAAGCTTGCCTCAAGTTTGTAGGATTTTTGTCTCTCAAGTAATAGGCTGCCTTTTTATCAAATGCATCTGCATATTTGATCAAACAAGATTCATCACAAGGCCTTAAAATGATAGGCATCCTTCTCAATGTTTTGTTAAATCTTGTATTGAATTCATGGACTGTTTCATTCGGGTTCTTCTTGATATTCTCAAATTCAGACAAAAGAAATCTAGGATCAGTCCTGTCACCATATTGCAACCTAAATGCATTTTTCATTTCAGTCCATGAATCAATAGAGTTATCAGGTAGAGCCTTGTACCAATCCCTAGCATCTTCTTCAAGTGTATGAATAAACAACTTAATATACACATCCTCAAACTCTATCTCAAAATATTCCATCATATTATCAAAAGTTTGAGATGTTGATCACCGATAATGTTATTGTTACCTTGGAATTTTGGTAACCTATTTGTAACATCTTGTGGGACAACATTTGGGTAACCATCCATTCCTCTAAAATTTATGGGACCAAAGGTGTTAACAACAAATGGAGGTCTAGGCTAAGCCATATTGTTTGGTGGGGGTGATCTTGTAGGTGAGGCAAGGCGATGAGGAGTGCAATAACTTTGGGGCTCAAGAATGTGATTCACAAGACCGGTATCCTCTACGTGCTGATTTTCTGGAAAGTTTAATTTGAATTAAAACACGAGAGGTGCATATTGGAGAAGGAACTTACTGTGCACAACGAAGGACCTTCACTAGCTAAGGTAAACAAGTTTATGAGAGGATTTCCTGAATCAGAATCACTTGAAGAAGAATGATAGTCCTCTACCAAAGGTTGATCTCTCTCACCAAGGACTATATCTTTGCTTGATGACTGACCTTTAACCACCTTCAAAATCTTATCCCTTCCAACTCTGAATTTTTTAAATCTGAGAACAATTTCTTAGCAGAGTCTTTAAGGAAAAGAGATCTTCTTCCCTCCAATTTTGTAGAAATCAATAGCACAAAAATAAATGACAGAAATCTTAAGACACTGGTATTTCTAAATTCAAATCAACATGGAGTCGCCACTAAGGAATTTCACCTCAGTTGTGCAAGAATGCACTAAAATAATTCTATCAAATGCTTGCTAATACTGATAACTTTGCAAGGTTTTATAAACCAAACCTTCTTCTTCTTAAATCAGCCAAACAAAATGCAACAAAAGTGTCTAAACTACTGAGAAATGGAAAAGGGCCAGCTGACCTTGAAACCCTTGCTTTAAAACTTGCAGATATGAAAGATAGGGTGATCTCTTGACAATACAACAGCTCAAAAACTTGAATACACAAATTCTCAAACCCTTCAAATACTTCAAAACCACCAAGAAATTCCAAGAATTCCTGGTAGTGGCACCACTCCAGTGTTGGTACCCAAACTTAATCTCCTTCACAACTCAAGCAGCATCATGGATCTCACAAGACACTCAAGGGCAGATAAATGATTTGTGTGTCATTTGTAGCTGGGGAACACATCTATCTGACTTGTTAGCACTCAAGATTTGAAGGAGTGGGTAGCACCTCAAAAGGATTTTGATCTAATCCTCACTATTCTAGGTTGTGCCTTTCAACCAAGGTAAGAGAACCTATATTGCAGCCTTTGTTTGATGAAGGAGGTGGAGATATCCTTATGCTTTGCACATTGTATGGAGATGGCCTTGGGAAAACATGATCAATTATCCATTATTCAAACTCAAAAGAGTTGTCACTACTAAATGATGGAAATGCTTTCAAGACAAGGCTAAGGCTACTAGAGACATGATAAAATCCTGATATGCTTTGTGCATTTTTGTAAATGGATTATCTTCTCTTGTTAACACACAATGCAATGCAGGGGTAGTATAGGGTAGGGTTAGTTATTTTGAATGAAATTTTGTTGGGAGATGTTAGACAAGACCAACCAGAGGTTACCAAACTCTTTGAGGACCTTTGCAAGAAATTTGTAACACTTACACAACAAGAATGCTTCAAGAGGTTTAAAATACTCCTTCAACCAGGATATGTGCACAAATGGAGGCCCAAATCTGCACTCTTCCACACAATATTTGACAACCTGCTACAAAATCTTGAAGCAAATATATCAACAAAGTATCCAGAAATCCCTATTTGATCATGACCTAAGGTACCCCCAAAGGTTTACAAATAATCTCAAGATTCAAGGACAGTAAAATGATTTTAAATCTGTTTATCTTCTATCAGATGAAGGCTCTTCTAGATATAAGATTGCAGATGCCATCAAACCATCAAAAATAAATGAGACCATGTATGATCAAAGAGATCCTAAACACAAGATTGCAACATGAGCAAGGAACACAAATTGAAATCATTCTGAAACACAAGCATATGCAAATTTTGCCAAGAGATAACACCAAATAATCTAGAAAATGATCAAATATATCAACAGGGGAATGTCATGAGAACAATCTCAGAGCTTATTGATGGCTTTACAACTTGAAACCAACTCAACATGATAAAATCTGATGCAAAATAGAATTGAAAATGGCTCTTAGGCGGTCTTCTCTAGAGAAATGGATTTCTTTCAGTCTTTTCCTTGAAAATTCTACATCCCTTTTTCTCCTCCCTCCGTCCACACTCAAAAATTACATTTTATATCTCATGCCAACTTGAATTCTTGCTTCCTAAGCAAAGAATATGCTAAGGGATCAAATTTTTACAAAACCCATTATCCTTTCATGAAAATGGCATAAAACTGAAAACAACTCGCATATTGCCAGGGATGCACAAAAGTTTAAAATATTACACAAATTCAGATCCTTATCCATCCTAGGGTCACGTTTTTGTCATTCAGGCATGCCAACATGCTTTATCAATCATTTTTCACCTTTTACCTTTTCAATTTTTACCTCTGTAACTTTTGATTTTGACTTTTTACATTTTTTCACGGGCTAGGGAAAAAATTTCATCAAAAACATCATAGATCATCAAATTAGCTCATGAAAATGGTGCCATTGCACTCAGAAGGCCAAAAGGATGCAAAATCATATAAAATTCGATGCAATTTGGTGAAGAAACGATGAATCCAAGTTTCATGGAGCTCCCATGGTGGCCAAAAGGGAGAATGCATAGTTGCCATCAATTTTGATCAACTTTTAATATCAGCCCTCCACGTGGACAATGCCATTTAAAAATAAGCTCAGAAATACCTTTTTGACCTTTGAAAGGGGTGGGACATGTGTCAAAACATGATTGGATCGAACTCCCATCCTTTAGAAATGCATTTGCGACCCTTTTTAATTTTGGAAAATTTTGCAAAAATTCCTGCTTCTCCCCTGGACCCACCACGTGTCCACCTTTGGGCCCCACTAAAAACTGCGCCAATTTTATGAATTTTTCCATTTTTGGATTTTGAAAATTTTTACATTTTTCCCCGCGGGCCCACACCTTGGTTTCTTCCTTTGCCATGTGGCCCTCTCTGATTCGCCATGGGCCCAAGTCTCCAATTCTACCTTCAAAATTTTGGAAGTTTTAAAACTCATAGCAGGCCTGCACTTCCTTTTTGACCTTTTGGAAATGGGCACATGTTCAACATGGATAGGCTACGGAGCTAAACTTCCTTTTTATACTTTTAACCCAATTTTCCAAAAATGTTGAAGTTCCCCCAAAGTCCGAGCCTCCGGCCCCTCCTACAAATTTCTTTCATGCGGTAAGGTGGACCAAACCTCACTTTTGAGATTTTTGCCTCCAAAGACAAAAAATCTCAAACTTCCCCAAGGCCCCACATCTCCATTTTGCCCTTGGGACACGTGTTGGCTTTGGATTAGAGCAACAAACTATTCACAAAATTTTCCTTCGACCCCCTTGCTTGATTTTTTGCATTTCTGGACACATGTCCACATCTCATTGGTCATGGACCTTTAGGTTAAAAAGTGAATTTTATACCATTTGAAGTTAAAAACTCCAAAACCATCACAAAATCATGTTGCCCCATTCTTCCTTCTTGGACATGTGTCCACTTGTGATTGGACGAGGGCTTTCAGGCCAAATATTTACTTTGAGAATCTTGTAAAGTAAAATCCAATTTTCTTAAGGACAACCCTCCAATCCTCCTGCCAATCATATCATGCCATGTAGCAATAATGTTGTGATGATGAATTTGACGGAAAATGACACCCGTATGCCCGTCAAAACGTCAAAAATTCACCAGATGCCCTAGAAATTGAAATTTTCGACAAGGAAGGCAAATTTTTATAATTTTAAATCAATTGAATCATTTTTGACATTGCTTTCAACCTTGGGATTGGGAAATACTTGCACAAAAACGAGATTCGATCAATTTCGAGTTTTTGCATGATTTGACAAAGGAAAATGACATAGCCCGATTTTTTTTGAAAAACTAGGGCACGAAAAGGGCATGAAAAACTTGGAATAATGTTTCAAATTAGGGCAAGAAAATAGGTTTATGGGCATTCTTGAAGCATTCAAATAGGAGGGAGAAATTGTAGATCACCAAATCGAGGAATGAAATGTTTCTGAGCAGATTTGGATAAATAAAAATTTAGGGCACACTATGCAAACTGAATATTGGCACCAACAAGATCTCTATGCACTTGAGGTGTCACTGTGGTGCCATCTATGCATCTATATGACATTATCTCTGATGTGGCCCTGCCTAGCTCTGCCTGCTCAATAACCCGCTATGCCCTGAGCTTGTCCCACTCTATAACAACAGGTTGGAACTGTACCTATAGTTGCTGGTGCAAACTCGCAACCTAGGCCATCTGGACTACCATCTTACGTATTTGCTATAAATGTGAGACCCCGTCGCCATCCTAGTATAAGGCCTGATACCACTCCTCCATCACAGAAACCACCTGTGCACGGGCCTCGTCCCACTCTGTTATCAAGGACCCTACATGAGCTCGATCCTGATCTCCCTCGACTATCATCTGTTGTAACTGTTGTTGTAGCGCAGCTATCTATATTTGATCTTGAGGCCGCACTTTGTGGTCAGTATCGAGCCTAGGGTTGTGTAGGTGCCTCCATCTATGCCTCTCCCTCTATCTTTTCCTGCACCTGTGCCTCTGCTTGTATATCCCCCTGATAAGGTCCCCGTGCATGTGCCTCGGGCTGTCCCGGTATCTACTCATGACCGCAGGCTCTAAGCCTGGGACCCCGGCGGGCCCGACACATGTTCTACATCCCGCCCATCGTGGGGCTACCCATCAAAAGGATCATCTGGCCCGCGACCTCCTGCGTCGTCCCCCTCATCGCTACCACCAAAAAGATTGGAAGGTGCTCTAACTCCTACTACCCATGTTACCTCTAGGATCGTTAGGCGACGCAAAGAAAATTGTGGCGTACCACTCTCGATAGTCAATAGGCGTGCCTGGATCCTGTTCTATCGGGCTGGATCCCATGGCTACGGGGCCACCTGTAGAAATCTTTCTCTCACACGTGCCACATGTATGCATGGCCCAAAATACTAAGTCTTGCGATCACGACATGCGTACCACATGTCGGCTGTGTGGTACTCCTCACATGCACGTGGCCCAACTGCCGCAGATCTGTCAACTCTATACGGATCAATGATGTATCATTGACTACCTATGATAAAGTGCTCAACCGCACGATGCTTTGAGCTCTACCGCATCCTCGGCCCATTAATATGCCTATATGGCCTCTATATGACATCATTGTCTATCGATCATCGAAATCGTGTTTGTAAGGGTACACACTGCTCAAGTGATCTCGTGGATCCCCACCAACTGGGGCCCATGCCATGAAGGTCGTCTCCTTTGGGAGATGGATGGGTAATGCACCTAATGGGCACCTAATCACTATGTGGTCCCATGACCATATCTATAATAAAGATACCAGCCCCACCATCTTCGACTTTGGTATGTAATCAAATGTAGGTCCCAAGTATAAATGTGCCGTATGCACTAGCCCCAAAATAGTGCTCCCGATAAAGATCCCCTGTATCAATGGCATCGGCCCATCGAAAATGATGTCCCCATCTTATCAGTGAGCAAAAACCCACTAATAAAATAGATAACATAAAGTGGACCCTGGTGTAATGAGCGATCCGCTATACAATCATGTATAGCAACTATCATACCCTCACGGGGTATCTCCTCTCGATCGAATAGGTCACTCAGCGCTGAGGTGAGTCATCCGCAGTCACTCATGTACTCAATCAATGTGCCTATAATGGGCAAGCATAAGATCCTCCATACATCCTATAAATTAACTGTCATCTCCCCTATCGGGAGCCGGAAGCACTGGCTCTCACTGTGCCACCACTTGGTCAAGGCGGTGAGGAGTCCATGGTCTAATGTGATCGAAGGCATCTGGGAGACGGGGCCTAGGCCTACTACCTCTAGAAGTACACTCATTAGACGTCGATCACGCTGACGCATGCTCCCCTCTAACTCTGTGATGCGGTGTGATGCTCTTACACCCGCAGCATGGGCGAGCCTCTCTTCACAAGTCAATAAAAAAGTCAGCTTCTAGAAAATTCTTCTAAGCCCTACCTATCCCTTTTTTTCGGATTCACCCAAAATCCAGATTTTTCTTCTAAATGTCATTTCTTTGGCATTTTTCCAAGTCATTCTTCTACTCTAACATGCCTACGCACCCATTTGGGCATGTGCATCTTTGTTTCACGTGTGCGCATGCGCACAAGTGTCTCATTGATGCCTACTCCATTGTTAGGCATGTGCGCTATTTTTTCTGCACGTGCGCGTGCACACAAGTATCCTTTTTGATGCCTGCGCCATCATGTCATGTATGCGCTACTGTTTCCACACTTGTGCTAGTACACAAGTGCAGAGTATGTGTGCGCGCCATCAAATTGACACATGCGCCTAAGGGCATGTGCGCGTGTAATGTTATTTTTCTTTACGTGTATGCATATGCGCGCATACACTCTAAGGGCACTGTGCTGCAAATGACACTGCACCCCGCGCATGCGGGCCTCACGCTAACCTACCCGAATTACTATACGTTTTGGCATTAAATACGTGCATTAATGACTAATTGACAAGAAAGGTCAAGGTACTCACGAAAATTCCATCGTCGGCATATCGTAGGTACTCACGGACTCGATCGGTGCGTGTCCGACATGCTCATGCTCTCACCATCATCCTCATCATTATCAAGGGCTCATAGTAAAAATTTAGCAGAGCTTAGTAACAAGCGATTTGGTCGTGGTGATTTACCCCACCTCGGGAGGGGTATATTAACCCGTTTTCACTTTTCGTGATGCCTGGAAGCTCACGATGATCGCCAGGATCACTCTAATTCTTCTTCTATCCACCGTGAATGATTATTTTATTTTAAAAATGATTATTTTTCTCTCCTTTTCATTGTCTTTGGGGCATTTTTGTCGCCCAAGTACCTCTTTCTTCTCCTTAGGGCATTTTTCTTTCTCTGAGGTGATTTTCTTCCTCTCCACACTACATCGGATAATTATTTTTGACTAAATAATTATTTTGTTAAATTTTTCATCCAGCAGGGGCATTATTTGTCGCTTACTCTCTCTTTCTTCCCCCGGGGCATTTTCTTTGCGTCTGGGCACTTCACGTCAATTATTCTACTTTATTCTACGCATTCACAATCAACCAAAAATTGAGAAAACAAAATAAAAAATAATATATATCCATATCAAAATCCAAAAAAAAAAACAAAGCAAAAATCCCTACAAAACCCATAAAAATTGTAAAAACCTACAAAAATAGGGAGACCTACTTATTGTAGCTGAAACTTGTGTCCAATGCATGGTATTCTTTCCATATCCTATTTGTTTGTTTTGCATCTTCATTGATAGAATGACTTGTGGATTGCTTGATTCACAAACATCACAAAGCTAGCCGCTTGCTTAAATGCATACTATGGGGCACATTTGGTTGCACAGTGTTGTTCACAGTGCACAAAGCTTTTTATCCTTTCCCCTTGCATGTATCCTTACTCGGGGCATCATTTTTTAACCCTTGTTGTCAATCATGAACATGTGGATATCTTTAGCTTGATTAACAAAAAATTTTTACAACCGTCTTGACCGTTGTTGGTTGGAATATGTGTGGTGGTACTTTTTTTCCTTGTTAAATGAGTTTGTTTTCCTTCTCATATTGCATTGCATCATGTATGTTGCATTGAGTTGGTACTTTGAGCAATGGACAATTTTTTGTAGTCTAGATTTTCATGTCTATCTACTTTTTTCATATGCTTACATTCTTAATAAGGACCGATGACGTAGTTCTTTTGGTAATATGATGACACAAAAGTTGTTCCAAGGAAGAGGCTAGAGGCTAGTTCTTCTCGCCCTTTCTCCATGTTTCTTCTACATCACCCTTCTATCAACACTATTCTTCCAGTTCACCTAGGGCATCCTACCCCTCCCTATTCTTCTATCCATTTCTAACCTTTTTGATCATCGATCGTCTTTTTCATCACCCCATCGACACTCGAGGGGGCATCTCTCCCTCCTACTAATTTTTCTTCCACTCCTTCAAAATTTTCATCCGTCTACTATCTTTGAAGTGGCATCACTTATGCCACCCCAAAGAGGGGCAAATGTATACACCTATAATTACACTCGAACAATTTAAATGCTTAAATTGCGATAATTATCTCCTTCTCACAAATTGACGACATATTGTCAATAACGCTCATCTTCTCTTCCATTGTCGTTAATTGATTACATTACGCTAATTAATTAAGTCGCCTATCCAACACATACCCTAATTAACGACCCTTCATTAATCAAAACCTTCTATCTAGTCTAATTAATTATTATTAATTAATTAGCCTCCCTTCTCATTAAATCAATAAATCACTAATTAATTGATTTAATCCCTTCCTAATGGTCAAAATCATACTAATATTCCTCCAAAAGCTTATAAAAGCTTGCACATCTATTAATTAATCATCTTGATTAATTAATACACCCCTTTATCCACATGAGCCACTAAAGGAAAAACTAAACCCTCCTAAAGTTAACTCAACCCTATCTAAACCCCCTTATCCATAACTAACTCTACATCTCCATTAGTCCCACAGTCAAGGATGTGTTGAATCCTTTATCCTTTGGGCTATGTAAAGAAACCTCCGTCTACTTCTACACCTATGCCTAAATCTCTCAAGAGACAAAAGAAAGCACATAGTTTGATACTAATAGCCTTTTGTCACTCTTGAGCCCTCCATCATCCATCTTGAAGAGCTAAGCCTCACACCCAAGCATCCATTGAAGGATAAAGCAAGCAATATTGTTGATTTCCATTGACTACATAGGTCCATTTAATTTTAATTAAGGAAATTTAGAAGAATAGAGTTCCTTATTTGCATTTTGTTTTGATTCCATTAGTTCAAAGTTATGATGTTAAGTGTAGGCCTTATTCATTTCTTCATCTTGATGGTACTATTTCTTATTTCTAGCTAGGTTAGGGAACTATTTTAGGTGGTAGTTTCTTGCTTTCAATCTAGTCTAGGTAAAAGAATACATGTACACAGTGTCACTCTGCACCTTATGGAACTAGTCTCACAGCTCCATCTGTCACAATTTAGAAGATAGTTTTTTAAATTCTAATCTGGTCAGTACATAGGTATTTTTCAGGATTTCAGCATTCAACCTTCAAGATTTTAGGGTTTAAATTATACAATTGATATATGTTTTGTGAAATAATATAGTCAATTTTTAGGTTTTGGGGCCTTTTGGATTGGTTATTGACATTTGTAAGAGTGTTAAATGTGTTAAAATTAGAATTTACAAATCTCACAATTCTCAAAGGTAGTGACAAATGATCGAATATATAGACTCATGAATTTTCCCATGAACATGGAGTTGAATCCCTAATTTTGTCTTAGAATATGGTAAAATCATACTATGGATGAGTACCTACTTTACAAGCTTAGGGAATAACTCTTATTTCACTAAATTGGGACATATTCCAATGAATTGAGACTCCAATATTTCAAGTATTAGAAGAAATCCATCTCCATTTTTGCTTATATTGGATTCCATTTTTGGCTATAATGGATTCCATTATTAGCAATATTGGATTCCATTAGTGATAATATCGGATTCCAATATTGTCATTATCAAAATTATTTGAGTTCCAATTTCTCTATTATTAGATTCCAATTTCGCTAATATTGGATTCTAATTTCCCTATTATTGGACTCCAATTTCGCTATTATTGGATTCCAATAACACTATTATTGGATTTCACAATCGCCACATAAGCCTGATGGCCATCCACTTACACAAGTGTAGTGGTTGCTATCTTATATAACCCAAGCAGTTGTTAACTTACATAACCCAAGCAGTTGCAAAATTACATAAGCCAAGCATCCGCTAACTTACATATGTTGAGATTCCGCTAACTTATATATGCCAAGTGGCCACTAACTTGCATATGCCAAGCGAAAACTAACTTACATATGCCAAGCAGCCGCTAACTTACATATGCCAAGCAACCACTAACTTCAAGATAGTGTGTAAGTGATTGTTGTCATTTATGCCACATATAAATCTTAATATCTTCATACATATACGACTATTCATGCATACCTTATTCAAATCAATAAACATTGATGTTGAAAATCCCTTCCTTGAACTTCCTTGAATGGTGTTAAATTTGATGGTTGTTTAGACATTTTTCATGATTTTAGATGTAACATATTTGTAAATATTTTATAGAACTGACACGTGTGACTCGCATGTTTAAAAGGTGACCATCAATATTTATATACATTTATATAAATAATTTATTCGTATATATTAAACATAGTTAAAAAAATATGGAATTTTCATTTATAAATTTTGTAAGTAGTGTGTAAGTGCAAGTGATCGCACTTACAAGTGCAATTGGTCGCACGTCTAAGTACGATTGGTTGAATGTCTAAGTGTGAGCCTCAAGTCACACATCTCTTGACTCACACTTTAAGTGTGAGTATCAACTGACACTGCTAAGTATGATTATCGACTGCATCGCTGTCATCACCAATCCGGCACTATGATAATTCTTCACCGGGAACTCCTCGTGCTATGATTATTTACTAATGCATAGCCTTTAGTTTGGTGGATGTAATCTGGAAACAGAACAACAACATAACACAAGAATACCATCGAGTATGATAAGACGGAATGATGACAAATCAGAAATATCAAAGGAAATAATAATATTAACATGAAATTGTTACAATCTCACCCATGAGGTACTTCAACAAGACTATGGGAGAAACTTTACAATTACACCTCTTGATGGCTTCTTCAACACACCTTTAACTGATGGCTTCCTTCGTACACTTCCTACAATATTTCTCACTACTTCTTTCTATGCTAAATGAGGGGGGTAGCCTCTCTATTTATAGAACTTCCAGGCTTATCCATCTTATCTCTAAGATAGGATAAGAAATCCACTCCGACGAATCATATTCCATACCTTAACTCTTATCTGTACATGTAGGCTTATCTGTTAAGATAAGATAAACCTTATCATTTTACATGGGTTCCACATTTTTAGAATTTTTACAAATAAAATACACAAAATATTTATGACCTCACTCCTTGTCCTTATTACCAATATAATATTTCTAATTCCTAATCACGTAGACCCTACTTCTCTAATTACCCAAACTTTGACATTTTAACATTACCGGACCACTTACGACAAATATTTACTTTTTACAACATTCCTATTGTACTTTGACTGTTACCGTACTCCACATTATTGGCGGCACCGTACTGTGGCGCCGTTATCTTCTATCAGACGCTACTACTAATTATACTTAACAACATCATACATTAATGAAATAGAAATTACGGAGGAAAATTTTAGTGTCGACATCTTCCCCCTTCCTAGCTTCTACTCCGTCCTCGGAGTAGACTGTTCTGGTGCTTGGAAAATCTTCAACTTGTCGTGGTTGACCCATTTCGTAATGGGAGTGCCATCCAATTCCTCCAGTCGGTACGTACCATTTTCATGCACAGCTACTATTTTGTAGGGCCCCATCCATTTTGGAAGAAATTTTCTCTGTCTTCTCTTTTTTTTGTATACGGAATCATATACTAGAACCAAGTCATTCACATGAAATGGAGACCACCGGATCTTTTGATCAAAGTATTCCTTCTCGCTTCATTTTCTTCTTATGGCTTGTATCCTTTGCTATTTTCTCCATTTCCTCCAGAAATGAAGATGTACCAACCTTTCTTTTCTTGAATCACTTTCATCCATCCTTTCATTTTTCATAACTCTCACGGTGGGAATATCAAACTCAATAGGAAGAAGCTGGATCAATGCCATAGGCCAACCGAATGGGGAGTATCCTGTTGCTGACTTTGATGTTGCCCTATATGCCCACAATGCTGCGCATGAATCCTTTTATCCCATTTATGTACCTGCAAGGCTGCATCTTTTGCTAGAATTTGACACAACACAAAATTTGTTCGTTCCACCTGTCCATTTGTGCTTGGCTTGTATGTTGTTGCCTTCCTGTGCTTAATAGAAAATTTATTGACTAGGGCTTCTACCACCTCATTAATGAAGTGGCTTCCTTGATCTGTTACAATTTCTAATGGGCAACCAAATCTAGTGACAATGCGTTCATACATGAACCTTGCCACTTCATCCATGGAAGCTGTTTTCAATGGCCTAGCTTCAACCCACTTGGTTAAATAATCATGGCAACTACAATATACTTATTTTGGCGTGATGTAGTTGGAAGTGGACCTCTGACAATGTCTATTCCCCACTTTTCAAAGGGACCAAGGGAAGAATAGGACATAATGGAGTGATGAAGTCTTACGGTTACCATGTGTTTGACAAATATCACATGTCTTACAATAATTATAACAATCTTTAAAAAGTGGGCGGTGATAACTGTATCCAAGATCCTTCTTGCTGTAAGTTGTCCAGAGAAGTGCCCTCCACATGTACCATTGTGGAATTCTTCTAGCAGTTCCTTCCCTTGATCACGTCCAACTGCCCTCTTGTACTGTCCATCAGGTCCTATTCGAAATAATACTCCATGCAGAATAGAATATGGACGACTGGCTTGAGTAATCTTTCTCTTAGTCTTTGCATTGGCACCATCAGGAAACTTGAATTCATTCAGATAATTCCAAATATCTATGTATTCACTAGGGATTGTCTCAAGGGATAACAAGGCTGCATCGGGGAAATCATCATCATCACAAGATGATCCTAAACCATCATAGGCTCGAGAGAGTGCATCTGCATTGACATGCTTCTTTCCTGGCCTATCTATAATATCAAATTCAAATTCTTGTAGCAAAATTATCCATCTTGCTATCCTCCCTGATGGGTTAGGCTTATTTACAATATATTTTAGAGCCTGATGATCTGTTACAACTAGAAATTTTTGCCCTAGCAAGTAATTTCTAAACTTCTTTACAGCAAAAATGATAGCCAGAGCCTCTTTTTGATTCTGATATAATTTACCTCAAGACTTTGCTCATTTGTCTGCTCCCAAAGTAAATTGGATGATCATTCCCATTTTCATCCTTTTGGCTCAAAGTACTTCCTAGTCTTTATCGAGGCATCGAGTGTACACAATGAATGGCTTGCTCCAATCTGGATTCTTCAAAATAGGTGAAGACACCGGGGCTTCCTTGATTGTCCAAAAGCTTCATGCGCCTTATTTCTGGTTCATAAGTAACATCCTTCTTCAAGAAGCTGGGTTAGTGGTCATGCAATCTTTGAGAAATTCTTGATGAACCTTCTATAGTAACCCACATGGCCTAAAAATGATCTCAACTTACTTCTATTAAGAGGAAATGGTAAATCTTTGATTTTGAAGCTTTATCGGGATCGGTACCAATACCATCTCTGGATACAACATGCCCTAACAAAACGCCTTTAGAACATCCAAAGACACACTTTGTAGGGTTTAGTGAGGCTTGTGCTTCATCTAACCTTTGAAATGCTTGTCTCCATTTGGTGCGGTGGTCCAACTTCCTCCCATAGATGCAAAATCATCCGAGAAATACTCGATGAAGGTCCCAACGTAGGGTTCGAAACACCCTATTCATCAACCACGTGGAATGTTGCTGGAGCATTACACAACCCAAAAGGCATAACTCTATAAGCAAATGTTCCCCAAGGAGTGGTGAACGTGGTCTTCAGCTGATCTTTCTCTGCTTTATACGAACTTGGTTGTAGCCGCTATATCCATCAGCAAAACTATAGCACTCCTGGCCAGCTACTTCGTCCAAGATCTGATCTGAAAATGGAAGAGGGTAATGATCCTTCTTTGTTGCCTTATTGAGCTTCCTGTAATCAACACAAATGCGTAGCTTCCCATTCTTTTTTATTGAGATCACAATGGGAGAAACCCATTCTAAATTCTCCATAGCAAATATGAATCCTGCATCAAGCAACTTATCTATTTCTTCTTTTACAGTCTTGGAAAAATTAGGATTCATTCTATATGGCATTTGCTTTATGGGCTTAGCACCATCTACCAGCTCAATAGAATGTTCTACCCAACTTACTTGACGGAGTTCCTTGTAATCAAAAGTGAATAGGTGTATGTACCTTCGAAAGAGCTGGAGGTAGGATTCCTTCTCACTCTCCATCACAACATCACCAATCTTTATTTGTTGGAGACGATCATCAACTTCTTCTTCAGATAATTTTATGGGGTCATGAGTTGGTGTGACTGGAAGGATATCCATGACTGAAACATCAACTTCACTTTCTTCATCTTCGATGTCCACTTCACTGGTACTAAAGTAATCGAGAGGATGTCCAATCATCGGTTTCATCACTTGAATCCACGGGTTCGCCTTATGATGTCGAGGATCACATTTATCTTCACCCTCTCTCTACCACGTCCAAGTGTCATGAAACCTTCATTCCAGTAGTTTCTTGCATGAACTCTCCTTAGCCATGGTCTTCCCAGCAGCATTGGGTACGCAACAGTACCATTTTTCATCACCTGAAAGTCTACCACACATACCACACCCATAACAGATATTGCCACATTTGAAACTACACCTTCTGGTTTAGTTTTTCCTTTATTTAATGACCTTAACATAAGTGTTGAAGGGAGATCAATTTTTAAACCCAACATATTCATTACAGACTCGGTCATTACATTAACTGCAGCACCTCCATCAACTAAGACATCATGAATTGAAATACCATTACATAATACCTCAGCTTGTGGAGCATAGGGATCTGCCTCTGCCTCCAAAACAGGGACCTCAACCTCCTTCCTTCTTCGAGCATTGAGTCCACCTCGCAACTCCCGCCTCTTCTCAGAAGACATAGCCAAGAGTTGACCATATGTAATATTTGCAGGCCTTTTGGACAGATCTTCCAAGATGGAGTATGGTCCTTGCCCCTGTGAAATCAGAAAATCCTGCACACCCAACTTTCTTCTCCTATGTTTCTTACTAGTTTCTTCTTTCATCTTCTTAGGATCATTTCCATCTTGATTATCTTTTTCTTTCTTTCTTTTTGTTACAAACACATCTACTTCATTATTTCTGCTCTTATCTACTACATCAAAAGAATTCACAGGTGCTTTTCCTTTATCATTATCTCCTTTACCAGATGTAGAAGCTCTATCTGGACAATTATACTTATATTTTTTATACTAACAAACAACTTGAAAATATTTCTTTTTGGACCTCTATCTCCTCCCTGAGAACTAAATTCCTTTCCTTGAAGAAGATTAATAGTTAACTGACCCATCTTTTTGAGCAGATCTTCATACTCAGTAGATGTACTAGGAGAAATATTTGTGCTCACCGGGAGTGGTTGTGGATTCTGGACCAAAGGTGTTGGTGTAGGCTCTACTTTAGCAACAATTTCTTTGGGCTCCTCTTCCATGCTTTCTTCTTGCCTTCTTGCAATCTCCTTTGCTTGTTCAATGGTGGTTGGGCGGTCATACTTCACTCGTTGTCGATCTTCGGCTTCATCCCAAGAATGAAGTGCTTACAGAGGAGATTATCCACACCATTCATCAACCCATCCGCTAGTCCTTCCTTCCGGATCTGGGCATCGAGCTTCCTCCTTAGCTCTAGAACACGAGCATGATAATCCCTTATCTTCTCCTTCTCTCCTTGGGATAGCTTTGTGATCTCGATCATGAGATCTGCGTATTTCTGTTGTTCACCAAATTCTTCAAGAAAACTTTCAGTTAATAAATCCCATGAATTTTTCACATTTTCACCTAGTGTTTCAAACCACCTAAGTGCTGAACCATCCAAAAAGGTAGGAAAAAATTCAGTCCATTGTTCCCTTCTTATAAGGCCATTACAAATACAAGATCGCTTAAATTCTTGAATGAAAGAAGAAGCATCTTCATTAGATTGAGCTGAAAAAACAGGAATCTTTCCCATTTTCAAAAGTAACCACTGTGAAATACCAACTCACAAGTACAATCAACAAGACTTATGTGCACAAATAATTGGAATTACTATAGAAATGACCACGGTAAACTATGGTAAAACTTGACTTACTACGGTAAAAACTGATTTTACTGTGGTAAACACTATTCACGGTAAAAAGTGAAGTTACTGCGGTAAATACTATTCACGGTAAAAAGTGACTTTACTGTGGTAATTACTATTCCCAGCAAAAAGGACTTTACCAAGGTAACTACTATTCATGGCAAAAATGACTTTAACATGGTAACTACTATTCACGGTAAAAATGACTTTACCATGGTAACTACTATGCACAGTAAAAACAAGGTTACCCTCCAATTGATTTTTGACTAAGTGGGAATATCTCTCCAGAAAATCCACCAACGAGGAATGGTCCCGGCAACGGAACCAAAATGTCATCACCAATCCGGCACTATGATAATTCTTCACCGGGAACTCCTCGTGCTATGATTATTTACTAATGCACAACCTTTAGTTTGGTGGATGTAATCTGGAAACAAAACAACAACATAACACAAGAATACCATCGACTATGATAAGACGGAATGATGACAAATCAGAAATATCAAAGGAAATAATAATATTAACATGAAATTGTTACAATCTCACCCATGAGGTACTTCAACAAGACTATGGGAGAAACTTTACAATTACGCCTCTTGATGGCTTCTTGACACACCTTTAAGCGATGGCTTCCTTCGTACACTTCCTACAATATTTCTCACTACTTCTTTCTATGCTAAATGAGGGGGTAGCCTCTCTATTTATAGAACTTCAGGCTTATCCATCTTATCTCTAAGATAGGATAAGAAATCCACTCCGACGAATCATATTCCATACCTTAACTCTTATCTATACATGTAGGCTTATCTGTTAAGATAAGATAAACCTTATCATTTTACATGGGTTCCACATTTTTAGACTTTTTACAAATAAAATACAAAAAATATTTATGACCTCACTCCTTGTCCTTATTACCAATATAATATTTCTAATTCCTAATCACGTAGACCCTACTTCTCTAATTACCCAAACTTTGACATTTTAACATTACCGGACCACTTACGACAAATATTTACTTTTTACAACATTCCTATTGTACTTTGGTATTCTTGTACTCCACATTATTGGCGGCACCCGTCTTGTGGCGCCGTTATCTTCTATCGAGGGCCGCTACTACTAATTATACTTAACAACATCATACATTAATGAAATAGAAATTATGGAGGAAAATTTTAGCGTCGACGACTTCTAAATTCCAGTCTCGACTTGCACTTCTAGGTGCGAGTCTTGATTCGTGCCGCTGCGCTAAGTGCGAGTCTTGATTCACACAGCTAAGTGCGATAACTCACTTGTCAAACAATTTTTGGGTAACGATAATTTTTCAACACTGCCTTTAAAAATACAAAACAATGTTTATTTATACCAATTATTTTGTATAAATTTCATTACTTTTTATATATATTAATGTAAATTTTGATAATTTTGATATAAATCTATATTAAAAATTGACGGTTAAATATTAAATATGCAATTCACGTGTGACGTTTATTACAAATATTTGCAAGTATTTGCAATATTAATGATAACCATTTTGTAAGGAAAAATGCTAATTAATGTTCTCTTTGACTCAACATTAATTAGCCATTAATTCAAGCTATGTAAAATTTTCCATTTAAAAGTACATGCGCCATTCGAAATATGTGCACCTTTTGGAGCATGTAACTATTGTAAGCCATTAATCAACCATTTAATGAAAAGCAATGTAAAATCATATGCGTGACCTCTTAAATTCAATAATGTAAAGAAAATTAGTTGTAACTAAGGATGGCTCCATAATCTTATGTGCTCTACAGGCACCAAGCAAAACATCTAGATAACCACCATAGGTTTTACTAGCATGTTGATGATAAAGTCCAAAGTTTTCTCAAGCTAGCCAACATGGAAAAGAATGTCAACCATGTGGACATAATGATCAATTCTAGGCATGATTCTATAAGATGAAATTATGTGCTTCCACATTTTGCATACATATCTACCATGGAACTTGTAACTAAAACAACAAAATTTAGGTGTCCATAAGGATTTGGTTGGTGTTATTTCCATGTTTAAAATATCCTATTTTGCACAAGCTGGGGTATGATAGCAAAGGTGAAGCGATCATATTGAACATTGTTGGTTGCATTTAGTTAAACAATATTAATGCTTCATGTGGAAACACATCTTCTCTTAGCTGCAATTGTGATATTTCAGGAGAAGAGGTTACATATTACAAAGCATACACAAATGGATTTCAAAATAATCATTCCAAGAATTTTGTCAAACATTTCACATGCATGGTTGCATGGTAGTAAAAAATGAAGCTTACATGATCAAAGCATGTGATTTATTAGTTTAAAGAGTTTTGAAAACATTTTTTTGAGGTATTTTGTCAAATATTTCACATGCATTATTTATTCCTCCACAATTTGCATGCATGTCTATTATGGCACTTGCTAATACATATAAATAAATTATTTCCCTATTTCTTTGATGGATTTCCATGTTCTGTTCTCAATATACCATTTTGGATTTGACAAGGAAGATAACAATAAAGGATTTGGACTGTAGGTTCAAGTATTCCAATTATATTTTCTTGAAAGGGTTCAAGGTAATTTCAATAAAACCATAACTCTACATTGATAGTGATTGCATCATATTAGGTGATGTTAAAAATCATACTATGTATGTGTAAATCCTTTGAGGTGTCTCGTATGCACCCAAATTTTCACCGTGATATATTGTTGGAATAATGCAAATCCTTGATGATGATAATTTCATTTACAAATTAAATGATGTATCCAATTCTAATTTTCTCATGTGCACCATCTTCTTATAGCTTAGTTTACCTTACTTATCCATTTCCTAGCTTTTCTTGCTTTCCTAGTTGCCTTTTCAACATTTTCCTTCACTTTTTTATCTTAAGTCAAGAAATCATGTCGTCGGTTTCATAACTCACTGCGCTGGTGGTTGCGTGTGAATCGCTCGGTCTTCCTTGAGTGATGGTTACATGACTTCCACAACACTTGCATAACCACTAGTCTCGCATATATCGACAGTTCTATGCACTCTAACATGATACTTTGCTAACATATTCTAAATGCACGTTGCTCCTAAAGTTGATAACTTGCACATTTCTTTAACAAATACGTTGTTTTTGAACTTGTTATATGCATATAGACTTACTCTCCTTCACTTACTATTATTACTAATTTAACTGTCATTTCCTGTGGTGATTTGGCACTTCTCAGTTGCCAAGTGTGTTGTACCATTTTCCTGCCAATTTTCTATTTAAAACCAAGCTTTATCCTAGAGCATTGGTTGGAGTATTTTGATTTGGAATCACAATGTTATGCTGCCAAAATATTTCTAAGAAACACACAAGAAAACATAGAGCCTTTTCCTTGTTACACTCTTTCCTGCATTGCTACTAGACTACTTGCAAAGCAGACACCTCCAACACTTCTAGAACTTATTTTTGCATATCAACTAACTCAAATCCCTAGAAAACATTTAATATTTCAGTGGAAAAGAATCTAAAGGGATCCACAAAAGCACAACCAACATTGGAAATTATCTCGGTTCTACATTTCTAGTTGGAGGTGTACTTGAATTCCTAGAAGCTTTGTTTTAATTAATTAGATTTCATTTCCTAGTTACATAGAATATTGTTTTAAGGAAGTAGAATTTACAATTAGCTACAATTCTGTAAGTAGCTTCCATTGAGGATTTATTCTTAGCTCATCCTGTGGATTTGTTTGGGAAGGATTTGGAGGAATTTATTGTGCACATAGTCTTTTACTTCTTCATTTCAAAACAATTGTAGTGTTCTTTTATTTATTTAGCTATGTACCAGTATAAAAACAAGGATTCTATTGAAAAATTCCTCCCTACTTATCCCTATGGATTTGCAAGTGAAGTGAGTTTGAATAATATTTTGTGTTTGTGTATTTGTTTTTCTTTACATTCAAAAATCTTTTGTAGAATTTAGTGTTTTACTGCGAAGTCTCATCAAGAAATTACTTCGAGAATATTTCCAATATTCTCGTGATTCTCGAGGTAGATATATATGAAATTAGATCCACAATTACAAATTAGGAAAATATTCAAGAGAGTTAAATATTGTCTATCAAATCAACAACATTCAAGAATTTAAACAACAAATGAGGTGTTTCCTTTCAACACAAAACTGGAAAAGGTATATAAACTCACAAAACAATTTAAAGTGCAAAGTACTTATGATAATAGTTAAAATAATCTACAAGAAGACAATAAAGAGTTGGTAGAAGAGAAAAGATCTTACATATTACAGTCTAATTTTATTAACCATAAAAATGTACAATAACTGATTCCACTGTGATGAAATAAGGGCATTGTTGTTTGATACATGTCATCTCAACTAAAATCCCCTATTGAGCACCTTAGATATTTACAACCTTGCCTGCACATTAATTGACATTGCAGAGATCTGTACATAAGAAAATAAAAATATATTCATCTTTTAGTTAGAACCTTTGTAAACATTATTACAAATGCCAATGAAATTTTCCATAAGATATTTCTCAAGTTTCTTATATTTACTTGGAGGAACATTTCAGATGAATCACTGATAATGACCCACATTTACACAAATTTAGTGAATTTCCCACTGTGATATATGTTTATTTTTTAATCCAAGGTTGGAGTTATGTTTGTGATAACACATAACAGTGGTAAGAGGGTGTTTTAGATTTATTTACATAACATCAACTTGTAAAATACAAGGAGGAAAACCCAATATAGTTCCATGAAATAAAACACTAATACTTACGAGATAGTATGTAGGCTTGTCTCTATCTGTACTCAAGGGTGTTTTAACCCACCCATTTCAAGCATACAATCATAACTTGTCACAATTTTAAATTTACCCAATTTGTTTTCCCTCAGTAGATTTATCTTTGTAGTTTTCTACCCATAAGTGGTAACGCCAGAGTCCAAATAAAACAAGGTCTAGCCTTTAATAAAACAAAGAGAATGTTTAATAGTGATAAACAAAGAAAGAAATTGGAACAAAATAATAATAATGCCACCAGTAATTAGAATAGTTTCTCTAATAAGGGTAAGAAAATGGGATTACCATCAACAACTTGTCATTAAGAACTCCAAAATTCTTGAACAATTCCAATCTAATTCACACCACATGAAAATATCCCCCTTTTTAAAAATTCACACATTAGATATACTTCTTTTATCTTAAACTAAGTTTTGCAACCAATCTAAATAGTAAAATCCATTTTAAGATTATGTTTCTTTTCAACACCCAATATCAAAATCATACAATTTTTAGTGCTCTAAAATATATATTGTTGAATTATTGAGTTGCACAGGGTGCATGGAAACCAAATTCAAAGAAAAATTCAATTTATACAGCTAATAGCCCTTAAAATTATTGACAACAAATGCATCAATAAATTTTGAAACTCATATCAATGGTGCTCACAATTTTGATAAGGCTTTACATTTGACAACCATCTATTTTTGTCAACCAATTTGTAAGTTTTGGTAATTTATTAATATTTTCCTTCAATACCATCTTTCAAGCCTTTAACAAGATGGGAGCTTTAGAACATGGCATGGCCATCCATCAAAGCATATTGGAAAGTGAATTTTCATAATATGGTTTATTTGCAAGTGTCATTGTGGACATGTATACAAAATGCAAAAATATATAAAAGGCATAAAATGCTTGTCGAAAATGCTTAAAAGAAATGTGGTTTATGGATTGAAACAATTGTAAAATATACACAATATAGTTTTGTTAAAAAATCCTTCAATTTTTTTAAACAAATGCAATTGGAAATTTTAGACACAAAATTATGCACTTTAGACATTATTTAGTCTCGGTATCATACTACTATTTAGAAGGTTCTTGAGGGAAGAAAGTACTAATAAACCCCTATCTTTTGGCCATCTTGTTTTATTTTATTTTTTCATTACCGACCTCTTACACCCATATTCCCGCTACCTTCTATTATCCCATTTTATTTTACCATCGATTGGGGCACCCAGATTAGTCTTGGGCGCCAGTGGGCACCCTGGTCCCACCAGGGGCACCCCGGTCCTTTTTACACATTCCCACAACGTTTTGGGCTCATTCTAGCCATTTCATATTTTTATCTTTATTTTGGATGGCCTTTTCGTGGTTAATTACGAAATTAGATCAAGATAACCCTATAAATATAGAGTTATGAGACCATAATGAGATACCTAGCATCATTCACTACTATCACTCATCTATAGTTACATCTATATATTGCATTGGAGATAACTTGTATCCACATAGCTCCATCATCAAGGCACACGCCTAGGATATCTGCATCACACACTTCATAGGGGAGTATTCTATTTTATTCCATGCACACATGTTATTCCATTTTTATACATTTAGCTATTGTTCACTACTTCACAAAGTGCGAATGTCACAAGAGCACCTAGGGCACATTATGCACACACTCACCAGAACTACATTTAGGTCCGAAATGTAGTGCAACCCTCAGTTAGTAAGCCCACTGTTATGGAAGATGAGGTCACTTCGACTCATTCATTTGAATTATTATTTTTCTATGGTTTTGATACTTCTTTTGTACTTTTGTAGGTCTTTTATACATCTAGTATTATATGCGAAATTCAGTGCGGGATAATGAAATTGAAGTGATAAACAATGAGGGTTTGGGACCATCTATAGAACCTGTGAAGATCAGTTTCAAAGATTTTATGTAAACCAAGGCACCCAAATTATAGACCAGAGCATCCACAAGTGCCCCAGTCCCTCTCCAGTCACTCCAGTCTAGCTAGATCCTCTAGATCCATCCTTTTTGGATCTCCTGCATAGTCATTCCTACTTCCAGATTTTCCAGTCAGCTCTACAACACAATCCCACAAGCATTTTTTATTCAATTGATTTATTTCCTCTTCCTTCTTAAACATTAGGTTTATCATTTTTATTTTCATAGTCACTTAGATCATTTACATACTTTCTTTACTATATTTATTTACTTTATTACATCCGTTCATAGCTTAGATTAACTATCCCCATACACTACATAGTTATTCAATTTTAGTTAATCATTTTGGTGAACCTAACTTGAGTCATGCACACTTATAGGTCCTTCATCCATTACTTTCTTTCATCCTTTATCCTAGCTTGGGAACATCATGAACATCTCTATTCACACTTATCTACAAAATCACCATGATTGTATCAATAAGCTTAAGAAGTACTTGTCTAACGCTTACATTACCCCTCATCCTTCACCCGATTGTGTATACCATAAATTCACTTCAGCTCTATCCCTTGATTAGGATCAAATCACTTTCACAACAAATGATCTACCTCTTCAAGCGATACTACAATATGACCCTCCCTTGTATATCCAAGTTTGTATTAACACAGTTGAAGTTAAGCACACTTAATTTGACAACAGATATAGCCTTAACATTTGTAACATAAATTTCCTTCAACATATAGGCATGTTAGAAGCATCTCTAGCCCCTTCATCCATCTCTATTCATGACTTTGATAACATCCCCAAGCGTGTCTTAGGTACAATTAATTTATCTGTCACTATTGGTCCATGTACAATTCATATTCCGTGTCATGTCATGCATAATGACCTTAATTATAAATTCTCCTTGGGAGACCTTAGATCCATGCTATGCATACGGTCCCCTCTACATTACATACACGACTTAAATTTTGGCATCGGGAACTGTTTATGATGTGTCGGCTGATCCATCACCTTTTGAGTATTGTAATTCTATTGAAAAAGCCACTGATACCCCTACTTCCTCCAATATTAATCATGACTTTTCTAAGTATGGATTAGGGTATGAATATCTCCGCCACTTTGGCTTCTTTGATACATAAGTAGATAAACAAGAACATAATATCACAGAGCTTTGGGACCTCCCCACATGGTCACATAAGTTTGGGATAGGGTATCAAGCTTCTTCTCTGCTTCCCATGGATGCTTATACCTCTTTTCATGTTCCTTCACTTCCCATGCTGCATCTGGAACTCATTAGTGATGATGCATATACTATTTGGGATACCCTTGATACTTTTTCTACTGATAGCGCGCTACTTGATTACATGGGTTCTTATGATCATCTTCCATATTCCCACCTTAACCAACATCATCCTTTGTCTCTCACTAATACAGTTTACCTCGGGGAATATGATGTAACCACTAATAATGCCGATCAATTTAACACTATTACTACTAATCCATATATCGAGGATCATTCATATTTTCTAAATGAAGAATCAATATAATACAACTTAGGCACATCTGAACATCCATACATAGTTTTTCTAGCTACCTCTCTCACCCCTATTGAACAAAAGGATATCAAACAAGTCCTTCATGATTTCCTAGATATTTTCACATGGTATTACAGTGATATGCTAGGTATTGATACATATGTGGCAATACATAATATTTTCCTTAAACCGGGTCTTGTCCAACAAAAAATTCATAAAATACACCCCAAGGTAGCTCTATTAGTCAAAGAAGAAATTTAAAAGCTTCTAGATGCAAGTTTTATTCGCACTATCGACTATCCCAAATGGATATCTAATATCGTACTGTGATGAAACTCGATAGTTGGGTTCATTGTTGCACCAAATTTCATGATTTAAACAAAGCTTTCCCTAAGGATAGTTTTACTTTACCACACATCGACACTATTGTTGATTCTATAGTCAGATACGATATCCTTTCTTTCATGGATGGATTTTCGGGTTATAATAAAATCAAGATCAATCTGGCTAACCAAGAAAAAACTTCCTTTACCACACCATGGGGTACATTTTGTTACACAGTCATGTCATTTGGCTTAAAAAACACTGGAGCTACTTACCAACGGGAAATTACACATATATTCCATGAATAATTCATAAAATCATCCAAGATTATGTAGATGACATCTTAGCAAAATATCGATGACAATCATCCCATGCAAAGGATATGAAAATATTATTTGAATGATTACGACAATATCATGTCTCGATTAAATCCTAAAAAATGTGTTTTTGGGGTCACAACAGGTAAACTGCTTGGATATATTATCTCCCAACATGGCATTGAGATTTATCCTAACAAAATCAAGGCCATTATCGACATGCCTCCACCCAAAAACCTACACCATTCACGATCACTACAGGGTAAAATTCAAGCTATTCAATGATTCACTGCACAACTTGTTGAAAATACTCAACCATTCACATGATGCATGAATAAAGATATCAAGTTTGTTTGGGATGAGAAATGTCAACAAGCCTTCAATAACATTAATACTTACTTACTAAATCCACCTATCTTGGTTCCACCCTTAGCCGATCGACCTTTATTTTTGTATATCTCTATTACGTTTCATGCTTTAGGATCTTTATTAGCACAACATGATGATTCTCAACATGAAAAATCCATATATTATATTATTAATACTCTACTCTCTTACGGATGTAACTATAACTACATTGAAAACTATGCCTCGGTCTTGTCTTCGTTACAAAAATTACCAAAATATCTTCTTAACAATGAGGTACATATTATAACAAAAGTTGACCCATTACATTACCTCCTCTTCCACACACATATCTCGAGGATATTTGGCACGTTGGGTCATGCTCTTCACCAAATTTGATTTTAATTTTCTACCACAAAAAGTAATCAAAGGAAAAGTTATCATTGATCAACTAGCTGCAACACCCCTCTCGGATGCATAACCCATTTTTGACTCCTTTCTGCGCTGTGATTTCACTACCTATACCATTGAGCCACATACGTAAAAAATGTACTTTGATGGCTCTCATTGTTGATTTGGCATTGGGACTGGGATAGTCTTCATTACCACACACGGTGACCCACTCCCCTTCGCACATCGGTTAAGGTTTTATTATACAAATACCATATTTAAGTACAAATATCTCATCTTAGGTTTTCTCACCGCTCAAAATATCCTCATTCATAACTTATGCATACACAGTGCTTATCAATTAGTCATTGTTATTGCCAAATAACTGCACCCCCCGAATGGCCTAAAAGTGAACATGACATTCAATGTGATTGGGAAACATGGGATCACCTCTCAAGCTGTGGGACTTGGGCTCGAGGTGAACCTCTGGAGAAGGCCAACTTCCTCTTCCTAAACTAAACACAACACTACTTCTAAGGCAGATAAATGGCTAACTAGACCTATGCTAACATTTCAAGGATTAGGGAGAGATATTTGCAAAGAAATAAAACCTATACTAGAAGTGGTGATGCACCAAGAAAGGGTTTTTTTGAAAAATTCCGGCTTACCGATGAAGAGAGATGATCATGAGAAATAATGACATGCATTACAAACCCACTTTACATACATTACTTCACTCCTTGATAAGCACAATGACCTCCAAAACTTGTAAAGGAAACCCTAGTTGCACAATTCATCGAAAAACATGAGAGAGTAAAACAGAAGAAAAGAAATCATGAAAAGACATATAAATGATCACAAAACATAATTTCCATTACTTCAAGCACTTTCACAGTGCATCATTACATCAGGGAAAAGGCATAGGCTGCCATTACAATTTGAAAAGAAAGGCTTGAGAGCCTACAAATTCACAGCTTCTCAGCTTGTGAAGAGAGGGGAAGATTTGAAAGTGTCTAACTTTTTTTGGAATAAACATCCCCTTTACATTTTATAGCATTTGTTGAGTGGTTGAGAGAAATAAGGAAGAAACCCTAGAATCTAGGCTAGAATGTAGGAAATAATCAATCACTGTTGTTGGCCATGTTTTCCTCATTTATTACACCTCCACCTTTTGAGGCAAAACTATAGGAACAAGTAAAACCTTTAACTTTGGAAATAAAAAAATTCAAAAAATCCATATTTTTATTCTTTCACTACATAGCTCTCGTTCTCCCAATTCCAACGATTGTAAGTTTGTAAAAAACGAGCAATCGGGGAGAAAGTTGTGGTCTTCGAGAAAAAATTGCTTTTAGGGTATCCAGAGCTTTGTTCTCCATCAAATCTTGATAATTTCTCATAATGATTTCATAAATTCCAATAATTAAATTTCCTCCATTAAAAAATATTATGTTAGGGTCCACTTGGTTGAAGGTTACAATATAGAGGTTTAGTGTTTGTTACGTGTCTTGGTTAATGGCTCACCAAATTCTTCGGATAACTCCACTTTAAATAGTTATTGATTTTACATGGTAGTGGTGGTGTCATATTTATTCGATTAACTACCTTACTTCAAACTTCAGTGAGCTATTCAACATTGACCGATCTACATGGAAAATTTCACGTTTAAATAATGAAGGACCCCCTTTTAAAACTTTGGACATGTTATCAACCCTGCCATTTTGCATTGAATTATCCTCTAACTCAGAGTTGACCTGGTGACTTGGCCAATAACTCCACCCACTCTTTTCATATGGTTCTGTCATCACCAATCCGGCACTATGATAATTCTTCACCGGAACTCCTCGTCTTTATGATTATTTACTAATGCACAGACCTTTAGTTTGGTGGATGTAATCTGGAAAACAAAACAACAACATAACACAAAAATACCATCGACTATGATAAGACGGAATGATGACAAATCTGAAATATCAAAGTAAATTATAATATTAACATGAAATTGTTACAATCTCACCCATGAGGTACTTTAACAAGACTATGGGAGAAACTTTACAATTACACCTCTCGATGGCTTCTTCAACACACCTTTAATTGATGGCTTCCTTTGCACACTTCCTACAATATTTCTCACTACTTCTTTTCTATGCTAAATGAGGGGGGTGGCCTCTCTATTTATAGAACTTACATGCTTATCCATCTTATCTCTAAGATAGGATAAGAAATCCACTCGACGAATCATATTCCATACCTTAACTCTTATCTGTACATGTAAGCTTATCTCTTAAGATAAGATAAACCTTATCATTTTACATGGGTTCCACATTTTTAGACTTTTTACAAATAAAATACACAAAATATTTATGACCTCACTCCTTGTCCTTATTACCAATATAATATTTCTAATTCCTAATCATGTAGACCCTACTTCTCTAATTACCCAAACTTTGACATTTTAATATTACCGGACCACTTACGACAAATATTTACTTTTTACAACATTCCTATTGTACTTTGACTATTACCGTACTCCACATTATTGGCGGCGTGCGCCGTTATCTTCTATCGGACGCTACTACTAATTACACTTAACAACATCCTATTCCTAATACATACATTAATGAAATAGAAATTATGGAGGAAAATTTTAGTGTCGACATCTTCCCCCTTCCTAGCTTCTACTCCGTCCTCGGAGTAGACTCTTCTGGTGCGTGGAAAATCTTCAACTTGTCGTGGTTGACCCATTTCGTAATGGGAGTGCCATCCAATTCCTCCAGTCGGTACGTACCATTTTCATGCACAGCTGCTATTTTGTAGGGCCCCATCCATTTTGGAAGAAATTTCCTCTGTCTTCTTTTTTTGTATCTGGAATCATATACTAGAACCAAGTCATTCACCTGAAATGGAGACCAAAGGATCTTTTGATCAAAGTATTCCTTCTGCTTCATTTTCTTCTTATGGCTTGTATCCTTTGCTATTTCCCTCATTTCCTCTAGCAAATGAAGATGTACCAACCTTTCTTTACTGAATCACTTTCATCCATCCTTTCATTTTTCATAACTCTCCAAATGGGGAATATCAAACTCAATAGAAGAATCGATCAATGCCATAGGCCAACTGAAATGGAGAGTATCCTGTGCTGACTTTGATGTTGCCCTATATGCCCACAATGCTGCATGGAATCCTCTTATCCCATTTATGTACCTGCAAGGCTGCATCTTTTGCTAGAATTTGACACAACACAAAATTTGTTCGTTCCACCTGTCCATTTGTGCTTGGCTTGTATGTTGTTGCCTTCCTGTGCTTAATAGAAAACTTATTGACTAGGGCTTCTACCACCTCATTAATGAAGTGGCTTCCTTGATCTGTTACAATTTCTAATGGACAACCAAATCTGGTGACAATGCGTTCATATATGAACCTTGCCACTTCATCCATGGAAGCTGTTTTCAATGGCCTAGCTTCAACCCACTTGGTTAAATAATTTGTGGCAACTACAATATACTTATTTTGGCGTGATGTAGTTGGAAGTGGACCTACAATGTCTATTCCCCACTTTTCAAAGGGACCAAGTGGAAGAATAGGACATAATGGAGCTGATGAAGTCTTACGGTTACCATGTGTTTGACAAATATCACATGTCTTACAATAATTATAACAATCTTTAAAAAGAGTGGGCCAATGATAACCTGCATCCAAGATCCTTCTTGTAAGTTGTCCAGAGAAGTGCCCTCCACATGTACCATTGTGGAATTCTTCTAGCAGCTCCTTCCCTTGATCACGTCCAACTGCCCTCTTGTATTGTCCATCGGTCCTATTTGGAAATAATACTCCATGCAGAATAGAATATGGACGATCGGGCTTGAGTAATCCTTCCCTTAGTCTTTGCATTGGCACCATCAGAAACTTGAATTCATTCAGATAATTCCAAATATCTATGTATTCACTAGGGATTGTGTCAAGGGAGAACAATGCTGCATCGGGAAAATCATCATCATCACAAGATGATCCTAAACCATCATAGGCTCGAGAGAGTGCATCTGCGCATTGACATACTTCTTTCTGGCCTATCTATAATATCAAATTCAAACTCTTGTAGCAAAATTATCCATCTTGCTATCCTCCCGATGGGTTAGGCTTATTGACAATATATTTCAGAGCCTCGATGATCTGTTACAACTATAAATTTCTGCCCTAGCATGTAATTTCTAAACTTCTTTACAAAGAAAAATGATAGCGAGCCTCTTTTTCATTCATGTATAGTTTACCTCAAAGATCGCTCATTTGTCTCGCTCCCAAAGTAAATTGGATGTTCATTCCCATTTTCATCCTTTTGGCTCAAAGTACTTCCTAGTGCTGCATCTCGAGGCATCAATGTACACAATGAATGGCTTGCTCCATTCTCGGATTCTTCAAAACAGTGAAGACACGGGGCTTCCTTCAGCTTGTCCAAAAGCTTCATGCGCCTTATTTCTGGTTCATAAGTAACATCCTTCTTCAAGAATGGGTTAGTGGTCATGTAATCTTTGAGAAATTCTTGATGAACCTTCTATAGTAACCCACATTACCTAAAAATGATCTCAACTTACTTCTATTCATAGGAAATGGTAAATCTTTGATTTTTGAAACTTTATCAGATCAAGCATTACAATACCATCTCTGGATACAACATGCCCTAACAAAACGCCTTTAGAACATCCAAAGACACACTTTGTAGGGTTTAGTGAGGCTTGTGCTTCATCTAACCTTTGAAATGCTATCTCCATTTGGTGCAGGTGGTCCAACTTGCTCCCATAGATGCAAAAATCATCCAAAAATACTCTGATGAAGGTCCCAATGTAGGGTTCGAACACCCTATTCATCAAACGCTGGAATGTTCTTTGGAGCATTACACAACCCAAAAGGCATAACTCTATAAGCAAACGTTCCCCAAGGAGTGGTGAACGTGGTCTTCAGCTGATCTTTCTCTGCTATACGAACTTGGTTGTAGCCGCTATATCCATCAGCAAAACTATAGCACTCCTGGCCAGCTACTTCATCCAAGATCTGATCTGAAAATGGAAGAGGGTAATGATCCTTCTTTGTTGCCTTATTGAGCTTCCTGTAATCAACACAAATGCGTAGCTTCCCATTCTTTTTTATTGAGATCACAATGGGAGAAACCCATTCTGAATTCTCCATAGCAAATATGAATCCTGCATCAAGCAACTTATCTATTTCTTCTTTTACAGTCTTGGAAAAATTAGGATTCATTCTATATGGCATTTGCTTTATGGGCTTAGCACCATCTACCAGCTCAATACAATGTTCTACCCAACTTACTTGACGGAGTTCCTTGTAATCAAAAGTGAATAGGTGTATGTACCTTCAAAGAGCCGGAGGTAGGATTCCTTCTCACTCTCCATCGCACCATCACCAATCTTTATTTGTTGGAGACGATCATCAACTTCTTCTTCAATAATTTTATGGGGTCATGAGTTGGTGTGATCTGGAAGGATATCCATGATCAAACATCAACCTCACTTTCTTCATCTTCACTGTCCACTTCACCGGTACTAGAGTAATCGAGAGGATGTCCAATCATCGGTTTCATCACTTGAATCCACTGTTTACGCTTTATGATGCCGAGGGATCACATTTATCTTCACCCTCTCTACCACGTCCAAGTGTCATGAAACCTTCATTCCAAAGTAGTTCCTTGCATGAACTCTCCTTAGCCATGGTCTTCCCAAGAAGACATTGGGTATGCAACGATTACCATTTTCATCACCTGAAAGTCTACCACACATACAACACCCATAACAGAGATATTGCCACATTTGAAACTACACCTTCGGTTTAGTTTTTCCTTATTTAATGACCTTAACATAAGTGTTGAAGGGCAATCAATTTTAAACCCAACATATTCATTACAGACTTGGTCATTACATTAACTGCAGCACCTCCATCAACTAAGACATCATGAATTGAAATACCATTACATAATACCTCAGCTTGTGGAGCATAGGGATCTGCCTCTGCCTCCAAAACAGGGACCTCAACCTCCTTCCTTCTTCGAGCATTGAGTCCACCTCGCAACTCCCGCCTCTTCTCAGAAGACATAGCCAAGAGTTGACCATATGTAATATTTGCAGGCCTTTTGGACAGATCTTCCAAGATGGAGTATGGTCCTTGCCCCTGTGAAATCAGAAAATCCTGCACACCCAACTTTCTTCTCCTATGTTTCTTACTAGTTTCTCCTTTCATCTTCTTAGGATCAGTTCCATCTTGATTATCTTTTTCTTTCTTTCTTTTTGTTACAAACACATCTACTTCATTATTTCTACTCTTATCTACTACATCAAGAGAATTCACAGGTGCTTTTCCTTTATCATTATCTCTTGTACCAGATGTAGAAGCTCTATCTGACAATTATACTTATAATGACCCTTTTATAACAACCATAACAAACAACTTCAAATATTTCTTTTTGGACCTCTATCTCCTCCCTGAGAACTAAATTCTTTTCCTTGAAGAAGATTAATAGTTAACTGACCCATCTTTTTGAGCAGATCTTCATACTCAGTAGATGTACTAGGAGAAATATTTGTGCTCACCGAGAGTGGTTGTGGATTATGGACCAAAGGTGCTGGTGTAGGCTCTACTTTAGCAACAATTTCTTTGGGCTCCTCTTCCATGCTTTCTTCTTGCCTTCTTGCAATCTCCTTTACTTGTTCAATGGTAGTTGGGTGGTCATACTTCACTCATTGTCTGATCTCTGGCTTCATCCCAAGAATGAAGTGCTTACATAGGAGATTATCCACACCGTTCATCAACCCATCTGCTAATCCTTCCTTCCGGATCTGGGCATCGAGCTTCCTCCTTAGCTCTAGAACACGAGCATGATAATCCCTTATCTTCTCCTTCTCTCCTTGGGTTAGCTTTGTGATATCGATCATGAGATCTGCATATCTCTGTTGTTCACCAAATTCTTCAAGAAAACTTTCAGTTAATAAATCCCATGAATTTTTCACATTATCACCTAGTGTTTCAAACCACCTAAGTGCTGAACCATCCAAAAAGGTAGGAAAAAATTCAGTCCATTGTTCCCTTCTTATGAGGCCATTACAAATACAAGATCGTTTAAACTCTTGAATGAAAGAAGAAGCATCTTCATTAGATTGAGCTGAAAAAACAGGAATCTTTCCCATTTTCAAAAGTAACCACCGTGAAATACCAACCCACAATTACAATCAACAAGACTTATGTGCACAAATAATTGGAATCACTGTAATAGAAAGTGACTTTACACCTTTCTACAGTAAAATAGAAATGACCACGGTAACTATGGTAAAACTTGACTTACTGCGGTAAAAACTGACTTTACTGTGGTAAACACTATTCACGGTAAAAAGTGAAGTTACTGCGGTAAATATTATTCACGGTAAAAAGTGACTTTACTGTGATAAATACTATTCCAGCAAAAATGACTTTGTCATGGTAACTACTATTCACGGTAAAATGAGTTTACCATGGTAACTACTATGCACAGTAAAAACAAGGTTACCCTCTAATTGATTTTTGACTAATTGGGAATATCTCTCCAGAAAATCCACCAACGAGGAATGGTCCTGGCAACGGAACCAAAATGTCATCACCAATCCGGCACTATGATAATTCTTCACCGGGAACTCCTCGTGCTATGATTATTTACTAATGCACAGCCTTTAGTTTGGTGGATGTAATTTGGAAACAAAACAACAACATAACACAAAAATACCATCGACTATGATAAGACGGAATGATGACAAATCTGAAATATCAAAGTAAATTATAATATTAACATGAAATTGTTACAATCTCACCCATGAGGTACTTCAACAAGACTATGGGAGAAACTTTACAATTACACCTCTCGATGGCTTCTTCAACACACCTTTAACTGATGGCTTCCTTTGCACACTTCCTACAATATTTCTCACTACTTCTTTTCTATGCTAAATGAGGGGGGTGGCCTCTCTATTTATAGAACTTACATGCTTATCCATCTTATCTCTAAGATAGGATAAGAAATCCACTCTGACGAATCATATTCCATACCTTAACTCTTATCTGTACATGTAAGCTTATCTCTTAAGATAAGATAAACCTTATCATTTTACATGGGTTCCACATTTTTAGACTTTTTACAAATAAAATACACAAAATATTTATGACCTCACTCCTTGTCCTTATTACCAATATAATATTTCTAATTCCTAATCATGTAGACCCTACTTCTCTAATTACCCAAACTTTGACATTTTAATATTACCGACCACTTACGACAAATATTTACTTTTTACAACATTCCTATTGTACTTTGACTATTACCGTACTCCACATTATTGGCGGCGTATCCTAGCAAATACCGTTATCTTCTATCGGACGCTACTACTAATTACACTTAACAACATCCTATTCCTAATACATACATTAATGAAATAGAAATTATGGAGGAAAATTTTAGTGTCGACAGGTTCCACCCACAAAACATGCTCACATTAATCTTAGCACCACCAACTGACCGACTCATATACTAAATACTCACCTCTGAGTCGGATAATGATTTGGCATTCAACTCGTGTAACGTAAAACTTAGAATTCGAGTCCGCTTGAGCCCATCTCTTTGGGTTTTAGAAATCGAGAACTTCCCGACCACGTAGGGGCTCACAACACCCAAAACCTCGTAACCCCAAAAGCACAAAACTCTAAATTTCATATTTTCTAAGCCGGAACTATTCAACTCACATGACGTATTTGAGCCCAAAAATATCTGAAAATTCAAACAACTAACTCCAAAACACCAAAAAAATTATCGAAAATCTGAAATGGTTTCCTCCAAATTAAACCTCAAAACATACATACGTTTACGCACACCTCGGGTATACATTGCGTCAAAACCCATTCTCCCAATGTACGTACACTTCATGAGTGCTTGTCGAGCTAACTTTCTTCCCTATTTCTGCGAGAAATATGTTGACTCGATCACTTTGAATTTGTATGCCCCGACGATCCATTAGGATGGCTGCGTTACCCTTCAACTGTGGTGACACCCACCAAATCTACTCCAATCAAATTGATGATTGAATCACTCGATCTGGTTGAATCGTTTCTGCTCTATGAGCTCGTCGAGCTCTCTTTCAGCCTAACTTTGTGAAACATTGTCATCAAGCCATGAATTGCTCCTATGCTTTACATGATCTTTCCAACTCCCGAAAATACTAGAAAATCAATACCAAGTCGAACCTAGACACTTGGTTCTTCCTATGTTTCATTTATAATTGTATTGAGATCCAATCATTCATTCGCGTCTCGGCTCCACCAAATTTTCTCAACTCGATACCACTTGCATGCCTAAAGGTTTTGGCCTCGCATAAATGCCCGAGTCCCGAGCTAGCCTTTATTGGGATGTGGTGATCCTTTGAGATCTTCACGCAACCTCATTACTTCTTTCCCTGGTAGGCTCCAAAGATACCTTGACTCGGTTTGAAGTGAATCCTCATCCTTACACCTAGAGAGCTCCCCTTACCGATCTCTAAGCTTCATCATTATGGCCTCAACTCGCGTTTTCTGCATTTGATGACTCGTGACATGTATCATCTGAGTTTTGATGCATTTTTGGCAAGCTAGGTGAACAAATCAATTTTTCATGCCCAATCTCCCATGTAGCCAGCCGAGCCCATTCATACCATACGAGCTCTTCTGCCTTCCAAGAGCCATGCATCGAGCCACCATTCCAAAGCACATGGTATGTATTCACTCCTCATGATGAACCGCTTACCTCCATGTTATCATGATGAGCTCATGGGTTGAGCCAAACCTTTCTATCACATCATACCAAGTTTATTTGAATAGACGAGTCACCCATAACTCATATCTAACTCGGGCTATGTATTATGCTAGGATCCATGCATTGATTTGATATGTTAATCACCTAATTTATCCCATGAGCTTAGGTTCCTCATACTCGAGCTGACTCATATCATCAGTCACACGAGCCTCAAGCTCTTTACTATGACTCGATCATGCATAGTTTGCATTAACGCCTCATGGTTATCTCTATATGAGCTCATCGAATGATCTCGCAGCGAATTGCTACCCATTGAAATCAATATCTTTACTTCTATGCAATCTCTGAGCCTTTAATCATAAATCACCATCAAACTTGGATATGATGAACCCTTTCTTTACATATGGCTCAGAATTCACATGGACGCATCACTAATAATTTACCTTTATAATCCTTGCATCCTTTCAAAATTCCTCCTTGGCTTTGCATATGAACCAACGAGTTGCATCTTCTTGCCATGCATCAAGCTCCCCCTATAGTCCAATGCTCTATGTGCATGAATTTTGTGAATACCCCGAGACCTCATCCTACCACCAAATCAATAAATTGAAGCTGAGTTGACCGAATCCAAGTATGCGTCCCCTTAAGCCACTAACTTGGCTCAAACTAAGTTTGCCACGACCTTAGCTCGACCATCGAGATATTACCTGGCTGTGAATTTCCTGTTTGGCTTAAATCTCAGCCTCATTCCACAAGCTCAAACAACGTTGAGCTCCCAAATGATTCTGAGCTTCATTCATTCATGCAAGCATTAACTTGACTTGCAACTAATTACCCTGATGAGTCACTCGTTTAACTCAACCCACCAAATCTCCACGTTATCATTGATAGCAACTCGGATACACTCACATTGGTGTCAAGCCTAAATTTCCAATCCTAATCCGAGCGTCGAGATAATACGAGCTAGTCCCAACTATGTAACCTCCACGAGCTCTTTGATTAGTGAAGAACCTCTGCAATTTAATCTTCTTTGCTTGAGCTCAAAAATCTTCACTATTTATGCCTTTTTCTCAGTTGACACTAAGTCATTCCTGTTCATGTACGAGTTTTATTTACCATCCCTATTTCTCTTTGTGAGACTTATTACACGACTTATTTCCATCTATGCTGATCATACACCTGAGATCAACACCTTCACAGTGAGCAGCTCATCCCTCATGCATAGTTTCCAATATCTACACCACGCCGAGTTGGCCCTAACTGCAGAGTCCACACCACCACACCATTTTCGACTCGCCACATGTAGATTCAACAACCGAAGTGAGCTCGGTGTATAACTCACTCTACGCAACTCACCTTGGTACATGTAAAACGACTTGGCTCTCGCCCCAGTGACTGTGCTAACAAATTTTCAAGTATTGCATTGACCCTTCTTAAAATTTTTGAATCTTCTTGTGAAAAAGTGGATCATGGAAGTGTGATAAGACACCTAAAAACTTGAATGCCAATTTTAACCATTTTTGCTTGAGTTGGGTAAGTGTGGGCATTCAAAAGGAAATTTCCTCATTCTGAGTGAAATTCAAGATTCCAAGACCTAGGAAAGATAAGAACAGTCTAAGATGATCATAAAAACTTCTCAAAACTTGAAATTATCCTGGCAAACTCGAAATATTTATGGAAGAATTTTTGGTCTCAGGGTATTATCTTATTGTCCATTTTTTCCTGAGGGGGAAAAAATGGATAACATTTTTAGCGACCGCTCGGGGATGCTTGCCTACTAAGCATGGTTCCAGTAGCCTTGTCTATCTGTTTGGAATGGATTCAATCTTAATCCCAAAAGTGATCCTGAATCATGAGTTTCATGTTCCCAAGTTAACTAAACATTACTGCATCCTAAATCCTAAACTTGGAATGACTGCTACAAAATGAAGGATAATAAATGAACCCATCCTAAATCCCCTTGAAAATTGCCGATCTTGGACCTCCCTAGAATGCTAAGCATGAAGTATACTTGAATCTAATGAAAACTTGGTGTATGAAGCATATTACAGAACTTTGAGTGAAGCAACCAAGGAATTGGGAATAACTTGAAACTTTCTCTGAAACCTTGAACTTTCCTCTTCCTTAAAAAACTTTCAATGCTGAAACAGTGTGCGAGAATAACACAAAAACAACGATGGAAAAAAAAACACACTAAATCCAAAACCATACATGCCCCAATTGAAACATGTAGGGTGTGCAATGCACTTATTATACTGAAAGCAAACCTATTACTACCCTATACTAACTAGAAGCATAGGTGAGCTAAACAAATCCTACAACTAGTTGTGCAAAATAGCTTCCACTCCTTACAATGGGAAGCCATACAGATGATGTGATAATGAAAATGGCTGAAACTGATAGTGAAAAACTGAAATAAATCCAATTTTCCACCTAAATTTCCAAGGCATCAAATGTAAAGAGAAAGTATCCCTCTTTTAGTTGCTTTGTATTGGTCTTGTAGAGGCATAACAATTGATTCTTGGGGCTATGAAATTCATCCTCACATTCTGAAGTGAATGTGACCAGCTCGACTTCTCTTTTGTCTCCAAAGAAGCCAAATACCTTATGGGACATGGTCTGACCCTATGAATTTTCCTTCTACCTTGAATTGCAATTTCGACAAGAAAGTCTACCAGAAGACTTCCTCGAAAAGAATGATTGTCTATGATATGATTCTCATCATGTTCCTCATTTACAAAAAACTCTCCTTCATTTCCTTTTCCTTCATTGACAACAAGGATTTCTTCCATAACATGAAACTATTTTGGATTGCTTATAGACTCCAATGGAATTATTGGAAAGTCATTGAAAGTGTTTGAAGCATACTGATCATACAGGAGTTCCACTTTTATCTGAAGACAAAGTTTTTCTACATTTTTAACCTTCTCATCCCATATGAAACCTACAAGATCAAACTCTTTCACTTGTTGTTTCTAAAGACAATTAAGGGAAATAAGTCCTCCTTGGTTTTCTTCCACCATTACTTGTTCATCAAACAAATCTAACTCCACAATTGAGAGAAAAAAAATCTCAATAATGTCATCTCCTCCCAAAGCCTCCGAATTTGAATTAGTTTCTCCTACGTTCTCCTCTCTTTCTTCTTTCAATGAATGTTATAGAAGATATAATTCCTCCATTTCAAATTTAAGAGGACTATTTGAAACTAGTTGTGGTCCTTGAGTATTTCCTTGCATAGCACTAGACAACTTACATTGAAGGTTAGATAATGGAATAACATAATTGGGTATTTCTATAGGTCCTTTTACATCCAAATACTCCTCCAAATCTGACAGACAACTTGTTTCTTTGTTCTCTAGATTTGTAAAGGGTTCAACCTCCCTTATGATGTTTCCTGAATTAGAACTTGATTCTTCATGACCTTCCTCATCTTAAAACATAAAATTTGCAAGATCAAATTCATCTAAGAAAATAGAGTTTTGAAAAGACGAAGAAGGGGAAGAATTTGAAACTTCTGCATGGTATAATCTATAGAAAATTCTAAGTCCACCATGGAAAGAATCTTGCTATGGTCAGTTGTTGCATTCAATGAGGATATTGGAAAGTTTCTACAATGCTCCATAAATGCAGCACGTTCTTGACATGTCTCGACAATTAGGATCATTGCACTCATAAAAATCACCATGTACACTTGAGAGTCCTTCTTCTTCAATTTGCACATTTCCTTCTTCAACCATCTTTACAATTGGTGAGGAATCATTAGTTTCCACAAACATAGTGTCAACATGTATGTTATACTCTAAACAGGTAGACTGATGCTCACCATCATCTCACACTTGTTCTTGTGCAATTTCAATCTCCACCATCTGCTCTTGAATCTCAACCTTGGATAAAGGCTAAGTTAACAGTGGAACTTGTTTGACATTCAATATTGCAGCCCAATCCTTTAGATTTTTTGAAAGTTCATCCTTATCAATCTCCTGAACATTCCCCTCTTCATCTTCAATGTATAATCATGTTCTTCCCAAAATGGATTTGGAACTATAAGAGGAGGGGTGGGTTGGGATTCAATGACTTCCCTCATTGTTTGAGATAGCAGAAGAGGTAAAATTTCTTGTGTTGGTGACCTTTGCAAAAAGAAGAAAATTTGGAAGGGCGAGGAACAAAAGATTCATGATGGGATAGAAAGATAGGAGAGGAAGGAATGAAAATCTCAACATGGGCAGCTGGTGAAAATCTTGGAATTGGAGGTTTAGACTAAAATGACATTGATTGAGAAATGGAATGAGAACTTTGAGGTGGTGGTGTAGGGCTTACCAATTGACAATATTGCATTGCATCAAACTCATAGGCCTCTATTTCTTCAATCCAACCCTCAGCTGAGGCAACATTTCAGTCATAACACAATCTTTTCCTGTAAGTTGTAAAAATTTGGCATGTGGCCAACCCATGGACAAGCTATGTTGAAGACATTTTCGAATGCCCTCATTTGATCTATGGCTCTATATTGTACCATGCCTGCCTCTAGTTTCTACATTTTAAGTTCCAACTTTACATCTTCATATGTAGGATAGCCTCCATCATCTGCATGTTCCTTCCTTGAAAAGTTGCATAGTTAGGTGAAAAACTAAACCGATCACGCATTTTCTTAGAGATGGAATATGTGTGGGATCACTAGTGGAAATTACGAATCTAAGGCAAAGAAGGCCCTCCTAACTTGAACTGGTGTGATAGATCGATCAGCAAGGATGACTACTCAAAGGCTCCAATCAATATCGAGCTCTGGCGTGATTCGGTCTATAGGTTGTGGAATACGTGGAAAATGTCCTAGGATAGTTTCGTGTATATCTCCAGATAAGGTCATAGGGTGGATGGTAAATATAATTGACTCTATGGGTGATTCTCTGGCCTAGTCCAAAACTCCTTAGCTTTGTTAGCTGCTTTATGTCTAATAAGGATAACTGTTCGATGATGATAGGTGGAAGTGGAGTAGATCTAAATACTAGTGTACGTAGGCCAACATCTATGTCTGATTCACCTATGGATTCGTTGGGCTGTGGGATTTGTGGGTCACAACCGTAGATTCATGGTTGTTGTGGACCTGCTATGGTCATGTATGGAATCAGTCCCTAATCCCTAGTATCCAGTAATCATATGCTTTCTCAGCTTCTATATTCAGAATCAATAATTGTGTGATCTTCTCAGAATATCTTACAGGCGTTCGTGCAACCTGAATTCTTAAGCTGGTATCTATATCTGTGAGAGTGTCTCCTGCGTCTGGCTGTGGAACCAAAGGATCACAACCAAATGTCCGCTCTCTTTCAAACCCTTCTATAGTCATGTAGATATGAATCTAGGGTAATCTATAGTTTGGTTGATTCGACCAAAATGTGTGTGCTTTGTCATCTTCTATGTTTAACCCGCTTAACTGGGAATCAATTTGTTGTAAGTTTACCATTGTTCGGAAGACTTGGATCCTGAGATTTTGATCTATATCAGTTATTGTTGTGATGAGATTGGGTTGGGGCACGATTGGCTCGAATACGTATTCTCTGGGCTCCTAGGTCCCGTGATTGTCATACAAAAGCAACAATGTAAATTAACTGTAGCAAAGTGAAATTTAATACTTTAAAAGTATATCTATAGCATATATGATTTCTCTATTTTTGTATTTTCTGATGAACTATTCAAATGAATTTAAAAGAGTAACTATTTAATATATCTAGAATTGACAGCTAAAATAACAAATTAAAACAAACAAGATAACCGAGTATAGCTATTTGTCTGTGCAACTGTGAATCTATTCTAAATAATGAAATACTTGATCTAGTCTATTTGCAAGACTCTCGATCCTACCTCAGAAGTGAGGAATGAATCATAGTCTCTCAAAAACTATCAATCCCCACACTTCCCCAGGTAATATCGAAAGTAAAATTGACTGAAATAAAGTGATTGGCTACTCTATTTGATATGCTTCTAATTTAGAACTTTGAAAGCTAGAACCTGGATTCTGCAGAACAGTGGCGAATCCGATGGTGTGTGTGATTTTGTCCCCTCAGTGTGATCTCCTCGTTCCTTCATGTTCACGTAGATCCAGAAAAGCGTGTAATGCTAGCATCAACAGAAATAGATATTGGGACAAAGGCAGCTTAGGATACAGACTGAATACAATGCGAGTAGGAGAGAGATAGCGCAAGAGTACAGAGCTTGGCTTATGCAATTCCTAGCGGGATTTATTGCGAGTCATGCAACATAAAACATCCAGAACCTAAAACTATCTGTTTGAAGAACAAAACCTGCAACTTTAATGGCTTCCTATTGAAAACAAACTATTCTACTCCAATGGATTGGATGAAATATCAACAACACTTGCACAAGATGGATATGTGGCTTCCTAACAGCAAAACAATACTAACTAGGCATGCAATGAAAGAAACTAAGAATTCTAAGCAAAATGAAAGACTAATCTATTGCAAAGAGAAATTCAGAGGCAAATTTGAGGGGCCATTTGCTTGAGCACAAGCCAACTATTTATAGCATTTGCATTTACCCAAGGTAAAAACCAAATTGAACTCTTAAACTATAAACAATGGCAAAACACTATTCCAGGGAACCAAAATCATTAATGCAAGCTTATGGCGGTGAAAAAAGCTGGTGAATCATTGAAATTTACGTGAGTCATGTTAAAAGAGCTTTCTGAAAATGTGTAAAGGACCGCCACCCCCCAGTAGGGCGGTGGTTACTGAGACCGCCGCCTTGTTCGGGCGGCGGTCAAGACCGCCACCTGGGCGGGCGGTGGTTTCGTAATTGAAGAGCAAAAGGCCAAGAAAAGAGGGAAAAGGAAAAAAAAAAGCATGCGGGGGCTAAGCGGGGCATGCGGGATGTTAACACACACTTGGGAGCTTTTCCGGATCCCGAACACCTTGCGAGGAGACCTGTATCATCATTGGGGCACGTGTTACATTGTTCGGCAGTACAATACCTTACAATTTTGGGTACGTACATATTGCCCCCTCGGAGAAGCATTTTAGCCATGAAGAGGCATAAAATGGTGGGTCCGAGTATGGCGGTCCCGAAATGGGAAGTTAGAAGTTATACCTGATATGTCCGTGTGTTGAAATGATGCCATCCAAAATTCTGCCACCTGCAAAATGAAAAGAGAACTCAAGTGCAGATAGACACAATAATTTGGAAAATAAATGCTAAAATAATAGGAAATGAGAACGTACCATTCATGTGGGGATAAGAACTTACCTCCGTCGGCGCTCCAAACCTGCGAAAAAAGGCATTTAAAACAAGTCGGTTTGCTATATATATGAAAGTGGGCCCATTTTCCTATTCATTTGCGTGAGTTGATTTGATTGATTCTGAGCTCTGGAACCCACGGTGATGGTTTCTTGCGTGAGTAGAGCCAAAACATTCGTGACGGGATAGTGATCATGCCTCCGCGAGCGGAACATCGACCCGCGAGATCACAGTTAGTTTTCTTCAATTTATCCTTTTCACCCCCTCAATTTTAAAATGCTAAAATCTTTGTCATGGGGGGTAATTTTTGAAAATGTTAGGTTCAAAAGGTCCATCTAGGGGGGGCGCCTACTGGGTAGGCTTTGTTTTTAGCTAAAATGGTCCTTTTTTGGTGTTTTTAGGCTTTTTAAGTTATAAAACCCGCGTGGGTTTTGGGACACGACCGCCGCCCTACCTAGGGCGGCGGTTACATGACCGCCACCACCCTGATTCGGGGTGGCGGTTACATGACCACCCTTAAGGTGGTGGTTACTGAAACCGCCTCCCTGCTCAGGGCGGCGGTTTTGCACAGAATGCCAAAAGAACATCTGTTTGAGATTGTTTTTGCATTTTTAGCATTTCTATGTGTTTTCATGATTTTTCTAATATCACTTGGATGCTAACTTGCTTTGTTTTGTGTGTTTTTGGGTGTATGCAGGTGAGAGAGGAGTATATTCGGTGGAGCCGAGAGAGAGGAGTGTGACTGGCTCCCAGCAGTACTAGATGCACTTTCACAGGATGAGGAGGACACTCTTCAGAGGGCCGGATACTACGTATCTCACGCGTTCCACATGTTGCACCATCCAGTCACATTCTTTGTGACTTATTCTCCTATTGGGATGCTTGATCGGAACACCTTCCGATTACCAGGGGTCCGGTGAGTGGACCATCACTTTGGAGGATGTTTATCGCATTCAGGGGTCCCGATCATTGGGAGACGTCTGACCCTTGAGACAACAGGTTCACGGGCCCAGATAGCACAGTGGGCCACTTATATGGGAGATGCAGTCATCTCCACGGGTTCGAAGGAGGGGGTCAGAGTTTGATCCATTCCTAGTTTTCCCATCCCCTTGCTTCACCAGGCTATTATGGGGATCCTTGCCTCGAGATTGATCGGGACAAGGGAGGAGACACACTATTATATTGCTGGTCCCCCATCATTGCACAGATAGAGGGACATGGCCGGATATATGCCTGGGGAGTAGATATACTTGGGACTACCTACCATGATTTATACAGGGTAGTCCATTTACAGGGGCAGTCCTTGAGCCACCCGACCCTGGTCATGAGTTGGGTTTATGAGCACTTCATTCCTTATGGTAGAGGTGTAGAGGTGACAGATCCCGAGAGCTGTGAGGGTAGCTAGATGGATAGATATGTCGGTGCTCAGAGCACCTCATCATCCGGTTGCTTCTCTGACCACTTTGCGACATGGAGGCCACACCATATCAGACCATGGCAGGTATATGGGGCGAGGAGGCTCTTACTTTGATCTCTGCTCCACCACAGGGGCAACTTATTGATAGAGTGGGGCGAGTGGAGATACACCCCTTTGGCCGAGTTCCTCAGTAGTTTGGCCTACCCTACATGGGCATGCTTCCCCGAGTAGTAGTGCCAGTATACAGGTCAGTTCGAGAGGCCAGAGGGGGTCCTAGAGGCCGGGGTTGGACAGTTGTTACTCCTGGCATTCCTATTGCGGCCAGGAGGGTAGTACGTGCCAGAGGGAGAGCCGGTGCACCTCAGGCACCCTTGCTTTAGATTTCCATGGGTCCTGCCCATAGCAGCGATGACCCCATTGACATAGACTCGAGTCTGAGGAGTTTACGGGGGAGAGGAGAGGAGGAGGAGGACGATGATCTGAGTGGCATGATACTCGGGATATCATGCGGGCGTAGAGAGAGGGGGAGCGGAGTGCGAGAGGGTGACTCTGGTTTCAGAGGAGCCACTCTCCCAGGGCCATGGTGGGGAGGATGAGTCCATTGCGGGGTGCTACGTTGCTCCAGTCACAGGAGCACACCTCGGTCGGCGGGCATCATGGCAGGTGCTGACCCTAGAGATCCATCCTGGAGGCCTGGTGATCCGAGTAAGTTACCATCCCTCCTTTTAATGTTTGTTTTTAATTTAGGATTGCTTTAGTTACTATCTCTCCTCTTGTTTACTCTTGTGTTTTATCTCTTGTTTATTTCTAATTTTTTTCTCCTTTGTTTGCAGAGACCGCCGATGAGTGGCGAGACTTGATTCGTAGGGTATGCACCGATACCCTGATGATCCCCATGGAGAGGACCCGTGCAGAGCTTGTCTGTGGATGTTGGGGAGCCCTCAGCAGCTGGTAGACACACTGACATCTTTTCCCCAATCTGGCATGTGGCCAGGATGGTATCGACTCTCCGCACGGAGCTAGCGGGGTATAGGACAGCCGAGCGCTTGATGAGGAGTCATTCTCGTGGCGAGACTGCAGGCTACCCCTCGGGATCTTGAGCCCTCCATGCACTCAGAGCGCCGGCGTAGCTGAGTCCTAGGCATGGGCGTGTGCCTTCAGAGGGGTCTCATAGGGATTGAGAAGCCACTTGGCTCTCCTAGATTTTGTATGATATATTCTTTTGTATATCCCGGGCTCTTTGAGCGTTTTGACCATGCTTAGCGCATGATGGCATTGTACAAAACTTTGATCATTTATATATATATATTATTTTTTGGATCAAACCCTTGGCATTTATGGCTTTGTTTCCTTTCTAGTTTCCTCATGTAGAATTATGATGTTATGCTTGTATGCTCTTTAAAATGTATGCAATGGAGAACAAATGATGCAAGTGTTTTACTTTCTTTTTGTATTTCATGATGCTGATATATGATAATGTAGATATAATGTGATTTTGAATCTTAGTTTCTATAAGCAATTTTGGACACTTCATATTTGTTTTGGCAAAGTGGTGAAGATAAGCCGATATGATGAGTAGATAAACTTGCCCCTACTCCTAACTCCACACAACTAGTAAGATGCGAGGGCTCATCACCGAGTTGGGAAGGGCACAAGTTATGAAATGTGTTGAAATGATATTGATGAAAGATAGACAAAGCTTTGGTGGAACCAAATTAGGATACCACAAGCCTACTCCACTCGAGTGACTTCATAGTTTTGGGATGCAACTTGCTTTGCGGTTTATCTAGACTTAGATCCGTAGATGGCCACATAGTAGACAAAATCTGGGTTTTTAGGCTTTTAACTCTTTTGGAATTTTGAACATCTGATTCATTTGTTTTTGACTCAAAGCTTCAAGGTTTGAATTGTTTTCTTATGACCTTTTACGTTTGTTTGTCAAGAGGACCCCCTACACTTTGCCCCATGCTACTAGTAAGAAGCATGGGTTTATCACCGTGGGCAAGGCATAGGTGAGTAAGGGCATTTCCATCCTTTCCCAACCCTACGTCACTAGTAAGAGATGCAAGCTCATCACCGAAGGTTGGTGGGGCAAGGAAATGTGTAAATTTAAAATTTTCTGTTTGATTCTATATTTGACTTGTTTATTTGAGAAAATGTCAGTGTGTTCTTATTTCCAAAGAGATATATATATGGGATAGATGTGACACCATGAAGCTTCTAGAATAGACCATAGGCAAGACACCTATCCTAAGAAGAAACCAAAAGTGAGAATAAACCCACAGATCTTGGCATGGTTACCATTAAGACCTTGTCATATCTAGCTTTATTTGATGAAATGATTCCGAGATAGTTTGATGATATCATGGAAATGGAGAAGTATGATTAGAGTGTTTATGCCAACAACATCATGAGTTTGTAATGAATTGCTTTGAGAACAAAATTCCTTGATCACAATTTTTGTATGAAACAAGCGGACAAAATGATCCTAATCTATATGAAGATGCAATGTAGATATAATTATAAGTAGTGCTAGTTGCTTACGCGTAGAATCATTTGAGGTGTAGGGAATTGACTGTTTCACCAAATTCCTCACCTTCTAGCGTACATAAGAGGTATGCACCATTTCCATAGTCCTTCATGACTCGGTATGGGCCCAACCATTTGGGCGGAACTTCCTTCCTTCACCGGTTTTTTGTCGATCCGGTTGTCTAGCCTTAGAACTAGATCACCTTCATATATGTCACATTCATAGACCTTCTTGTTATACTGCCGGCACATCCGGTCAGCATAGACTCTGTGCCATTGTTCAACATCTAACCTAGCTTCATCTAGGCTTTCTAGTTGGGAAAGACGTGCTTCTCTATAAGCGTCTTCATCCAGATCCCTTGTAATGAAATGCGGAGACTGGGTATTTCAACCTCAAGTGGGAGAACTACTTCTTGCCCCGAATACTAGCGAGAAAGGAGTCACTCCTGTTGGTGTTCTTATTGAGGTTCGGTGGGCCCATAAGGCCGGATATAACTTCAAATGCCAATCTCATTTGTTTTCTTTCACCATTTTAAGGAGAATGGCTTTTAATGTTTTGTTTGTCGCCTCAGCCTGTCCATTGGCTTGAGGGTAATATAATGAAGCCGTATGATGGCTTATTTTAAATTTATTGCACAATTCACAAACTTCGTCATTCTTAAAAGAAGTTCCATTATCTGAGATAATGATTTGCGGGATACCATACCTACAAATGATTTGGTTCAAAATGAACTTGGCGATTACAGAACCGGTGTACGTAGTAAGAGGCATAGCCTCTACCCACTTGTAAAATATTCGGTGGCCGTGATTATAAAATTATGGCCATCTGTAGATGAGGAGAGAAATTTCCCTATTAAATCTAGGCCCCATGTGAAAAGGGCCATGGAGTAGCGATCGGTTGTAGAGCTTGTGCTGGCATGTGAATCTCATGGGAGAATTCTTGACACTTATGACACTGCGTACAAACTCTACTTGCGTCGTGTTCTAGAGTGGGCCAGAAATAGCCCATTCGATGTATTTTATGAGTGGTGGCATGGCCACCAAAGTGGCCTCCACACATTCCACTGTGAGATTCATGGAGAATCTTCTTGGATTCTTCTGTGTCGACACATCTTAGAAGCATTCCATCGAATGCTTTTTGATAGAGCACTTGTTCTATAATGACGTATTTAGCTACGATAATGCGTAACCACCTTCTTTGTTGTGGAGTAGCACCTTCTGGATACGTATGGTCCATGATATAATTAATGATATCAGTGTACCAAGGACACTCAGAGATAGAAGGTCGGGTTTCGATGTAGTATACGCACTCATCTGGAAAGTCCAGATCTACTAGATCACCTCCATCTAATGGGTTATCAGCTAACCAATCCATGATGATTTGTCCCTTAACGGACTTCTGATTTACAAATGTTAATTCAAATTCTCCCATTAAGGTTATAAAACGTCCAGCCTTTTAGACAAGGACCCTTGCGTGAGGAAAGTTCGTAAATGGTCCATTTTTACCATGACCCTTGTTTCTTGATTTAGCATATAATGTCTTAAGCGTTTGGTTGCAAAGACTATGGCAAGGCATTCTCATTCTTTTGTGTATAACGTGTTTCATAGTCGAGCAATGTTCGACTAATGAAATAAATCACACGTTCTCTCTTGTCATCATCTTCTTGAGCCAACATACAGGCTAGCGAGACATTGGTAGCTCACGAGTATAAAATTAACGGGTGATCTAGCTTAGGTGGCATTAGCGTAGGTGGTGATAACAAGAAATGCTTAACTGCGTTGAAAGCTTCATTGCAATCTTCGGTCCAATCAATGCTATAATCTTTCTTGAGTAGATTGTTGATTGGATGAATGGTGAAACTTAAGTCCGGGATGAATCTCCGGATTGCACCAAGCTTTCTGAGAAATGACCTGATTCCAGATTCATCCGAAGGTGGGACCATTTCGAGGACAGCCCAAATTTTGGTTGGGTCAACATCGATCCCTCGTGATGATATAATGTAACCTAGGAGCTTCCCTCCTGTCACACCAAAGACACATTTTTCTAGGATTTAGCGTGACTCCGTATTCTATCAGACGTGAAAGAATGATGCGAAGTACTTCGGATGGTCACAACACTTCTTGGCCTTAGCCAACAAGTCATCTACGTAGGATTCCATGATTTTATGAATTAGATCATGAAATATATATGTCATAGCTCACTGGTATGTAGCGCCATTCTTGAGACCGAATGGCATAACAACATAGCAATAGGTTCCCCAAGGAGTTATAAATGTGGTTTTAGCTTGATCTTGTTCAGATATTCTGATTTGATTGTATCCCGAGAATCCATCCATGAGAGACAAAAGTTCAAATCCAGTTGTTGCATCAACAATGACATCAATGGATGGCAATGGGAAGTCATCTTTAGGACACGCTTTGTTAATGTCTCGGAAATCTATGCAGATGCGTATCTTCCCATTCTTTTTGAGAACGGGAATGATATTAGATACCCATTGAGAGTAATCGACTGGTTTGATGAATCCTACTTGGAGGAGCTTTATTACTTCTTCTTTCACCATGAGAGCTACCTTAGGTTTCATTGGTCTCGATTTTTGTTTAATCGGCTTTGCATCTGATTTAGTGATGAGGTTGTGTACACATGAATGTGGGTGCAACTCCTGTCATTTCTTTATAACTAAATGCAAAAGCCTTCTGATGTTCCTTGAGGATTCGAGTGTGTATTTCTACTTCTTCTGGGGTTAACGAGGATCCTAGTTTTAAGATCTTTGGTTCATCCTCTGTTCCGATGTTAATATCAATTGTTTCTTCGATTAAAGAAGCGTTACCTTCTTCAAACTCAGGCGGGGCTGGAGGTAAATCTAAATCATCTCCATTCTCGACTGAGTATATGCTAGGTTCCTTTTGTGGGGGAAGCTCCATCATGGGATTCCAAGTAGGAAGATGAATGTGGGATTAAGGACAAATCTATCACGTGATGGGAGAGATGTAATGCCGCATAGGTGTTTAAGTAATCAAGAGTGGTTGTATATCACTACCAACGTGGTCTAGGATAGTAGATTTGTTTTCATTTCTATTTAAAAGAGGATTTGACATTGTTTTTATCAATGGTTCGGTACGAAGGGACACCATGAAATGGGTATCTTGGAATTCATTGTTTGGAGTGAAGCGTGATGCCGAGGTTGCTATAGAATCGCGAGAAGATTTTGTTCTCGTGGGATTGCTTCAATTGATATGAAGTCAAACTCCTTGCTTAAATCTAATACAACTATTTTGTAAAGTTGTAAGTGCTCGGCTTTGGTTTCATATATCTCAGAGACTTGGTTTGCTACCAATTGTGAGTCTCCTAACACTCTGATGTTATCAACACCGATTCTCTTAGCTAAGATGAGGCCAAGGAGGAGGGCTTCATACTCAGCGCCGTTGTTTGTGCATTCAAATTTAGTTTAAAGGAAAATGGTAGGACTTTTCCCTCGGGAGAAGTAAGGATTACACCTGCTACTCCATAATGACATCTAGCTCCATCAAAATGGAGAGTCCAATATTTAGCTGGGAGTATGGACGTTGGGATATTTGTTGTGTTAACATTTCTACTTCTACCATGCGAGAGATCCTCTGCTGGAAGAGAACCAACACCTAGGGAATATCCCATGCCTACAGAATCAAATGGTAGGAACATTGGTAGATCCTGTTCTAATAATTCAACAATTTTTGTAGTAGTTCCTAATGATACTTGTTTCTATAATGTTAGCCTCATCCTTGAGGGCTGGGATTGTCTTGACTAGGCTCATAGTTTCAAGATCTGTCGTAGGTACCAATTTTCCTCTAGTTTTGCGTTGGTAGGTTTATTAAGTTGGTTTGTTGGGAGTTCAAACTCCGAGTGCATGCCTGGTCTTTTCTTTAAGTCAGCTAGGTGTACATCGAATGGTTTTGGATCACCTTTGGCTACGAATATCTTTCCTAAGTGTAAAAACCTTACTTCTTGAAATAGCGTAGAAGGGATTGCCTTCATGCGGTGTATCCATGGTCGGCCGAGGATCATATTATAGTTAGTTTCCCGATCTATAATATAAAACTCGTTCAGGATGGTTTTGGGTCCTAAGGTGACCGGTAGTATATTATAGTTCCAATCGAGGTGGCTTTAAGGCTATCATAGCCTCTTAGTGTGTTTCGAGTTGTGGAACAATTTGTTTCTCCATACCCTAGCTTTTGAAGGAAAGAGAAGGGGACTATGTTGACTGCTGCCCCATCATCTACCATTGCACGCTTTACATAGTTGTTATAAACCCATACTTGCAAATGTAAGGCTGGATCACCTCGGCGTGCATCTCAGCATCTGTTGGCATTTTGTTTATTTTGAATATGAATTCGACATCCCTATCCGCCTGCCCCGGAGGATGAACATCAAAGTCTATATGATTTACCTATGTTTTAGGAGGTGGAGTGATGTTAATTAAATGACCTAAACCTAATGCCTCTAAAAGAGCAGCCCTGTGGGTAGGAGAGTTCTTTAGTAAGTCTAAAAATGAAATGTGCGAGAAGGTTTTTGTTAGGTCATTAATTAAATCATAGGCACCCACAGGTTTTGCTACTATTTGTTGGATGTTATCATCCTGGCAGGTGGCTTGGACTTGGCTGAGAGAAATACTCTCGTGTCCTTGTTACAACTTTGATGGGTAGTTCGGCATCTAACTCTACTAAACCGACTATCTTGGGTCGTGGCTGACTTCCTAATTGTGGCGCAACTAATGGATTTAGTGAAGTTGAAGCTTCATGATCATTGTTTCCTGTCATTACACCTTGTTTGTCCCACTTGGATTTAACTTGTTATTGTTGTGATTTGGGAGCGGATCATTGAAGATCTTGAGGGGTGCATTTTGAGGGGAAACCACCCCTGTAAAAGTATTTGATGTTGGTGACATAGGATCTGCCAAAAACATATCTATGAAAAGTTGTCTTTGTTCTTCTGGCAAGCGTTGCATGAATTTATTGTAGTCACGGCACGTTCTAGTGTCATGGCCCTGAATTTTGTGGAAACCACAATACGAATTAGGATTGTAATTCCTAGTTTGTTGGTTTGGTGCGTATTGTGGCCCAAAACTTTGATCAAACCGTTGCCTATTAAAGTTTTGCATTTGTTGTTTTTGATTTTGATTTTGATTTTGATAACCAGTTGAGCTTTGGCTTGAACCCTGTATAAGGTTTCACCGTCATTTGTTGTTGTTGTTGTGGATGATTAAAATCCACTATATTGATTGTCGGGGTAAAGTTGTTGTTTCGTTGGTTGTTTATTTGTGATGGAGTATTGACAACATTTACCTTCTTAGGCTGATCGGTTACTCCATCCGTTGTTACACCACGATTTTTATTAAGGATTTTAGGTCCTTGATTGACATTCGGTAGTAGGATAAGTTGTAGTGTTCTGGTTGGAGGTGATTAACCTCCCATTTGCTCCATATGTTTTGCGACCACTATCAATTGCCGCTTGATCTATTCGGAGAGCGCTCTCAAGTACTTCATCGTAAGTTCTTAGTGGGAACTTCTAGACTTCTTCCTTCACTTCTCTGCTAAGAGAGAATGAAGGAATAAATCACATAGTTCCATCTGATCCATGTTTGGAGCACTTGCCAAAGAATAAAGAACTATACGCCACCTCTGGATGAAATGGGTGATAGATTCATTGTGTTCTTGCTTAATGTGTAAGAATTCCCTGATTCCTATCCTTAATAGTTTGTTCATGTCAAATGCCTTGATGAACTCTGAAATGAGTTGTTTGAATGAATGGATGGAAGCCTCAGGTATTCTATAATACCAATCGAGAGCGATACCTTCCAAGGTTTTGGGAAATATTTTAGCAACAACCCCATCCCATGGGAGTAGTTCTCGAATGGTATGTGCGTAAGCCTTGATATGTGCATTTGGATCTCCCTCACCTTTGTATTTGGGAAAATCGGGAAGAGGTCTTGGAAGCATGACACTTCGTATGGTGAAATCTAAGGGCTCTTTCAAATATTCTGAGTAAGTCCCTATCGCATAGGTTTCGACCATTGATGGTGCCTGTTGAGGGAGCGGAGGTGGAATGGGTTGTTGATATGGCATAGCGTATGTGTTAGTAGGGGTAAGGAAACCCCTGTGTTTGAGGAACCATGTCGGGAGAGGAGAACATATCCCCTTGTGGTGATTTGGAGTACATGTTTAAGTATGAAGGGGTATTGTCCAAAAATGGATTACTTTGTACTAGACCGGGAGGAGCGGTGTTAGGGATGGTGGGTCTAGTTGGGGTTTGTTGTGAATACTGAGGAGTCATGCCTAACGTGCCTACTCCTGTGAGGAGGTCTACTTGGCTAGGATGGTGTGGAGGATTGGAACTTCCTGCCTGCATGAATTGAGAATTTTGACTTGCTTGGGCAAGTTCTAACCCCCTAACCTTTTCTACTAGAGTTGAAATGACTTCATTTGGTGAAGTCACGATATTTTTCCTTGGTGGCGTTTGTTGTATATCATGGTGTTGTATAGGCATGTGATATCCTGCTATGAACTGATCATTGCCCTGCCAAGTTTCTCCGAGGGCATTTTCTATATGCAGTGGCATAGAGGTATTTTCTTGAAAAAGACCTCGGGTTGTGTTTGTAAACCTCCTATAGGTGGGTACATACTTCGAGAATGTTGTTCATTCCTGGCATAATGTACCAAATGTTCATCATCTAAACCTAGGTATGAGTCTGATTGTCTACTAATTTGTGGTCTAAGTAGTACCTGAGGAGACGAACTTGATTCTCCTGTGAGCGTCATATTGTTCGAGCCTGAAGGCTCTGTTTTCCATGTTTGAGCGAACTGATCCAACTCCTCTGTTTGGAGGGATGAGGTATATCTGATCCTTGGAGTTTGTGTTGACAACTGGTTAGTTGAGTAGTTATCACCCCATACTGAGAGCGAGGGTGATGATTGTCTATTCTGTTGGGCGTAGTATGCCTCAAGACCCAAGAGGGGTCTGCCATATGCATCGAATCCCGACATATTCGGGGGTATATGAATACCCATAGAATAATGGGAAGGAGCGAAGGTGATGGTGAAAGCTAATGAGGTAGTAAAGATGAAAAGAGTCATTTAATTTAAAAGAACTAGTAGAAATCTGACTCCGAGTGAGCGAGAAAGTAGAAAGTTCACACGTCGGGTTCACCAATTTTGTATGACGGAAAAGTGACAAGTGCGACAAGCGAGCTTGGGAATCTACAAGTAACTCTTCCTCACACCCGACCTCCCGAGGTCATGCCGAGACAGCCGGTGGGGATGGAATATGTGTGGGATGCAGACAAACTAGTTAGGCAATCTAATGTCTTCGACACACTAGTGGAAATTGTGAATCTAAGGCAAAGAAGGCCCTCCTAACTTGAACTGGTGTGATAGATCGATCGCAAGGATGACTGCTCGAAGGCTCCAATCAATATCGAGCTCTGGCGTGATTCGATCTATAGGTTGTGGAATACGTGGAAAATGTCCTGGGATAGTTTCGTGTATATCTCCAGATAAGGTCATAGGGTGGATGGTAAATATAATTGACTCTATGGGTGATTCTCTGGCCTAGTCCAAAACTCCTTAGCTTTGTTAGCTGCTATGTCTAATAAGGATAACTGTTCGATGATGATAGGTGGAAGTGGAGTAGATCTGAATACTAGTGTACGTAGGCCAACATCTATGTCTGATTCACCTATGGATTCGTTGGGCTGTGGGATTTGTGGGTCACAACCGTAGATTCGTATTTGTTGTGGACCTACTATGGTCATGTATGGAATCAGTCCCTAATCCCTAGTATCCAGTAATCGTATGCTTTCTCAGCTTCTATATTCAGAATCAATAACTGTGTGATCTTCTCAGAATATCTTACAGGCGTTCGTGCAACCTGAATTCTTAAGCTGGTATCTATATCTGTGAGAGTGTCTCCTACGCGTCTGGCTGTGGAACCAAAGGATCACAACCAAATGTCCACTCTCTTTCAAACCCTTCTACAGTCATGTAGATATGAATCTAGGGTAATCTGTAGTTTGGTTGATTCGACCAAAATGTGTGTGCTTTGTCGTCTTCTATGTTTAACCCACTTAACTGGGAATCAATTTGTTGTAAGTTTACCATTGTTCGGAAGACTTGGATCCTGAGATTTTGATCTATATCAGTTATTGCTGTGATGAGATTGGGTTGGGGCACGATTGGCTCGAATACGTATTCTCTGGGCTCCTAGGTCCCGTGATTGTCATACAAAAGCAACAATGTAAATTAACTAATGAAAAAGAAATTTAACTACGTTAAGTATATCTATAGCATATATGATTTCTCTATTTTTGTATTTTCTGATGAACTATTCAAACGAATTTAAAAGAGTAACTATTTAATATATCTAGAATTGACAGCTAAAATAACAATTTAAAACAAACAAAATAACCGAGTATAGTTATTTGTTGTGCAACTGTGAACCTATTCTAAATAATGAAATACTTGATCTAGTCTATTTGCAAGACTCTCGATCCTACCTCAGAAGTGAGGAATGAATCATAGTCTCTCAGAAACTATCAATCCCCACAGCTTCCCTGGTAATATCGAAAGTAAAATTGACTGAAATAAAGTGATTGGCTACTCTATTTGATATGCTTTCTAATTTAGAACTTTGAAAGCTAGAACCTGGATTCTGCAGAATAGTGGCGAATCCGATGGTGTGTGTGATTTTGTCCCCTCAGTGTGATCTCCTCGTTCCTTCGTGTTCACGTGGATCCAGAAAAGCGTGTAATGCTAGCATCAACAAGAAATAGATATTGGGACAAAGGCAGCTTAGGATACAGACTGAATACAATGCGAGTAGGAGAGGGATAGCGCAAGAGTACAGAGCTTGGCTTATGCAATTCCTAGCGGGATTTATTGCGAGTCATGCAACATAAAACATCCAGAACCTGAAACTATCCTATTTGAAGAACAAAACCTACAACTTTAATGGCTTCCTATTGAAAACAAACTATTCTACTCCAATGGATTGGATGAAATATCAACAACACTTGCACAAGATGGATATGTGGCTTCCTAACAACAAAACAATACTAACTAGGCATGCAATGAATGAAACTAAGAATTCTAAGCAAAATGAAAGACTAATCTATTGCAAAGAGAAATTCAGAGGAAATTTGAGGGGCCATTTGCTTGAGCACAAGCCAACTATTTATAGCATTTGCATTTACCCAAGGTAAAAACCAAATTGAACTCTTAAACTATAAACAATGGCAAAACACTATTCCAGGGAACCAAAATCATTAATGCAAGCTTATGGCGGTGAAAAAAGCTGGTGAATCATTGAAATTTACGTGAGTCATGTTAAAAGAGCTTTCTAGAAAATGCGTAAAGGACCGCCGCCACCTTGTTTAGGGTGGTGGTCATGAGAGGTAGGGCGGCGGTTTCATCAGACCGCCGCCTGTAGGATGTTAGGGCACACTGGGGAGCTTTTCTCGGTCAACACCTTGAGAGACCGCATTGGGGCACTTGTTACGTTGTTCCTGTGGGCGGTTTCAGTTCACCTACAAACATGAACCAAGAAAAGAGGGAAAAGAAATGAAAAAAAAATTTCACTTCAAGCACGGGGCTAAGCGGGGCATGCGAGAAGATGTTAACGCACATATGTTAATAAATTTTGAAAAGCACCGTGAAGTTCTATGGGGTCCACTTGGTTGAAGGTTGCATTAGAGGGGTTTAGTGTTTGTTAAGTGTCTTGGTTAATGGCTCACCAAATTCTTCAGAGAACTCCACTTTAAATAGTTACTAATTTTACATGGTAGTGGTGGTGTCATATTTATTCGATTAACCACCTTGCTTCAAACTTTGGCAAGCTATTCAACATTGACCAATCTACATGGAAAATTTCACGTTTAAACAATGGAGGACCCCTTTTAAAACTTTGGACACGTTATCAAGCCTACCATTTTGCATTGAATTCTCCTCTAACTTGGAGTTGACATGGTGACTTGGCTGATAACTCGGCTCACTCTTTGCATATGGTTCGACCCGAAAAACATGCTCACATTAATCTCAAAGACTTTACTTGAATTGACCGATTCATATGCTAAATACTACTTCCTCTGAGTGAAATAATGATTTGGCATTCAACTCATGTAACGTAATACTCGAACTTCAAAGTCCGCTCTAGCTCATCTCTTCAGGTTTTAAAACTCGAGAACTTCCCAAGCACACAGGGATCCCAATGCCCAAAACCTCTAAACCCCGAAAACCTAAAACTCTGAATTTCAAAGTTTTAGGTTTCGGATTCAAAACTATTCAACTCACATGACGTCTTTGAGCCCAAAAATCTCTGAAAATCTGAAACAACTAACTCTGAAACACCGAAAATGAATTATCTGAAAATACAAAATGCTTTCCTCTAAAACAAACCCTTGAAACATACATACGTTTCTACACACATCGGCTCTACATTGCCTCGAACCCATTCTTCTAATGTACGTACACTCTGTGAGCACTGCTTGAGCTAATTCTCTACACTTGTTTCTACGAGTAATATATTGAATCTTCTCATTTTGCAATCGTATTCCCGACAAGCCATTAGGATGGCTGTTACCCTTCACTGTGGTGACACCCACCGAATCTACTCCACTCAAACTGATGATTGACTCGCTTGGTCTTGTTGAATCATTTCCTTCTCTGTGAGCTCGTCGAGCTCTCTTTCACCTAACTTTGTGAAACATTTTCATCGAGCCATGAGTTACTCCTATGCATTACATGATCTTTCTGAATCTCGAAAACACTAGCAACTCAATACCGAGTCGAACCTAGACACTTGGTTCTTCCTGCATTTCCTTTTCGATTGTATTTAGATCCAATCATTCATTCACGTCTCAGCTCCACCAATTTTTCTCGGCTCGAGCCCACTTTCATGCCTAAAGGTTTCAGCCCACATCAATGCTCGAGTCCCGAGCTATCCTTCATTGGGATGTGGTGATCCTTTGATCTCTTCAAGCAACCTCATTAATTTGTTCCCTGGTAGGCTCCAAAGATACCTTGACTCGGTATGAAGTGACTCCTCATACTTATACCTAGAGAGCTCTTCTTACCAATCTTCGAGCTTCATCATTGTGGCCTCAACTCGAGTTGTCTTCATTTGATGACTCCTGACATGTATCAGCTGAATTTTGATGCATTTTTGGCAAGCTAGGTGAAGAAATCAATTTTGCATGCCCAATATCCCATGTAGACTACCGAGCCCGTTCATACTAATTGAGCTCTTCTGCCTGCCAAGAGCCATGCATAGTGCCACCATTCCAAATCACCTAGTACGTATTCACTCCTCACGATGAACTTCTTACCTACATGCTATCGTGATGAGCTCATGGGTTGAGCCAAAACTTTCTATTACATCATACCAAGTTGATTTGAATAGACGAGTCACTCGTAAGTCATATCTAACTTGAGCTCCTAATTATGCTAGGAACCATGTATTGAGTCGATATGTTACTCACTGATTCATCCCATGAGATTAGGTTTCTCATACCGATCCAACTTAAATCATCAGTCACCTGGGCCTCGAGCTCTTAAATGTGACTTGATCATGCACAATTTACATTAATGCCTCACAATTATCTCCATACGAGCTCACCGAATGATCTCGCAGCAAACTTCTAGCTCCATTGAAATCAATATCTTTACATCTGTACAATCTCTGAGCCTTTCATCATAACTCACCATTAAAATTGGATATGACGAACCTTTTCTTTGCATATGGCTCAAAATTCACACAGATGCATCACCAACCATTTACCTCTATAATCCTCGCATCCTTTCAAAATTCCTCCCTGAATGTGCATATGAACCTGCAAGTTGTATCCTCTCTCCATGCATCAAGATCTCCCTATAGTCTAATGATCTATGTGCATGACTTCCGCGAATACCCTGGGACCTCATCCTACCATTGAATCAAAAAATTGAAGCCGAGTTGACCGACTCCAAGTATGCTTCCCCTTAAGCCACTAACTTGGCTCAAACTAAGTTCGCCACGACCTTAGCTTGACCGTCGAGCTATTACCTGGCTGTGAATTTCTTGTTTGGCTTAAATCTTGGCCTCATTCTGCAAGCTCAAACAATGTCAAAATCCCAAATTATTCTGAGCTTCATTTGTTCATGCAAGCATTAACTCGACTTGCAACCAATTACCCTGATGAGTCACTCATTTAACTCAACACACCAGATCTCCACATTATCATTGATAAAAACTTGGATACACTCACAATGGTGTCAAGCCTAACTTTCCATTCCTAATCGTTGAATCAGCCGTCCAATAATCCAAGCATCGGTTTATATGAGCCGGTCCCAATTGTGCAACCTCCACGAGCTCGCCGCTTAGTGAAGCGCCTCTGTAATTTTATCTTCTCTGATTGATCTCAAAACTCTTCAATGTTTATGCCTTTTTCTTAGGTGACACTGAGCCATTCCTTTGCATGTACAAGCTCTATTTACCATCCCTATTTCTCTTTGCGATACTTATTTCATGACTTATTTTCGTTTGTTCGACCATACACCTAAGATCAACACCTTCATAGTGAGAATCTCGGCCCTCATGCATGCTTTCCAATATCTACACCACGCCAAGTTGGCCCTAACTACGAGTCCACACAACCACGCCATTGTCGACTCGCTACATGTAGATTCAAAAACTGAAGTGAGTTTGGTGTACAACTCTCTCTGCGTAACTCACCTTGGTACAAGTCAACCAAATTAGCTCATGCCCCCATGTGACTGTCTTTGACAAATTTTCAAGTATATCATTGACCCTTCTAAAAATTTTTGAATCTTGTTGTGAAAAAGTGGATCATGGAAGTGTTATAAGACACTTAAAAAATTGAATGCCAATTTTAATCTTTTTTTCTCGAGTTGGGTAAGTGTCCGCATTCAAAAGGCAATTTCTTCATTCTAAGTGAAATTCGAGCTTCTAGGACCCAGGAAAGATAAGAACAGTCTAAGATGATCATAAACACTTCTCAAAGCTTGAAATTATCCTAGTAACTCAAATATTTATGGAATATTTTTTCGGTCTTAGGGTATTATCCTATTGTCCATTTTTTCCCAAGGGGTAAAAATGGATAACAATCATTAATCAGAGTTAATGATATTGTTGGTCCGAAAATCATCGGTTAGGCAAGTCATGGGAAAATAGGCCAACGGTGCGGGCGAGCCCCTCTTCGAGACAAAGTGAAGCGAAACTGGTTTATTGCTAATCTATCAAGTAGGAATCTATGCAAATCTACACTACTCTAACTTCAAGGGGGTTTGGGATCTCATCCCAGTAGAGGTAGCTCCAACTACGAACAGAAAGGTGGGAAGGAAGGAATGGAGGAGTATAGATCTAAAGGAAGAAAATAAATGAATTCCAAGACGGAAAGTTCGAAGGTTTATGCTTTGGGTTGGTAGTAAAAAGAGCCAAACTTACTTGCATAAAAAATTAAAGCAATACTTGATGAACATATGAAAATAGTAGGAATGAATCTAACGAAAAAAAACATAAATCTAACTTAAGAAATATTTGATGCAAATAACACGCATATTAAGCACAAAGTCCGAATATGTGTATTAATGTTTCTTCACATTGCAAGAAAACACAAAGTCTTTCTTTCCTTAAAAATGTTCACCCTTGAATACAACAAGTATTCTAGTATTTATAGAAGCAGAGGAGGAAATAAGACAAAAGAAAACCCACAACTTACAAAATATCTTACAAGATGTTTATAAAAGATCTAGAAAATATCTAAAAAGTCAACAGTTGACTTGGACAAGTTTTTAGATGGCAACATCCCATGGTGCAACATGGATGAGGTCATCGTGTATGCCAACAAAACTTTTTAAATATTTTACAAAAATGATCAACACATCCCAGAAAGAAGAAACTACTCCTCGTCACTTCTTTGCTCAAACTTGGTATCCTGCTTTTGATCAGGAGATTCGAGGTGACACTACTCTCGGTATTCAACAAACTTGTTGATCATTGCTTGATGTTGATCATGGTTAGGACCATTAAAATGGTCATGAATGACTTCGCAGGTTTCTTAGCATCCACTTATGGAAATAATGGGCATTAGGAAGCCCAAATACTCTATTCAAGAACGTGATTGTATCACTCAACTCTTCATTAAAATCACTACGGTGGATGGTTTGTGGCCATCTGGTCAATGGCTTCTTGTTCTTTAGATAGATTTCATTCATCATCTGCATGCACTTATCTTCATTATCATCCCATGCCTTCTTGTAGTCTTCAATACTTATTTCCACATAGTTCCGATGATGAGGAATGCCTAGGATCATCTCAAAGTGATGAGCTATGAGGTTTATGATTGTCTCATGTTCTTTATTTTTGACACATCTAGTGTCCTTGTTATAACATTAAGCAATCAACATGATGAACTCATTATTCACGGCACTCACTAGAAGCCCAACTACAAAGTGCAATCCACTAGCCAATTAATTTATCCATCCACGGGCCATTGTTCACCTTGGTGGTCCTTACCTAGAAATCATCCATGTCAATATGACCCAACTCAGAGTCTCTGATGTCAAAGTCACACTTTGCATATGAGTCTGACATTCTGACTTTCTGGTACTTATACTTCATTTCTTGCTCTGATTGCTTAGCTTTAGCTTTTACTATGGTCCTAGCTGGTCTTTTTCTTGATGAAGACATATGTGAGTTCAAGAATGGATGTTGTTGTTCTGCAAGAAGTATCAAGAAGGTCCAACACAGAAGAGCCATGTCAACTATCATGTTATTCATGATGAAAGTTTGAAGAATAATAGAACACCTTAGAATGCATGAGAAAATAGTTAAGTTTAGCTTGCGAAGGGAGAACGAGCAATTTTAAGCCTTAGGGCGCAAGGTGCAAGTTTACAGTAGGCTGCAGGAGCTTGTTATGCTTTGGTGCATTTGGGAAAGTGTTTATATTAGCACAATGGCACCAGGTGTCGACATGGGAAAAGTTGCACCAAGTTAGAAAGGGCGCAATTTTGAGAGGTGTTACATGACAAATTTTAGCGCCAAAGGGTAAAGCACGGGGTGCGGATCTGCAGCATACAACATGTTATGTCGGTGTTGTGGAAGTTACGCATGCGCCTCACAAGAATATACTAAGTGTTCTTTGGGTCAGTGAGTGGAAAAAGTTTGTGTTACATAAGTACAAAGAGGGCTAAAGGGCAACTTTGGAAGGTGTAACATGGAAAAATAGTGCGCCAAAGATTTTAACAGTTTGACGATTTTGGCAATTTTCTTGATTTCCACTACTTCTCCTTTTTGTTGGATTCGTTAGATGGCAAGGAAGAGAAGTGACAAGGCAGCAAGCAGGAGAGATGGTTTTTTGGTTTACTTTAGTGGCAGGGGCCTTCTAGATTTACAGATCTGGAAGGAGAGGAAAAGAGGGTTCAGCTGGGTCGGAATATATTAGGTTCTTGGATTTTAACCATTTAACACACACCCTAACAATTAACACAACGAAATAGAAACAACAAATAGGAGAGGAGCCACTTACCTAGATTTATAAAATATGAAGAAAAATGGGGGGTCCACAAGCTTGAAAATGACACGTGAGGGCTGATAGGGACAGTTGACACATGTAGAGAAAATACTTTTCACAATTTTCAATTTGTGAAAATGACATCTGTCAGGCTCATATTTATAAAAAACGGCATTTATGACCTCACCAACCTCCTTTGGCATGATTTCCGGAGTGTTGACATGAGGACATTTGCGCTTATAAAAGATGTTTATTGCAAGTTTTAGGAGGTTAACACAATGATCTCAGCACCAAAGGATTAAAAGGGGTGCATATTTTTATATGTTGACACTCCAGAAATTACGCCTAGTGTAAAAGGGCACAGTTTCAGTCACGTCGACACCAAAATTTCTGCGTTGAAGGATAAGCTAAAAGTGGCTAAGTCTTGAAACAATTTGATTTTTTGAAAGGAAGTTTTGGGATTCTTCGAACGTTGTCAAACTTTCCTAGGGGCCAAAATAGAATTTTGGTATAGTTACCTGCAAATTGCCCTTGTCAATTTTGTAGGATAATAGCTGGCTCTTTCTGGGGACTATCTTTGAGTGAAAATTAAGGGTAGAGAATCCCAGATTTTTCATGTGCCTATCCATTGGGTTACATAGAGTAAAAAAATGACGACCAAGTAGCGAACAAAAAGGAAAAGAAAGGGAACACACAACAAATAGAAAGCAAACACACAACGAACAAGAAAATTGTACAAAGAAGAGAGCAAGCTCTACTTCCTGAAGATCTTCAGGTGCTGCCCACTATAGGGAAGCGGAGCTCGGTTCCATCTAGATATGAGAGATAGAAACTATTCCCTCCATTGAGCTACTTGATCTTGTATGGCCCTCTCCAAAGAGAGTCAAACTTCCCGTGCATCCCTTTCGGTTCTCTTCGTTTGTCCCACAGAAGAACAAGATCTCCTACTTGGAAATATCTTTGCTTAGCTTTCTTGTCAAACAACCTCTTAACTTGATTCTAATGTTCAGTGATCTTGTCGACCACTTTCACTCGCTTTTCTTCAAGTTTCGTTAGGTACATAATCCTCTTTTCAATAGAATTATGAAAAGTTTCATCTTCAATTACTCAAGCCAAGTGCAAAGCAGGAAGTTCCATGGAGATAGGGATTTCAACATCGATCCCATATAACACCTAGAAAGGTGACATGCCAAGAGACCTCTTTAGAGTGATACGATCTACCCATAAAACATCGTATAATGATTTGTGCCATGACCGTTGGTTTTCATCAACTAGCTTTTGTATGATAGTTACCAGGTTCTTGTTGCTAGATTCTACTTGACCCTTTCCCTAAGGATAATAATTAGAAGCACGGGCCAAGGTTATTTCGTATCCAGAAAAAAACCAAGAACTTCCCATGAAGAGAATTTGGAAGCATTGTCGTTAGAACAATTTTGTGTGGAATGCAAAATCTTACAATAATATTCTCTTTGATGAAGTTACAAACAACTTCAGAAGTGGCATGCTTGACAGGTATGGCCTCCATCCATTTCGTGAAGTAATCCATTGTTGTTAGGAAATAACGATGCCCAGCACTCAATTGAGGATTGAGCACTCCAATGAAATCAATTCCCCATTTCCTGAATGGTTCATCAATGATGATGGGCCTGAGGGGAAATGTAGCCATGTTTGGTTTGCCAACGAATTGTTGGCAAAGTTCATATTTTGCTACCGAGGTGGCTGCATCCTGAAATAGCGTTGGTCATTAGTACTTGGCCCGAATGATTTAATGTGCTATCACCGATGAGGAGAAGTGACCACTGTAGGCTGAGTCATGAAAAATTTCCAATAATTTCACCTGCTGCAGCTTGTTAACACATCGTAGAAAAACGTCGTCAATTCCACGTTTATACAATCCATCATCCCATATGACATATCTTGTAGCTCCAAGCTTCACCGTTTGATTTTCTTTTGTGGTTAGGTGAATTGGGAACTTGCCATAGGTGAGAAAGAATGTGATGTAAGAATACCATTCATCGTTGGTGGTGATGAATAGAATCATGGGCAAAGAATCCAATTTCTCTAGTTCATTTTGTTCTCCATCAATGTGATCAGCTTTCTCTTCAGGTACCTCTGAGTCTTTATTTTAAGCCATCAGCTGACATAGGCCCTTACCTCTTACCAAATTGGTTGGTTTGATGTCTTGATCATATTCTTGAATCTTTACGATCCAATTCCTTTGCAAGATCCCTAACTCCTGTTAAGTCAGGATAGACTTAATAGTTGTGTCAGGAACCAACACTATTGTATGAGAATTTCGAATATAGTAGCAAGTTCTTGACTAATTTTACCATGGAAAAGGCATGCTTTTCCAATTGTGACATCTTCAGTTCACAAGACTTAAGAGGAGAGCTCATAAAAGTAATCGGGGATTCAATATCTTCGGAGTTCTTTTGCATCAAGATAACTGATACAGTATGCGCAGAGGCATAGCTGTACATGATGAAGTCTTTGCTAAAGTCAAGACACACTAAAACACGAGCGTGGGTGATGGAGGTTTTTACATCTTTGAATTATGTCTTGCCTTCCTCACTCCATTAGAATGTTTGGGACCCTTTCATCATATTAGATATATGATGAGTCTTTTCTCGCAAAATCAGGAATGAAGCGTCTAAGAAAATTTACCTTTACAAGAAAGAGTGAACGCCAATCTTGCTTGTAGGAAGAGTAAGGCTCTGAATAGCCTTGACTCTTTCGACATCTATCTTAGTTCCTTCTCTGCTGATGACATGTCCCAATAGCTTTCCTTCGGTGACCCCAAAAACTGACTTCTTGGGATTTAGAGAGGTTTTGTGCTCTCAAAGATCATCGATGAAGACTTGTTCCAAATGGTCGCAGTGAACACTTCATTTTTTAGAGAACACGGTCATCTAGGTAAACCACTATGACTTTTCCCATCATAATTTTAAATGAAAATTCCATTGCTCGTTGGAAGGTGGCACTGGTGTTGATCAAACCGAATGACATTCTGTTGTAGGCGAAGGTACCCCAGGGAGTGGTGAATGCTGTCTTGAACTGATATTCGAGCGTGACTTCAATTTGATTGTAACCTAAAAAACCATCAAGAATAGACATCATTTCTGAACCAGTTACTACCCATAGCACTTGATCCATTATCGTCAGTGGATAGTTATCTTTTAAGGATGACTAATTTAGGTTGCAAAATTCTACGCATATGCGTATCTCACCGTTCTTCTTCCTCACAGGCACAATATTTGTAACCCAGGTACTGTGATGAATTGGAAAAATAATTCTTGCATCCAAGCATTTTCTAAATTTCAGCTTGGATGGTACCTGAGATCTTGGGGTTGTAATGCCTTTGCTTTTGACGGAAAGGCTTGACGCCTTCCTTGAGCGGAATGTCATGCCAAATGTCCTTTGGCTTGAAAGACTTCAGATCAACATAAGACCATGCCAACACATCCATGTACTTTTTCAGCAACTTAACGAATTTTCACTTTTCCTCAGGCGTACAACACTTCCCGATATTCACAAAATGAGGATGTTCTCGTAGTACCTAGATTGATGATTCGGCTTCCAGAGAAGAGCAAGGACCATCCTGTTGGTTTTTCTTAACAAAACGGTCATGATTATCAAATAATCATTCTAAGGAAACCAAATATTTTTGAATCTTATTTCCTTTGAGCTGTATCACTATATATTTTTCAGATTCATGGTGGCTGGTGAGAGACTCACGACATGTAGAAGTTGATCCATCGAAATGGATTTCTTTGAAATTGTCAGCTTTCTCCAAAAAAATGATAAGTTGGTTGTCATCATTAAACACTTGCCAGTGTTGTGAATTATCTGGCACACTTGGGTGAAGAACCATCTCAATGGTATATGTATCCATTTTTAACCCTTGGTGAGGGAGCATGAGAGAGGTTGAGATGATCAATGAATTAGCCATGTCATTTTGATCTCGTGGAACTCGCTTTGATAGAAAAAGCATCAAATTCTTCGATGCTATCCTATACGACATTGCGGTAGTGTCTCGAGCTACCATTTTTAGTTGATATATCCCTTTTACCTGATTGACAATTAGCTCAAAGATCACCTTACACTCTTAGATTCTTGATTCCTTTCTATTTTGCAGCTTGAATGCCAAGTAACAAAGATTCATACTGTAGGTAGTATTATTCGTATTAAAGAACTGCAACTTGAAAGAAAAAGGGAAAATATCCTCTTCAGAGATATTATAACACCCCCATCACTCGCTTCCACTTTTCGCACAACTACCATCAAATTGCAATGTCCATACTTTATTGAGTTCCTTATTTTAGATGAAAATGTCCATTCTATCTGAGTCGGTGGACAAGAAATAGTTTCCCATCCTTGATGATTCGAAAATAATCTGAGCCTTAGGGTCATTAGAGTTGGTGACTGGATATTTATTTTTTGATTCTGGTTCCAATGTTTGGATCAATCTTTTGACGAGAATCCTGGCTTTGGACTAGTCCATATGAATTTCCCCACCAACTTCTTTACAAAATCTCCTCCCTAGCAATATCCTATATGCTGCTGGAATATCAACTACGAGAATAGTCATTTTTACCCTTTTCTCAAGAAATGCCGCAAATGCAAACTACGCATCCTTGATCTGACCAATCAATGGTACCTGCTTGGTTTCCATGGAGTAGCATATGCCAAAAGTTTTAGTAAGTGTGAGACCTAAAGCATGGGTGACCTTTACTGGCATTACATTGTCAGAAGCTCCAGAATCAATTATACAGTTACTTAGTTTATGACCATTGATCAAGAGAGATAGGTAAAAAGGTTCAATTTTCCTTGATGCGAAGTCGAGGCAATGTTTATGTGAGACGTAGGAGGAATGGGAAGAATTCCTTTTAGGGAAATAGGAGGAGGGATGACAACTTGGCTTTGGATATACTTAGTTAATCTTATAAGTTGCTCTAGGTTGGACTGAAGGTACTCAGCTTCAGACATCTGGATCTTGGTGTTTTTGGCGTGATCAACTATATCAAATGTGACCAAGGGTTGTGCTAACGAAGGAATGAGTCCTTCATTTCACGTTTGTAGAGGAGGGTTACTGGTCTTTATGGGACTGGAGGAAGGTTGATTTGGAGGAGAAACAAGAGGAAAATATTTCTTTACAAAAGGTTTAACCGGAGGTTGAGTAGGAAGGGGATTACCTCTTTTAGTGATCATTGGAGGTGGAGTTACTACAGCCTTTTCCTTTTGTTTTTTAGCAAAGAATCGTGTACGTACCCAAAATTGTAAGGTATCTGTATCGCGAACGGTGTGATAAATTCCCAATGATGATACAGTCTCTTCGCAAGGTGTTCGGGATCCGAGAAGAGCTCCTTAAATGTGCGTTAACATCCCGCATGACCCTTCTAACCCTTGTGTATTTTGTTTTCACCTTTTTCCCTCTTTTCTTGCTCCTTTTCTCTTAAACGAAACCGCCGCCCGCTCAGGCGTCGGTCTTGCTCAGAATCGCCACTGTGGACAAGGCGGCGGTCCTGTAACCGCCACCCTGAGTAGGGCGGCGGTCCTTTACGTGTTTTCCAGAACGTTCTTTTGACGTAACTCGCGTGAAATATCACGTTTCACCAGCTTTCCTTGCCGACTTGGGCATGCATTTATGTTTTTGGTCCCCTGGAATAGTGTTTTTTCTTTGTTTATTGTTTAGGAGTTCAGTTTGATTTTGATTTTGGGGTGATTGAATTCCTATAAGTGCATGGCTTGTGCTCAAGAAAATGGCCTCTCTCAAGTTTTGTTTTCTGGATTTCTCTTTGCAATAGATTTAGTTTTCCTTTGCTTAGAATACTTAGTTTTCTTCATTGCGTGTTTTGGTTAGTATTGTGTCATGTACTGGTAAGCCACATATCCATCTTGTGCAAGTGCAGTCATTACTTGAGGCCACCAATTTTACTCCAATCTTCTCATTCTCAGTGCTGTGGTCTGTTAGTTTGCTTAGGATTGATAGTGTAGTTCATTTCCTACTTAGTTAGCATTGATTAGCTGTTGGTAAGCCACATATCCAACTTGTGCAAATAGTGTTGCTGTTTTATCTAATCCATTAGAGTAGAATAGCTTAGGAAGCCATTAAAAGTTGCAGGTTTTTCTCTTCAAACAAAATAGTTTTCAGGTTCTGGATGCTTCATGTTACTTGACTTGCGATAGATCCCGCTAGGAATTGCATAAGCCAATCTCTATACTCTTGCGCTATCCCTCTCCTACCCGCGTTTTATTTAGTCAATGTCCCAAGCTGCCTTTATCCAAATATCTATTCCCGCTTGATGCTAGCATTACACACTTTTATGGATTCACGTGAACATGAAAGAATGAAGAGGTCACACCGAGGGGGAAGATCACGTACACTATCGATTCACCACTTTGCTTTTGCAAAATCCAGTTCCATATTTCAAAGTTTTAGTTAAATCTTATCAAACAAAGTAGTTAATTGCTTTATTTCAGTAAATTCTATTCTTGACATTACCAGGGAAGCTGTGGGGATTGATAGTTTCTGAGAAACTATGATTCACTCCTCACTTCTGAGGTAGGGTCAAGGATCTTGCAAATAGATTAGCTATTTCATTGTTTAGAATAGATTTACAAAATTACACAGACAAATAACCACACTCGGTTATCTTGTTTGTTTTAAGTTATTAGTTAGTTGTCAATTCTAAATATTTTAAATAGCTGCTTTCTTATAAATCGTCAGAAAATACAAAAAGAAGTTATATATGCTAGAAGTATACTTAGATTTCACTTTATTATAGTTTGTTTTATTACTGCTTTTACATGATAATTACGGGACCTAGGGAGCCCAGGGAATACATTTTCGAGCCAATCGTGCCTCAGCCCAATCTCATAGTGGAAATAACTGACATTGACCAGAATCTTAGGATACAAGTCTTCCAAACAACAACAGATTTCCAGCAGGTCAGATCTCAGTTAAGAGGATTAAACATAGAAGACGACCAAGCACATACATTTTGGTCAAATCAGCCAAACTACAGATTACCCTAGGAAAACATCCACATGACTGTAGAAAGGTTTGAAAGAGAACAAACGTTCGGGTGTGATCCCTTAGTTCCACAACCAGATGCAGGAGACACCCTCACAGACATAGATACCGGCCTAAGAATCCAAGTTGCAAGAACACCTGTGAGGTATTCCGAGAAGATCGCACAGCTGTTGATTCTAAACATAGAGGCTGAAAAAGCGTATGATTATTGGATAGTAGGGATCAGGACTTGATTCCACGCATGACCATAGCTGGTCCACAACAACCACGAGTCTACGGTTGTGATCCACAAATCCCACAAATGACTTAATCTATAAGAGGGTTAGACATAGACACTGGTCTACGCACACTAGTATTTCAGTCTACTCCAATTCCACCTATCATCATCCAACAATTATCCTTACTAGATACAACAACTAACAAAGCTAGAGAATTCTGGACTAGGCCAGAGAATCGTCCATAGAGTTGATTATATTCATCATCCACCATATGTCCCTATCGGAGAAATACACGAAACCATCCCGGGTCATTTCCCATGCATTCCAACACCCATAGATCGAATCATGCCAGAGCTCGATATTGATTGGAGCCTTCGAGCAGTCATCCTTGTTGATCGATCTATCACACCAGTCTAGGTTAGAAGGGCCTTCTTTGCCTTAGATTCGCAGATTCCATTAGTGCATGTCGAAGACATTAGATTGCCTAACTAGTCTATCCGTATACCACCCATATTCCATCCCCACCGGCTATCTCGGCATGACCTCGGGAGGTCGGGCACGCGAAGAGTTACTTGTAGATTCCCACGCTCGCTTGTCACTTTTCCGTTGTACAAAATTGGTGAACCCGACGTGAATCACACAAGACGCTTCTTTACTTCACAAATCACCTTTGCTCCTTCCCATTATTCTGTGGGTATCCATATACCCCCCGAATATGTCGGGATTCGATGCATACGGCAGACCCCTCCTGGGTCTTGAGGCATACTATGCCCAACAAAATAGACAATCATCACCCTCACTCTCAATGTGGGGCGACAACTATTCAACTAGTCAGTTGTCAACGCAAACTCCAAGGACTAGATATAGCTCGTCCTTCCAAGCAGAGGGGTTGGAACAACTCACTCAAACACAAACAGAGCCTTCAGGCTCGAATAATATGACGTTCACTGGAGAATCTGTTTCATCTCCTCAGGTGCTACTTAGACCACATATTAGTAGACAATCAGACCCATACTCGGTTCTAGATGACGAGTACTCAACGCGTTATTCCCGAAATGAACAACGCTCTCAAGGCATGTACCCACCTGTGGGAGGTTTGCAAATACAACCCGAGTTCTCTCCTCAAGAAAATACCTCTATGCCATCACGTATAGAAAATACTCTCAGAGATGCTTGGCAAGATAACGATCAGTTCATAGCAGGATATCACATACCTCCGCAAAACCATAGTATACAACAAACGCCACCAAGGCAGAATATCGTGACTTCACCAAACGAAGTCATTTCAACTCTAATAGAGAAGGTTAGAGGATTAGAACTTGCCCAAGCAAGTCAAAATTTGAAATTCATACAAACAGGAGTTCCAATCCTCCGCACCATCCCAACCAAGTAGATCTCCTCACAGGAGTAGGCACATTAGGCATGACTCCTCAGTATTCACAACAAATGCCAACTAGACCCACTATCGCTAGCACTGTTCCTCCAGGTCTAGTACAGAGCAATCCATTCCTGGATAATACCCCTTCGTACTTAAACATGTACTCCAAATCGCCACAAGGGGATATGTTCTCCTCTCCCGGCATGTTTGCCCAAATACAGGGGTTGCCTTATGCCCCTGCCAACGCGTACGTTACGCCATATCAACAACCCATTCCGCCACCGCCTCCTCAACAGACACCATCAATGGTTGAAACATATGCGATAGGGACTTATTCAGAATATTTGAAAGAGCCCTTAGATTTCACCATACGAAGTGTCATGCTTCCAAGGCCTCTTCCCGATTTGCCCAAATACAAAGGTGAGGGAGATCCGAATGCGCATATCAAAGCTTACGCTACAGCCATTCGGGAATTACTCCCATGGGATGGGGTTGTTGCTAAAATATTCCCCAAAACGCTGGAAGGCATTGCTCTCGATTGGTATTACAGAATACCCGAGGCTTCCATACATTCATTCAAACAACTTGTGTCTGAGTTCATCAAAGCCTTCGACATGAACAAACTGTTAAGGACAGGAATCAGGGAGTTCTTACACATCAAGCAAGAACATAACGAATCTGCCACCCATTTCATCCAAAGGTGGCGTACAATCCTTTATTCCTCTACAAGCACTCCAAATATGGATCAAATGGAACTATGCGATTTATTCCTTCATTCTCTTAGTAGAGAAGTGAAGGAAGAAGTCCAGAAGTTCCCACTAAGAACTTATGACGAAGTACTCGAGAGCGCTCTGCGAATAGATCAGGCAGCAATAGATAGTGGTCGTAAGACATATGGAGCAAACGAGAAGTTAATTACTCCCAATCAAAACACTACAAATTATCCCATTACCACAAATGCTAATCAAGGACCTAAAATCCTTAACAAAAATCGGGGTGTAACAACAGACGGAGTAACCGACCAGCCCAAAAAGGTAAATATAGTCAGTACTCCATCACAAACAAACAACCAAAGAAACAACAACTTTACCCCGACAATCAACGCAGTGGATTTTAACCATCCGCAACAACAACAACAACAACAACAACGGCGTAATCCCATACAAGGGGCGGGTCAAAATTCATTTGGTTACCAAAACCAAAGCCAGAAACAACAAATGCAGAATTTTAATCCTAATAGGCAACAGTTTGATCAAAATTTTAGGCCACAATACAAACCAAACCAACAAAACACGAATTACAATCCCAATTCTTATTGTGGTTTCCATAAAATTCAGGGTCATGACACTAGAACGTGTCGTGACTACAACAAGTTCATGCAACGTTTACCGGAAGAACAAAGACAATTCTTCACAGATTTGTTTTTGGCAGATCCTGCGCCATCACCACCCAATACGTTCGCAGGGGCAGTTTCCCCTCAGAATGCTCCTCTCAAGATCTTTAACGATCCACTCCCAAATCACGATAATAATCGACTAAATTCAACGGAAGAAACAAGGGTGCAATAATAGGAAACAATGACCATGAAGCCTCGACTTCGCTAAATCCATTAGTTGCGCCCCAACTAGGGAGTCAACCACGACCTAAGGTGGTTGGATTGGTAGAATTAGACTCGAATTACCCATTGAAGCTGTAACAAGGACACGAGAATATTTTTCTCAACCAAGTCCAAGCCACTTGCCAGAAACGGATAACATCCAGCAAATCATAACAAAACCTGTGGGTGCTTACGATTTAATTAATGATCTAACAAAAACCTTCTCGCATATTTCGTTCCTTGACTTGCTAAAGAACTCCCCTGCCCACAGGGCTGCTCTTTTAGAGGCGTTAGGCTTAGGTCATTTAATTAATATCACTCCACCACCTGAAACACAGGTAAATCATATAGACTTTGATGTTCATCCTCCGGGACAGGCAGATACAGATGTCGAATTCATATTCGAAATAAGTAAAATGCCTACGAGATGCTGAGATCGCACGCCGAGGTGATCCAGCCTTACACTTGCAAGTATGGGTTTACAATAATTACGTAAAACGGGCAATGGTTGACGATGGGGCTGCGGTTAACATAGTCCCCTTCTCTTTCCTCCAAAAATTAGGATATGGTGAAACAAACTGTTCCACCACTCGAAATACGTTAAGAGGCTATGATAGCCTTAAAGCCACTTCAATAGGAACCATAATATTACCGGTCACCCTAGGACCCAAAACAATCCTGACTGAGTTTTATATTATAGATCGGGAAACTAATTATAATATGATCCTCGGCCGACCATGGATACACCGCATGAAGGCAATCCCTTCTACATTATTTCAAGAAGTAAGATTCTTGCATCTAGGAAAGGTATTTGTAGCCAAAGGTGATCCAAAGCCATTTGATGTGCACCTAGCTGATTTAAAGAAAAGACCAGGTGTACACTCAGAATTTGAACTTCCAACAAACCAACTTAACAAACCCACTGACTCAAAGCCAAAGGAAAAGTTGGTACCTACAACGGATCTTGAAACCATCAGCATAGCCAAAACAACCCCAACCCCTGACGATAAAGCTAAAGAAACTGTATCATTAGGGACTACTGCAAAAATCGTTGAATTAATAGAACAAGATCTACCAATGTTCTTACCATTTGATTCGGTAGGCATAGGGTATTCTCTAGGGGTTGGCTCTCTTCCAGCAGAAGATCTCTGCATGGTCGAAGTAGAATGCGCAAACACAATGAATCCCCAACCTCTATATTACCAAATAAGTATTGGAATCTCCATTTTGATGGGGCTAGGTGCCACACGAGAGCGAAGCAGGCATAATTCTTACTTCACCCGAGGAAAAGTCCTGCCATTTGCCTTTAAACTAAATTTCGAATGCACAAACAACAACACTGAGTACAAAGCCCTCCTCCTTGGTCTCACCTTAGCCAAAAGAATTGGTGTTGATAATGTCAGAGTTTTAGGTGACTCGCAATTAGTGGCAAACCAAGTTTCAGAGGTATATGAAACTAAAGCCGAACATTTACAACTTTACAAAAACGTTGTTTTAGATTTAAGCAAGGCATTCAACTTCATATCTATTGAAGCAGTTCCCCGAGAGGAAAATCTTCTCGTAGATTCAATAGCAACTTCGGCATCACGTTTTACTCCAAGCAATGAACTAGAAGATACTCACTTCACAGTGTCCATTTGTGATGAGCCATTGATAAAAACAACGACAAATCCCCTTTTAAATGGAAGTGAATCTACCACCCCAAACCATATCGATAATGATATGGCCACTTTGCAATAATTAAACGCCTATGCAGCATTGCATCTTTCCTATCCTATGCTAGATTTGTCTTTAAATCCACATTCCTCTTCCTGCTTCGGAAATCCCATGATGAGTTTTTCCTCACAAAAAGAACCTAGCATATACATGGTGGAAGATGGGGATGATTTGGATTTACCCCCAGCACCGCCTGAGTTTGAAGAGGGTAACGCCTCCTTGATTGAAGAAATGATCGATGTCAACATCAGAACGGAAGATGAACTAGGATCTTCGTTAACACCCGCAGAGGAGGTAGAGATACGCACTCGCATCCTCAAAGAACATTAGAAGGTGTTTGCATTTAACTATAAATAAATGACAGGAGTCGTGCCCCACATTGCGGTACACAACCTCGTCACTAAATCTGATGCAAAGCCAGTTAAACAAAAATCAAGACCTATGAAACCCAAGGTAGCCCTCATGGTAAAAGAGGAGGTAATAAAACTCCTTCAGGTAGGATTCATCAAGCCAGTTGACTACTCCCAATGGGTATCTAACATCGTTCCCGTTCTCAAGAAGAATGGAAAGATACGCATTTGCATAGATTTCCGAGACATCAACAAAGCATGTCCTAAGGATGACTTCCCATTACCATCTATTGATGTCATTGTTGATGCAACAGCTGGGTTTGAGCTTTTGTCTCTCATGGATGGATTCTCGGGATACAATCAAATCAGAATATCCGAGCAAGATCAAGCTAAAACTACGTTTATAACTCCTTGGGGAACCTATTGCTATGTTGTTATGCCTTTCGGTCTCAAAAACGCTGGTGACACGTACCAACGGGATATGACATACATATTTCATGATCTAATTCATAAAATCGTGGAATCCTACGTAGATGACTTGTTGGCTAAGGCCAAGAAGTCTTTGTGACCATCCTAGGAATACTCCGCGTCATTCTTTTCGCCTTATAGAATATGGAGTCACGCTAAATCCAAGTGAAGTGTGTCTTCGGTGTAACAGAGGGAAGCTCCTAGGTTATATCATATCATCATGGGGAATATATGTTGACCCAACCAAAATTTGGGCTATCCTCGAAATGGTTCCACCTTCGGATGAATCTGAATCGTGTCATTTCTCGGAAAGTCGGTGTAATCCAAAGATTCATCCTGCACTTGAGCTTCGCTATTCATCCAATTAACAATCTACTCAAGAAAGACTATAGCATTAGTTGGACCAGCTTATCGATGAAGCTTTTGGACGCAGCTTAAGCGCTTTCTTGCTATCACCACCTACGCTAATGCCACCTAAGCTAGACCACCCGTTGATTTTATACTCACGAGCTACCAATGTCTCGTTAGCTTGCATGTTGGCCCAAGAAGACAATAACAAAAGAGAACGTGCTATTTATTTCATTAGCCGAACACTGCTCGACTATGAAACATGCTATACACAAGCAGAACGAGAATGTCTCGCCATAGTCTTCGCAACCAAACGCCTAAGACACTATATGCTAAATCAAGAGACAAGGGTCGTAGTAAAAACTGACCACTTACGAACTTTCCTCACACAAGGGTCTTTGTCTAAAAAGGCTGGACGTTTTATAACCTTAATGGGAGAGTTTGAATTAACTTTCGTAAATCAGAAGACAGTTAAAGGAAAAATCATTGCGGACTGGTTGGCTGATAACCCGTTATATGGGGGTGATCTAGTAGATTTGGATTTTCCAGATGAGTGCGTATACTACATCGAAACCTGACCCACTATCTCTGAGTGCCCTTGGTACGTTGATATCATTAGCTATATCATGCACCATAGGTATCCAGAAGGAGCTACACCGCAACAAAGAAGGCGGTTACGCATTATCGTAGCTAAGTACGTTATTATAGAGCAAGTTCTCTATCGAAAGGCGTTCGATGGAATGCTCTTAAGGTGTGTCGACACAGAAGAATCCAAGAAGATTCTCTATGAATCTCACAGCGGAGTATGTGGAGGCCACTTCGGTGGCCACGCCACTGCTCGAAAAATACATCGAATGGGCTATTTTTGGCCCACCTAGAACATGACACAATAGAGTTTGTACACAGGTGTCATAAATGTCAAGAGTTCTCTCATGAGATCCACATGCCGGCACAAGTTCTGCAACCAATCACTACTCCGTGGCCCTTTTCTACATGGGGCCTGGACTTGATAGGGAAATTCTCTCCCTCATCCACAGACGGCCATAATTTTATAATCACGGCCACTGAATATTTCACCAAATGGGTAGAGGCCATGCCTCTTACCACTGTACCTAGTTCAGTAATCGCCAAGTTCATTTTGAACCAAATCATTTGCAGGTACGGTATCCCGCAAATCATTATCTCAGATAATGGAACTTCTTTCAAAATGAAGAAGTTCGTGAACTGTGCAGTAAATTCAAAATAAGCCATCATACGGCTTCCTTGTATTATCCCCAAGCCAATGGGCAGGCTGAAGCAACAAACAAAACATTGAAAGCCATTCTCCTTAAAACGGTAAAAGAAAACAAACGAGATTGGCACTTAAAGTTATATCCGGCCTTGTGGGCCCACCGAACCTCAATAAGAACACCAACGGGAGCAACTCCTTTCTCACTGGTATTTGGGGCAGAAGCGGTTCTCCCACTTGAGGTTGAAATACCCAGTCTCCGCATTTCACTACAAGGGATTCTGGATGAAGACGCTTACAGAGAAGCACGTCTTTCCCAACTAGAAAGCCTAGATGAAATTAGGTTAGATGCCGAACAACGACATAGAGTCTATGCCGACCGGATGTGCCGGCAGTATAACAAGAAAATCTATGAACGTGACATATACGAAGGCGATCTAGTTCTAAGGCTGGATAGCCGGATCGACAAGAAGATTGGCGAAGGAAGGAAATTCTAGCCCAAATGGTTGGGCCCATACCGAGTCATGAAGGACTACAGAAATGGTGCATACCTCTTATGCATGCTAGAAGGTGAGGAGTTTGACGAAACAGTCAATTCCCTCCACCTCAAACGTTTCTACGCATAAGCAGCTAACGCTACTTATATAACTATCTACATTGCATTTTCATATAGATTACGATCATTTTGTCCATTCGTTTCTTACACAAATTGTGATCAAGGAATCTATTCTCAAGGCAATTCATTACAAACTCATGATGTTGTTGGCATAAAATCTTTAATCATATCTCTCCATTTTCACAATATCATCAATCATTTCAGAATCTTTTATCAAGTAAAATAGACATGACAAAGTCTTAACAAGAAACTATACCAAGATCTGCAAGTCTTTTCTCGCCTTGATTTCTTCTTAGAATAAGTGTCATTGCCTATGGTCTGTTCTAGAAGCTTCATGGTGTCACATCTATCCCATATGTACATCTCTTTGGAAATAAGGACATAATGACATTTTACTCAAATAAGTGGGTCAAACATTGATCAAACAGAAAATTTTAATTTTACACATTTCCCTGCCCCACCAACCTTCGGTGATGAGCTTGCGTCTCTTACTAGTGACGTAGGGTTGGGAAAGGATGGAAATGCCCTTACTCACCTACGCTTTTCCCACGGTGATAAACTCACGCTTCTTACTAGTAGCGTGGGGCCAAGCGTAGGGGGTCCTCTTGACAAATAAATGCAAATGGTCATACGCAAGCAATTCAAGCTTTCAAACTTTGAGTCAAAAATAAATGAAACGGATGTTCAAAATTCCGAAAGAGTCAAAATTCCTAAAAACCCAGATTTTGTCTGCCATGTGGCCATCTACGGGTCTAAGTCTGGATAAACTGCAAGGTAAGTTGCATCGAAAACTATGAAGTCACTCGGGTGGAGTCGGCTTGAGCTTCCAATTTGGTTCTACCAAGGCTTTGTCTATCTTTCAACACTGTCATTTCACCACATTTCATAACTTGTGCCCTTCTTGGCTCTTGGTGATGAGCCCTCACATCTTACTAGTTGTAAGGAGTTAGAAGTGGGGCAAGTTAATCTATTCATTATACTGGTTATCTTCATCACTTGGCCAAAACAAACATGAGGTATCCAAATTGCTTATAGAAGCTAAGATTCAAAATCACAATATATCTACATTATCATGTATCAGCATCATGAAATACAAAAAAAGAAAATTAAGCAATTACATCATTTGTTCACCACTGCATATATTCTAGAAAGCATATAAACATACATCGTAGTATACACAAAGCAGTTGGAAATAGAAAGGGAAACATGAGTGACAAGCTTTTGATCCAAAAATCAATGCATATATATAAATAATCAATGTTTGTATACAATGCCATCATGCACTAGGCATGGTCAAAACACTCAAAGAGCCCGTGATATACAAAAGAATCTATAGTACAAAATATATAGGAGCCAAGTGGCCTCTCAACCCCTACGCGATCCCTCCGAAGGTGCACGCCTCGCCTTAGGACTCCAGCCTACGCCGGCGCTCTGAATGAATGGAGGGCTCAGGGTCCCGAGGAGTAGCCGTGGTCTCACCATGAGAGTGGCTCCTCATAAGACGCTCGGTTGTCCTATAGCCTGCCAACTCTGTACGGAGAGTCGACACCATCTTGACCACGTGTCAAACGGGAGCGAAGACGCTTATGCCTACCCGGCTGTGAAGGCTCCCTAGTCTCTGAGATAGCTCCGCACGGGTCTTATCCATAGGGATCATCAGAGAATCAGTGCATACCCTACGGATTAGATCCCGCCACTCGTCAACAGTCTCTGCAAAACAAAGGAGAAAAAGAATTAGAAACTAGGCAAGAGGCTAGAATATATAAGATACAAATACAAGGAGAGATAACAAATCCTAAATTAAACAAGCACTGAAAGGAGGAAAGGATAACTTACTCGGATCACCGGGCCTCCAAGATGGGTCACTAGGGCCAACACCCACCGCCGATGTCACTGCTGACTGAGGGCTGCTCTGTAGTCCTGAGCAACATGACGCCCCGCAACGGACTCGTCCTCTCCACCACGGCCCTGAGAGAGTGGCTCCTCTGAAACTAGAGTCTCTCTCTCTGCACTCTGCTCGGCCCTCTCTGCCTGCATGATGTCCTGAGTATCATGCCACTCAGGATCACTATCATCCGTCTGCTCCTCCGACCCTCCCTCTGTAGACTCCTCAGAATCGGAGTCAATGTCTATGGGGTCATCGCTGCTATGAGCAGGACCCGCAGTAATCCGAAGTAAAGGTGCCCGAGGCGCACCAGCTCTCCCTCTGGCCCGAACAATCCCCCTGGCTGCAATAGGAATGCCAGGAGTAACCACTGTCCAACCACGGCCTCTAGGCCCCCCTCTAGCCTCGCGGACTGATCTATAGACTGGTGCCACTGGAGGAAGTATGCCCATATATGGGAGGCCAAACTGCTGAGGAACCCTGCCGAAAGGATGTACCTCCACCCGTCCCACGCGGTCAATAAGCTGCCCTATGGTGGAGCAAGAGATCAATGTAAGAGTCTCCTCTCCCCATATACCGGCCATAAGCTGGTACGGTGTGGCCTCCATATCTGCTGTAGTGAGGGAGGCAACTGGCTGGTGAGGTGCTCTAAGCACCGACATGTCTGACCATCTGGCTGCCCTCACACCCCGGGATCTGCCACCTCCATGCCTCTGCCATAGGGAATAAAACGCTCATACACCCAACTCATGACTAGAGTAGGGTGACTCAAAGACTGTCCCTGTAGACGGACCACCCTGTATAAGTCATGGTAGGTGGTCCCTAAAATATCTACGCCCTGTGCGTATATCCGGCCATGCCCTCTATCTCAGTGCAATGATGGGGGCCCAGCAGTATAGTAAGGTATCCCCTCCCTTGTCCCCGATCAGCCTCGAGGCAAGGATCCCCATGATAGCCTGTCGAAATACGGGGATGGGAAAAGAAGGAATGGATCTAACTCTCACTCCCTTCTTCGGCCCCGTGGAGATAGCTGCATCCCCCATGTAGCCTGCCCACTGTGCAATCTATGCTCGGGACCTGCTTGTCTCCAATGTGAGTCTCCTCCCGATGATCGGGACCCCCAGGATACGGTAGACATCCTCCAAAGTGATGGTCCACTCACCGCGGACCCCTGGCAGTCGGAAAGTGTTCCAATCTGCATCCCAATATGAAAACAAGTCACAAAGGATGTGACTAGATGGTGCGACATGAGGCACACGCGATATACGCAGTATGCCGGCCCTCTGCAATGTGTCCTCCTCGTCTGGTGAGAGGGCATCCAATACCCCGGGCAACCAATCACACTCCCTCTCTCGACTCCATCTGATATACTCCTCCCTCGCCTGCATACACCCAAAAACACACAAAACAGAGCAAGTTAGTATCTAATCAATATCAAGAGAGTCATAAAAGCATATAGAAATGATAAAAATGCAAGTACGGTCTCCAAAATAAGTTCTTTTTGCATTCTGTTCAAAACCGCCGCCCTGAGTAGGGAGGTGGTTTTGTAACCACCGCCTTTAAGGAGGCGGTCACAGAATCGCCGCCCCCAGCAGGGCGGCGGTCGTGTAACCGCCGCCTTGGCCAGGGTGGCGGTCGCGGTCTGAAAACCCGCGCGGGTTTTTAACTCTAAAAGCCCGAAACATGCAAAAAAAGGACCATTTTAGCTAAAAGCAAAGCCTACCAGTGGCGCCCCCAGGTGGACCCTTTGAACCTAGCATTTTCAAAAATAACCCCCATTGTAAAAGAACTTGCCATTTCAAATTTAAAGAGGGAAAAATGCAAAATTGAAGAAAACCAACCTATGATCTCGCGGGGTGGCGTTCCACACGTGGGGCATGATTGTTATCTCGCTCTAGACGTTTTGACTCTATTCACGTGAGAAACCGTCACCGTGGGTCCCGTGAGCTCAAAATCAATCAAATCGACTCGCGCAAATGAATAGGAAAATGGGCCCACTTTCATATATATAGCGCCCTGATTCGTTTTAAATGCCTTTTTCACAGGTTTGGAGCACCGACGGAGGTAAGTTCCTATCCCCACATGAATGGTACGTTCTCCTTCCCTGTTATTTTAGCGTTTATCTTCCAATTATTGTATCTATCTGCACTTGAGTTCTCTTTTCATTTTGCAGGTAGCGGGAATTTTGGATGGCGTCATTTCAACACACGGACGTGTAAGGTATAACTTCTAAATTCCCATTTCGGGACGGCCATACTCGGACCCACCGTTTTACGCCTCTTCATGGCTAAAACGCTTCTCCGAGGGGGCAATATGTACGTACCCAAAATTGTAAGGTACTGTACTGCGGAACGGTGTGATAAATGCCCCAATGATGATACAGGTCTCTTCGCAAGGTGTTCGGGATCCAGAAAGAGCTCCTCAAATGTGCGTTAACATCCCGCATGACCCTTCTAGCCCTTGCGTGTTTTGTTTTCCCCTTTTTCCCTCTTTTCTTGCCCCTTTTCTCTTAAATGTGAAAAACCGCCGCCTGGCGGCGGTCTCAGTAACCACCGCTACTGGATAGGGCGGCGGTCTGAACCGCCCACCCCGAGCGGCGGCGGTCCTTTACGCATTTTCCAGAATGTTCTTTTGACGTAACTCGTGTGAAATATCACGTTTCACCAGCTTTCCTTGCCAGACTTGGGCATGCATTTATGTTTTTGGTCCCCTGGAATAGTGTTTTTCTTTGTTTATTGTTTAGGAGTTCAGTTTGATTTTGATTTTGGGGTGATTGAATTCCTATAAGTGCATGGCTTGTGCTCAAGCAAATGGCCTCTCTCAAGTTTTGTTTTCTGGATTTCTCTTTGCAATAGATTTAGTTTTCCTTTGCTTAGAATACTTAGTTTTCTTCATTGCGTGTTTTGGTTAGTATTGTGTTGCAGCTGGTAAGCCACATATCCATCTTGTGCAAGTGCAGTCATTACTTGAGGCCACCAATTTTACTCCAATCTTCTCATTCTCGGTCTTTGTGGTCATTAGTTTTATTAGGATTGATAGTGTAGTTCATTTCCTGCTTAGCTAGCATTGATTAGCTGTTGGTAAGCCACATATCCAACTTGTGCAAACAGTGTTGCTGTTTTATCTAATCCATTAGAGTAGAATAGCTTAGGAAGCCATTAAAAGTTGCAGGTTTTGCTCTTCAAACAAAATAGTTTTCAGGTTCTGGATGCTTCATGTTACTTGACTTGCGATAGATCCCGCTAGGAATTGCATAAGCCAAGCTCTGTACTCTTGCGCTATCCCTCTCCTACCCGCGTTTTATTCAGTCAATGTCCCAAGCTGCCTTTATCCAAATATCTATTCCTGTTGATGCTAGCATTACACGCTTTTCTGGATTCACGTGAACATGAAAGAACGAAGAGATCACACTGAGGGGGAAGATCACGTACACTATCGGATTCGCCACTGTTCTGCGAAATCCATGTTCTATCTTTCAAAGTTTTAGTTAAATCTTATCAAACAAAGTAGTTAACTATTTTATTTCAGTAAATTCTATTCTTGACATTACCAGGGAAGCTGTGGGGATTGATAGTTTCTGAGAAACTATGATTCACTCCTCACTTCTGAGGTAGGGTCAAGGATCTTGCAAATAGATTAGCTATTTCATTGTTTAGAATAGATTTACAAAATTACACAGACAAATAACCACACTCGGTTATCTTGTTTGTTTTAAGTTATTAGTTAGTTGTCAATTCTAAATATTTTAAATAGCTGCTTTCTTATAAATTGTCAGAAAATACAAAAAGAAGTTATATATGCTAGAAGTATACTTAGATTTCACTTTATAGTTTGTTTTATTACTGCTTTTGCATGACAATTACGGGACCTAGGGAGCCCAGGGAATACATTTTCGAGCCAATTGTGCCTCAGCCCAATCTCAGAGCAGCAATAACTGACATTGACCAGAATCTTAGGATACAAGTCTTCCAAACAACAACAGATTTCCAGCAGTCGATCTCGATTAAGAATATTAAACATAGAAGACGACCAAGCACATACATTTTGGTCAAATCAGCCAAACTACAGATTACCCTAGGAAAACATCCACATGACTGTAGAAAGGTTTGAAAGAGAACAAACGTTCGGGTGTGATCCCTTAGTTCCACAACCAAATGCAGGAGACACCCTCACAGACATAGATACCGGCCTCAGAATCCAAGTTGTAAGAACACCTGTGAGGTATTCCGAGAAGATCACACAGCTGTTGATTCTAAACATAGAGGCTGAAAAAGCGTATGATTATTGGATACTAGGGATCAGGACTTGATTCCACGCATGACCATAGCTGGTCCACAACAACCACGAGTCTACGGTTGTGACCCACAAATCCCACAGCCTGACGAATCTATAAGAGGGTTAGACATAGACACTGGCCTACGCACACTAGTATTTCAGTCTACTCCAATTCCACCTATCATCATCCAATAATTATCCTTACTAGATACAACGGCTAACAAAGCTAAAGAATTATGGACTAGGCCAGAGAATCGTCCATAGAGTTGATTATATTCATCATCCACCATATGACCCTATCAGGAGAAATACACGAAACCATCCCAGGTCATTTCCCACGCATTCCACAACCCATAGATCGAATCACGCCAGAGCTCGATATTGATTGGAGCCTTCAAGCAGTCATCCTTGATGATCGATCTATCACACCGGTCTAGGTTAGAAGGGCCTTCTTTGCCTTAGATTCACAGATTCCATTAGTGCGTGTCGAAGACATTAGATTACCTAACTAGTCTGTCCATATACCACCCATATTCCATCCCCACCGGCTGTCTTGGCACGACCTCGGGAGGTCGGGTACGTGGAAGAGTTACTTGTAGATTCCCACGCTCGCTTGTCACTTTTCCGGCGTGCACGCACAACCTCTACTTCTTTTCCTTGCGAGTGAGTGAAAATCTGCGCATGATTATCTGCTTTCGCATACCCTTGGGTACCCTCTTCTTCATCGATTCCTCTTCTTTGAATTCTATATACCCAATAGTAGAGTCGCCAGTCAGTTCACTCCAACATCTTGATCATCTTCTCCTTACGACAAAGGCTCTTCGTAATTTGGATCATCTTCTTTGATTTCAACCAAAGCATTGACCGGAGGGGCTTCAATTTCTAACCTTGGAGAAGTAGGAGACAAATGTGGCCTTTGGGCGGCGTTATTGGGAGTGAAGTTCCTTCGTGGGATATCCTGGTACAAAGTGGTAGAAGATGTTTGAGTCAATTGCTTCTTTGATGAGAGAAAGTCGTTCGCCATCTTTTGGAATGTTGGATCTAATGAGATAGCTTGAGAAGAAGTTGAGGTCTTTGATTTTGATGGCTCCCATCTTAACTCACCGGATATAAGGAGGTTGTCTTCTATCCGAATGGCCGTAGCTTGAGCAAGAGCCAAGGTGGGTATCTGTTCCTGTAAAAGTAAGAAACTTACTTTCAAACTCATTGCGTTCAAGAAGAAACACTTTTGATTCTCTAATGTTAGCATCATGGAAAGTGGTACATGGTTGATTAGCAAATTGAATCAGATAATAAAATCATGCATGGTTTCATTGGTCTCCTTCTTCATGTGAGTGATTTGTGACAATAACGTAAATGCATCTTCTGAAGGTTTGTATCTGTCTTCAAATGCAGTCTGCAATGTGGCCCAATTGGTGATGGATCCAATTGGTAAGTGTTGGAACCATTTTTCTGCAGGCCCTTGCAAGGTCTCTAGGAAGAGACGTACGATACGTCCTCATGAGTCACGTTCAGAATGTTGCATGAAATAATAAACGCAGCAATATGCGCATCCATGCTTTGGTTTCCACTCCCATCAAATCTTGGGAAATTTTTTTAATTTCTGTGAGGGAAAGGGTTGACTGGATGCGGTAGTGCTAGAGGACCCATGGCATTTCCCCATAGTACAGGTAGATTTTCTACCATTTGAAAAGTAGGAAAAATAATGTGAGTAGGGAGTGTGGTTCCACTTAGAAAAAGAGCACTACAAGTTAATGTCGAGGCACCTTGTGAAATCTGGCTCTTTCATGGAGGCGAGGCACTTCTTGCTGATCGATCCATTGAGCTCAGTGATGTGAATCGTGTTAGAGTGATACTAAAATTGTGCCTTTGAAGTAGATCAAAAATTGGATCAACTTCCCCATGAGCTCTTCTACTATGAGTAAATGGTTCACCCGCCAACGTACCGTTTAGACCCGCAACTATCGTGTGTAGATTTACAACAATATTTTTGTTTGTACTTGCTGATTTTCTGATTTTCTCGCAAAATCAGCAGCATGTACTTTTTTCAATATTTAATTTTACCCTTTTTTAATAACAACCAATTGCAGTTTTCCTCGACAAAGACTACTAAGGATAAAAAGTGGGTCAATTTAGTAGGCTGATTTTCAGATCTTTGACTTGAATTTTGTAATTTTTGAAAACAACATGAAATGTCAAAATCTCAGATCTACTAAAATATACATGTTTTTGTAAAAACTCAGTGAACTAAAAGTTTCTATCTGGTCCAGATCTATGGATTTTCATAAGGAAAATTTCAGTTTTGATCACTTATGTAAAATTTTTGATTTTTAACAAAGGGCTAAAATTTGCAATCTGGTAGTGATTTTTATAGTTTTTTAGTTATTTCCTTAGTTCGATCCCCAGTGGAGTTGCCAAAAACTGTTGGTCCGAAAAATATGTGGGTTAGGCAGGTCATGGGGAAAAAGGCCAATAGTGTGCAGGGCGAGCCCTCTTCGAGACAATGAAGCGAAACTAGTTTATTACTAATCTATCAAGCAGGAATCTATGTAAATATACATTATTCTAACTTTAGGGGGGTTTGGGATCTCATCCCAGTAGAGGTAGCTCCAACTACGAATAGAAAGGTGGGAAGGAAGGAACGGAGGAGGATAGATTTGAAGGAAGAAAAGAAATGAATTCCAAGATAGAAAGGTCAGAAGGTTTATGCTTTGGGCTGGTAGTAAATAGAGCCAAAATTACTTGCATAAAAAATTAAAGCAATACTGATGAACATATGACAATAGTAGGAATGAATCTAACAGAATAAAAAACAAAGATCTAACTTAAGAAAGATCTGATGTGAATAACACACATATTAAGCATAATGTCTGAATATGTGTATTAATATTTCTTCTGTTGCAAGAAAACACAAAGTATTTCTTTCCTCACTTCTATTTTTATAAAAAAATGTTCACCCTTGAATACAATAAGTATTCTAGTATTTATAGAAGGAGAGGAGGAAAGAAGACAAAAGAAAACCCACAACTTACAAAATATCTTACAAGATATTTACAAAAGATCTAGAAAATATCTAAAAAGTCAACAATTGACTTGGGCAAGTTTTTGGATGGCAACATCCCATGGTGCAACATGGATGAGGTCATCGTGTATGCCAACAAAACCTTTTAAATATTTTACAAAAATGATCAACGCATCCTAGAAAGAAGAAACTATTCTTCGTCATCTCTTTGCTCAAACTTGGTATCTTGCTTTTGATCAGGAGATTCGAGGTGACACTGCGCTCGATATTCAACAAACTTGTTGATCATTACTTGATGTTGATCATGGTTAGGACCATTAAAATGGTCACGAATGACTTCGCAGGTTTCATAAAGCATCCACCGATGGAAATAAAGGGCATCAGAAACCCAAATACTTTGTTCAAGAACATGATTGTATCACTCAACTCTTCATTAAAATCACTACGGTGGATGGTTTGTGGCCATCTGGTCAATGGATTCTTGTTCTTCAGATAGAGTTCATTCATCATCTGCATGCACTTATCTTCATTATCATCCCATGCCTTCTTACAGTCTTCAATACTTATTTCCACATAGTGCCGGTGATGAGGAATGCCCAGGATCATCTCAAAGTGACGAGCTGTGAGGTTTATGATTGTCTCATGTTCTTTATTTTCAACACATCTAGTGTCCTTGTTATAACATCGAGCAATCAACATGATGAACTCATTATTCATGGCACTCACCGGAAGCCCAGCTGCAAAGTGCAATCCACTGCCAATTAATTTATTCATCCACGGGCCATTGTTTGCCTTGGTGGTCCTTACCTAGAAATCATCCATGTCAATATGACCCAGCTTAGAGTCTCTGATGTCAAAGTCACACTCTACATATGAGTCTGGCATTCTGACTTTCTAGTACTTATACTTCATTTCTTGCTCTGACTGCTTAGCTTTAGCTTTTACTGTGGTCCTAGCTGGTCTTTTGCTTGATGAAGACATGTGAGCTCAAGAACGGATGTTGTTTTTCTACAAGAAGTATCAAGAAGGTCCAACACAGAAGATCCATGTCAACTTTGTCATGTTATTCATGATGAAAGTTTACAGAATAACATAACGCCTTAGGATGCGTGAGAAAATAGTTAGGTTTAGCTTGCGGAAGGGAGAACGAGCAATTTTAAGCCTTAGGGCACAAGGCACAAGTTTACAGCAGGCTGCAGGAGCTTGTTATGCTTTGGTGCATTTGGGAAAGTGTTTACATGAGCGTAGTGGTGTTAGGTGTCGACATGGGAAAAGTTGCACCAAGTTAGAAAGGGCGCAATTTTGAGAGGTGTTACATGACAAATTTTGGTGCCAAAGGGTAAAGCGTGGGGTGCTGATCTATAGCATACAACATGTTATGTTGATGTTGTGGAAGTTACGCCTACGCCTCACAAAAATATGCTAAGTGTTCTTTGGCTAGGCGCGAAAAGTTCATGTTACATAAGTACAAAGTGTGCCAAAGCGCAACTTTGGAAGGTGTAACACGGAAAAACAGTGTGCCAAAGACTTTAACAGTTTGACGATTTTGGCAATTTTCTTGATTTCCACTACTTCTCTCTTTTTTTGGATTCGTTAGATGGCAAGGAAGAGAAGCGACAAGGCAACAAGTAGGGAGAGATGGTTTTTTGGTTTACTTCAGCGCAGGGGCCTTCCAGATTTGTAGATTTGGAAGGAGAGGAAAAGAGGGTTTCACTAGGTCTAGAAATTATTAGGTTCTTGGATTTTAACCATTTAACACACCCTAACAATTAACACAATGAAACAAAAACAACAAATAGGAGAGGAGCCACTTACCTAGATTTATAAAATATGAATAAAAACGCAGGGGTCCATAAGCTCGAAAACGACATGTGAGGGTTGGCAGGACGATCCGACACGCACAAAGAAAATAATTTTCACAATTTTCAATTCGTGAAAATGACATCTGTCAGGCTCATATTTATAGAAAAAATGACATTTATGACCTCACCAACCTCCTTTGGCGTGATTTCCGGAGTGTCGACATGAGGAAAGTTGCGCTTATAAAAGATGCTTAGCGCAAGTTTTAAGAGGTTAACACAACGATCTTAGCACCAAAGGATTAAAAGGGGGCACATATTTTTGTATGTCGACACTCTGGAAATTGCACCCAGTGTAAAAGGGCGTAGTTTCAGTCATGTCGACACGAAAATTTCTGCGTTGAAGGGTAAGCTAAAAGTGGCTAAGTCTTGAAACAACTTGATTTTTTGAAAGGAAGTTTTGGGCTTCTTCGAACGTTGTCAAACTTTCCTAGGGGGCCAAAACAAAATTTTGGTGTAGTTACCTACAAATTATCCTTGTCAATTTTGTAGGATAATAGATACATACAATACAAATGAGGAGCATATCATTCCATACAAAAACCTTGTAAATTATATTTTAGCTACTTTTGAGTCTTACTCCATTACTACTATTCCTTGCGAGATAATTGTCTTGCATATATCATGGCTAGTTCCGTGTCGCTCATCCCACAAGACATCGCTAACGAACATGCCACTTTCATAATTACGCACTTAGGACATCCCTCTATTTCTACATTACATCTTGTAAGTTGTGCCATCACGCCTAATCAAGAAAATTATGATTGTCTCACACCTATTTACAATTACTTATATAAGAAAACTATCCCGACACCCTACAACCTCACGAAGCTCGTCGGTTACGTCATGAGGCTACTCGTAATGTTATCGTTGGAATAAAATTATTCAAATGTGCTATCAATGACCACATTTTTTGTTATCATTCACTTGAAAACATTCCCATAACCATCTCGCAAATTCATGATAGCATATGTGGTGGTCACTTCTTGAGTAAATATATGTCGCAAATTTTTTTACGCCAAGGATATTATTGGCGTACAATGGAACAAGATTTCCTTGAATATGCTACTCATTATGAAAAATGTCAAAAACATGGCAATATCCATCATACACCTGTGTATGACCTGCAGCCCATTATGCCTACTTGGCCTTTCTCCCTTTGGGGATTTGACCTCATTGGTATGATCAATCCTAAATCTACTTAAGGACATAAATTCATTATCACTACTACCAAATACTTTACTAAGTGGTTTGAAATGGATTCTCTATGAACAGTCACTGGTACAAATATTTGTAACTTTCTCACCACCCATATTATCACATATTTTGGCGTGCCTTCTACTATAACCATTGATAATGGACCTTCCTTCAAAAATAAGGAAATTAAAAAATTTGTGCTGGATTAAAAAGAAATTGTTCTCCATACATTATTATCCATAAGGCAATGGTCAAGCTGAGGCCACAAACAAAACCATTTTCAAAATCTTACAGAAGACTATTGACTCTAGTGGTACTGATTGGCATAACAACTATTCTATGCTCTATAGGCTTATCATACTATTATTCTTACACCTACTAATGCTACACCTTTTTCATTAGTTTACGTCACTGAGGTCGTTATCCCACTTGAGCTTGAAATACCTTCCTTATAGGTCTATCTCTAAGGCATCCTTAAAGATAACAAATATTATGAGAACCACTTACATGAACTAGAAATTTTAGACTCACATCATGTTCAAGCACTAGAACATCTTCGTGCATATCAATCTCACATCGCAGATTCTTACAATCACAAAACTCACTCTCAAGAGTTCAACATCGGTGACCTTTTCTTGAAAAAAATCAAAATAATGTGAATGCTAAGGCACCACAAAAAGGTAAATTCAAACCCAATTGGCTTAGTCTGTACATTATCACTGATAAGCTTAGTGGTGGGGTATATCACCTCGCCACCCTTTAAGGTAAACCACTCAAAATTCCACTCAACATAATGCATCTTAAGAAATACTACGCTTAGATTACCACTATTTGACCATTACCAGATGACACATTCTTGTGCTTCGACTCACACTCGAGTGTTGAGGGCTTACTACACATGAACCCCATGCACTACACCTATTCATAAATTATGCATCATAAACCATACATTCTCCACTTAGTCTACAAGATTTTGACATTTGTGCATTTGCACACCATATATCATCCTAGTATTCATCCCACATGAGTCTAGAATTGCATTTTCCTACAAATTACGTTACTAGTCTATCCACATACACTACACATATTGCATTCTACACTATACATTGCACTGTTATACATACTACACTTACTTTACATCACATATATTACACTTGTCAGTTTACATCATACATTATACATTCCATTCATCACATGGTCACCTTTCATCATTACATATATTACACTTGCTTCTAAATGATGCACTCACCCTATGACGCACTTTAGTTCCTCGGTCATACTTGATATCGAAGGGTTTACAAATCAAATGGACCTTATACTCCTCACATGCTTACTATTCGACCTTTCATCATGTGACATTTCTAGCTTAGTGACATACACTTTAGGCTAAATATTCACCCATTCTATCATTTTGGTAGTGGTATACACCTTAGGTTACATCATCACTCCTTCCTCTTTTCATCTTGTAATGATATACACTTTGGGCTAAATAATCACTCATCTATTCATCTTATAGTAATATACACTTAGGGCTAAATCATCACTCATCCATTCATCTTATAGTGATGTAAACTTAGGATAAATCATCACTTATACATTCATATGGTCATGATATACACTTCGGCTATAGGGTTCATGCATACCCTATCACTAGGTTACATCTCATCACTATACCTACACATTCATCATAGTGCGTTAGACAAAACACACACTTCGACCATTTCCCGATGACACACTCTCGTTTACGGTTCATTCTTGACTATTGAGGGGTAAATAAAATGAACCTCATTGCATAAATTTCCATTCACTTAGGGGGCACATGGCTCATGTCACCTCATTTTTCATTCCATTCCATCCATCCACAACATACTTTTATTATGGTTACGTTTATTCTTACTTACTTTTACTTGTTCATGGTCACTTCATTACGCATGCCAGTTAGCCTACTTGTATGCCATTTATCTATATCATACACACATGCGCATTCACTCCTTTTTCTAGTTGTGATCATAGATACATGTCTCTTACACGCAGTATGGATGCACACCTTCTACCCTTCCTACACTGGTCATTGGGGCATTCACATTCGTCTCTCACATGTGTTATTGTTTCATTTTGTCTGTAGCACTTTACATTACTTGGTTATACACACTTTTTACATATTGGTTATCTTTCTAACATGCTAATGGGTTCTTCATGTGTAGCCTTTATTATGCAGGGTTATTTGTTTCCATACTTGTTTGTTACATTATCTATCATCATTTGTTACCTTTTTGCGGGCCTTGCCCTTTGTTTGGTGTGCACACTTCTTTCTTGTTTACAGCCATGATGGCCTTGTGTGTCTTGCGACATCATGAGTGATGTTCCATGTTTTTAGCCTACTTTGTGTGGCTTAATTGTCTTCTTGTGTGATTACTACATTACTTGGTGGCTTTTACACTATTTGCGTAGCTTACACATTTTTTCTATATGCATGTATGTTTACACTTGTATTTGGCTAGCCTTCTTGTTTGTGTGTGCCTTGGTTTTTACTGAAAAATTCTCATATATATGTGGTTGGTACTCTTTTAGGGCCGCATTCTCCTGAAAGCAATGCCGCATGCACCCCCAAAGAGAGGGGGCATCATTTGGGGTTTACATACTAACACAACACATTTACAAAGATCAATTCAAAGGCACTTTCTCGCCTTGAAATTGTGGGTTTACATATAGCGAGTGAGTTCAGACCAATCTAGGAACTCCATACACAGTGGATTTTACAGGACATAGATTCCTTAGCATTTTGGGAAGCAATTACAGGCTTGGAGGTTATAGTGGGTGTGCCTCCCTACACTATTTTGTCCAAAGGCATCGATCACCCAAAAAAATAGGACGATCTTTACACACAGTTTAGGGAAGCAATTAGATCTTGGAGGAAACATAACATTTCCTCCCTACACTTCTTCAGCCTATGACATTAGATCACCCAAAAACATCGTAGTACAAGATACCCTTCTACACTCTCTTTCTCGATATGGATCAGGTGCACATGTTTCATTTACCTTTTCCATTTACATTTATGCATTTTACATTTACATGCTTTCATATACATCCATTTTTACACATCCATACATACATATTTGACTACTTGATCATTTTATCCTTACAGGTCCGACCGTATGATAAACAAAAATTCAAATAGGAGCAACAATAAAAATGGCATCAACAATGACACTTCGCACCAGCACACACTTTACTAACCATGCAAGTACATCACACACCGCAAAACTACACACGTGTTCCACCCTAGGTTCACTCTCATCACTTTTTCTTTGCGTATTTCTCATGTTTAGGTTGTACGTTCCACCATATTTTTTTATCATTCCACGTTTTTTCTAGTCCTTCGGTGTGCTTCTACTACACTCTTCATGGAAATCAGGTATGCATTTCTATCTACTTTTTTTTACTGAGCTTTCCACTCACCAAAATAAAGTGGGGGAAAATGTAGACACAAAATTATGCACTTTAGACATTATTTAGTCCCATTATCATACTACTATTTAGAAAGTTCTTGGGTGAAGAAAGTACCAATTAACTCCCATCTTTTGGCCATCTTATTTTATTTTATTTTTTCAATACCGACCTATTGTACCCATATGCCCAGTCACCTTCTATCATCTCGCGTTATTTTAGCCTTGACTAGGGCACCCAGTTAGTCTTCAAGGCGTTTGTGGGCACCTGGTCCCACTTAGGGGCAACCCGGTCCTTTTTCACTTTCTCGCAACTTTTTAGGCTCTTTCTGTCTATTTCAAATCTTTATATTTCTTGTGGTCGGCCTTTTCGGGGTTAATTACGAAATTAGATCAAGATAAACCTATCAATATAAAGTTATGAGACCATAATGAGAGACCTAACATCATTCACTACTATCACTCATCTAGAGTTTGTATCCATCTATTGCATTGGATATCACTTGCATCCACATAGCTCCATCATCAAGGCACGAGGCTAGGAAATTTTCATCACACACTTCATAGGGGAGGATTCTATTCTATTCCATGTGCACATGCTATTACATTTTTTTACATTTAGCTATTACTCACTACTTCACAAAGTGCGACTGACATAAGAGAACCTAAGGCACATTATGCACACACTCAACATAACTACATTTGGGTCTGAAATGTAGTATGACGCCTAGTTAGTAAACCCATTGTTGTGGTAGATGAGGTTAGTCCGACCCATTTAGTTGAATTTTTTTTAGGGTTTTGATACTTCATGTGGTATTTTACACGTCTTTTAGTGTAAGTGCAGGAAGTTGATGGACAAAAATGGGGTCATCTGTGGATGTCATATTGCAAAAAATAGTGAAATCTCAACTTGTAGGGATTATTAGCAATACGTGCATTCAAAATTAGAAAAAATATATAAATATGAATCATAGCATCCGGAATATAGTTTCTAAAATACTAATTTTTTTAAAAAATGGACAAGTTTATCTATATTAAATACTTAAAATTATATGACTTGGTTTTTTTTTTAAAACTTAAAAGATTGTAGTCCATTTTCCCGCGATTTGGATGACCAAATCTTGTTATTTTGTTTTTTCATTTGGTGAAAAGTTAGATGTAGTTGTCTATCTTGGGATGAATTTTAGTTTGTATTTTTTTGAGCAATATTTTTTTTAATGATTTTTTCCATGAAAGTGGTCTGAAAATATTTAGAAAACGGAGTGCTTTCCATTTGCCCACCATAATTGTATCAAAAATATCGAAATCAATTTTTTTTTTAACGTGTATAGAATTTGTCCACGCTTGGGATGGTAAAAGTTTTATCACATTTTGATAAGCGAAAAAAAAGTTACAGTCTTAAATGTAGACATGAACATTCATGGGAAAATATGTCTTAAAGACCTATTGTTAGTAAAAAATTATAAAATGATATTTATCTTATTCTATTCACTTTAAAATCAACATTTCTATGAAGCTAACAGTCTCCCCTACGTGATGACACCATTTTTGTGAAATGTTTTCAGTTTTTAACATGGTTCAAGTCTCTGGAAGAGAAAATTTGAGGTTTTTTGACCTTTTACACTTCATAATGACCTTCCATAGCTTTGGTTGGGAAAAACAAAGATTTCCCGAGCCTTAGGTCAACTTTGATGATACTGAGATAGATCCATGATCGCGGTTTATATAACACAAACCACGGCGTACTTTATGAACCGTGATCGCGGTTTATAAAGCACACTCGTGGTTCTTAAATCATATTTACACACATCCCAATGTTTAAATTACCATATGATTTTTACTTTCGACCTTACCGTATGAATTCTTTGTGAAATTCTATCTTTTTCTTATCACCTGGAAGCGAAACATCATGGGAAACAAGAAATGAAGTCATTAAGTAAAAAAACACCAAACGAATTAGAGGCCAAAAAAATTCAAAATGTTGATCGAATGTGGAATCTTCGTGAATCAAGAAGAGGTTCATCTTTAACCCCAACTATTGTAAGCAATGAAGAACCGGGTAATGTTTCTCTTGTTTGAATTAAATACTCGTGATAGAGATGTTTTTCTTCAATGTTGAAGAAGAATAAAATACTCGTGATGTAGCAAATGTTGAAATTGAAGGAGACAATGAAAATGTGAATAAGGAAATTCATGTTGAAACTATGAGACAGTAAAAAATTTGACAAAAAAACCTTCTAGGATTTTACGTAAGAAACCTAATTTTTTATTGAAATTGATGAAAACATTTTGAAACCAATTTCTGAAAAACTTTCTAAATGACAAATCAGAAGAAAAGCCACTGAAATTTGGGATAATCATTTTGAAAATTTAAATGATTCCCAAAGATGTCAGTTGTTGGTTAGTTTGATGAAATTGATTAAAATGAGACCTACATTAAACACCTTAGGATTGACAACATCTAATATATGTGGTCAAACCTCTACAATTATTGAAAACCTTCATGATGCATATCACACTATTGGTGTCAAGATGCACTAGGGATAATAATATTGTGCAGTGTACTTGCTACTAGTGTTGTAAGTGAATTAAAAATACAATGTTTTATTACACAAACAAGTTGAATGTTACAAGTTAATTGAAAAACTCTAATGAAAGCAATTGAAATACGTAATATCCTTCAATCACTCAATAATGTCAATTTTTGAGCATTTTCTACTAGAGCACCGCGTAAGGAAAAAGATAATTCTGATGCTATAAGAGAAGTTGTTATTCAATTTTGGCATGATAACACTAGATTTTCACCTAATACAAGAGATGTTATAAAATGGAGAGTTGGTTCTACTAATCGTGAACCACATCCAAAGCATTTCTTAGATATGACTCAAACTCAATTTTTTCGTAAGTTTAAACAAGAGAATATGGAAATTAAAATTATTCAACGTTTTTTTGAAATGTTGAAACCATTCTATGTGAAAATCAACCACGCTCACACCACTTGTTGTTGTAGGTAACATATTGAATTTGCGATGCATTATGCTAAATTTTTACGTATTCGTTCTAATTTTAATTCTAAAACTATGTTATTAGAATGTGGTGTTCAAGTTCCACCAATATCTTCCAGGGATTTCATTCCTACTATATTTTGTGAAAAAGAAGTTGGACATTTTTTTATAGTTAGGATTGTTTATATGGAAGTTGTGGTACATGCAGTGGATTACCTAAATTGGAAAGTTGCATCCATGAGAAAATTGAAGGTATAATAGGACATAATTTAGTTGAGTTTGATAAATATAAATTAGTTGCATACTAGTTGAAAGATGGAAAAGAGTCTAAATGGTGTGAGCTAGTTACAAAATAAATGCCCGTTTTTTAATTTTTGAGAAAATTTAAGGGTGAAATTGTTTATGAGTATGCTAGGAATACGCATAGAGCTCTATGGTTGGATGAACAGTTCAAGATATGAAAGGACACATTTCCTATTGGTAGTATTTTTTCAGTGGTCGATTTTTTAGAGAATTACACATTGCAACCACAAATGGAGGTTCAATCGCAATATTACAACTCAAGTACAAGTTGCCATTTTTGTGCATATAGCATTTCTACATTCTCTTGACAGTAGATCTGAGGAATGATCAATTTTTTTAAGAGAGTACCACTTTTATATCAGTGATGATTGTACTCATTCTACTGAATTTGTGCAAGGGTGTTTCCGATTATTTATGGAAACTTGTCGATAGGGACATCCACTTCAAACAAAATTATATATGGTCGAGATAATTTCACGTCTCGGTTTAAGAATGCATGAATGTTTTATTGGATGAGCAGGATGCACATAAAGATGGGTGTGCAACATATTTAGAGTTTCACTGAGGCTTTGGACATGGAAAAGGAGAGCATGATGGTGCAAGGGCATGTGTGAAAAGAGCTCTTGTAAGAGAAGAGTTAAAGTACAAAGATGGTGCTAAATTAAAAGATGTAAAGAGCATAGTGGAATGGTGTATTGACAACATGGCACGAGGTTCTCAAGAAAATTCCACAGTTCACAGATATTTTTGGTTGATAGAGGAACAAGAAATTGCTAACTACGAGGATTGTATGACACTCAATGGGTCCAGTGATATGCACTCATTTTGTATCTCGGATGATATTTCGTGGGCCGTATGGACAAGAAATTTGACATGTTTTTGTGCATCTTGTATTGAATTTGTCACTGCTGAGTGTGATTCACAAGAATGGGTGGATGGATGGATTTGTAGGCCTCTAACTCCACTTCCTAGTTATCAACCTCCACAAGCATTATGACTTGTTTCTGTAGATGAAGTTGGAACATCCAAGGACTTTGACGAAATTTTGATTTTGGTGCAACAAGGTATTTATGGTTATTTATTTAATTTTTGTATTGAGTTATGTCCATTGAAATTTTAATATGTAATTTAAAATTGAGTTGTTCGACCTTTATTTTTTTAGGACATGTGTTTGTAGTTATTGCAACAAAGATAATGAAGAAGGAAAGACTATTTCTTATGTCGTTACATCAAGGAAAGAAAGAAGTTGACTTCTCCTATTATAGATGGCAAGATATTGAGTATCCTACATGGTTAGTGGTAGTTCTTTGGAACTTGGATTTGGTGGTATCCATTAAAAAAATCTTATGTTTGGGTGTTTGAAGACTTTGAGACACACAGAAAATACTCTTATATTCGCATCTAGTTCTAGCAACAAATATTCAGATGTATAGGTATTGAGGAAGGCCTAATAACAAGATTCTTTAGAAGGTTCGAGAGTCGGATCATGAAGCAATCTTGTCTGCTATTCGAGTAGATCTGATCCGATGGTTCATTAGAATGAATTTACAATTCTCATGTCAGTATATATAATTTCTTTGATATAATTTCATTGGTATATATAAATTTTTAGTTAGATAGATTTAAGTTCATATATTTTTTTAAATTTATGTATTTTGTATATATCTAGTATGGTTTGATTTGAAACTTAAATTTCTTTGACTAACACTTTTATGTGCGGAGTTAGTGGTGCCGGAAAAATCTTCCACCTTCACGTGGTTGGCACTTTTTAGTAGAGAATTTTAAATTCTCAAAGCTAAGAGAATATTTCATTGTTTTACAAGAAAAGAGAAGAAATTAACAACGATTTATGTACCCATGGAGGGTTCTTGGCTCCGAGGAGGTAGCCCGAAAGCACATGGAGCTTAGAGAACTGAAATGATTCCTCCCAAGTGTTTACAAGACCATACCTATGCATGTGCAAAATCAATTTGGTGCCACGACCCACTTGTTTTTAAAATATAGCGTTTGACACCTTACACTTGGCTCAAACCGCACTATTTCGCGTGTTTGCGAAACAATAGGGCAGCGAGAGCACCAATCGAGAAGGAAAAACTAAGATAAGCTATTGTATAGGGTCCCTATGCCGAGGTTTTGAATTAGATGAGATTTCTCTAGGTGCCAAAGAGTCTGAGTAGTCACCAGTTGAATTTGAACAATATTTTGGTCTCAGGGCTCTTAAGGGACTACGCCCGAACGAAGTAGCCCGGAAGAAACGATGTTGTCATGCACCAAAATGATGCCTCCTCTAGCATTCACTTGGCCACCTAGACGTTTTGGTGCAGTTATTTTGGTGCCATGACCCACCATTTGCAAAATATAGCGTTTGACAACCTTACACTGGCTCAAACTACACTATTTCGCGCGTTTGCAAATAATAGAGTAGTGAGAGCACTGATCGAAAAGGAAAAAACTGAGAGATTATTGTAAAGGGTCCCTACACCAAGGTGTGGGATCGACAAGAAATCTCTAGGTGTTAGGGAGTCCGAGTAGTCACCCGTCGAATTTGAATGATATTTTGGTCTCAGGGCTCTTAAGGGACTACGCCCGAATGAAGTATCCCGAAAGCAAAGACATTGTCATGCACCAAAAAACACATCCTATAGCATTCACTAGCTAGCCACCCAAACATGTCAAAGCACAATCGGTTGTGTGCCACGACCCATCGTTTGCAAAATATAACATTTAACACCTTTACACTTTGGCTCAAACCGCACTATTTCACGCGTTTGTACATAATAGGTCAGCGAGAGCACCGATCTAAGAAGGAAAAAAAGAGAAAGGATATTGTATAGGGTCCTTATGCTGAGGTGTTGGATCGGACGAGACGTCTCTAGGCGCCACGAGTCTAATTAGTCACCGTCAAAGTTGAACGATATTTTGGTCTAAGGGCTCTTAAGCGACTACGCCCGAACGAAGTATCCTGAAGAAAGGACGTTGTTGTGCACAAAAATGACACCTCCTACAATGTTCACATGGCCACCTAGATGTGTCGGTGTAGTTATTTCAGTACCACGACCCATCGTTTGCAAAATATAGCGTTTGACAACCTTACATTGGCTCAAACCGCACTATTTCGCGCATTTACAAACAATACGGCGGCGAGCACCGATCGAGAATGAAAAAACTAAGAGAGGTTATTGTATAAGGGCCCTACGCCAAGGTGTGGGATCTAACGAGACATATCTAGGTGCCACGGATTCGAGTAGTCACTCGTCAAAGTTGAACGATATTTTGGTCTCGGGATCTTAAGGGATTACGCCCAAATGAAGTAGCACAGAAAGCAACGACCTTGTCACGCACCAAAAAAATTCCTCCTCTAGCATTTTCCTAGCCACCCGGACTTGTCGGCATAATCAGTTTGGTGCCACGACCCACCGTTTGCAAAATATAGCATTTGACAACCTTACACTGACTCAAACTACACTATTTCGCGTGTTTGCAAACAATAGGGAAACGAGAGCACCGATCGAGAAGGAAAAAAACCAAGATAGGTTATTGTAGAGGGTCCCTACACAAAGGTTTTAGACTAGACGAGACATCTCTAAGTTCCATGGAGTCCGAGTAGTCACCCATCGAAGTTGATCGATATTTTGGTCTTAGGGCTCTTAAGGGACTAGGCACGAACAAGTAGCCCGGAAGCAATGATGTTGTCGTGCACCAAAATTATACCTTATCTAGCATTAACTTGGTCACCCTGGATGTTTCGTGTATTTGGTTTGGTTCCATGGCCCACCATTTGCAAAATATAGCGTTTGACAACCTTACACTGACTCAAACTGCACTATTTTGTGCATTTGTAAACAATAGGGCATCGAGAGCACTGAGCTGAGAAGAAATAAATAGAGAGAGGTTATTATATATGGCCCTTACACTGAGGTGTGGGATCTAATGATACATTTCTAGGCTCCATAGAGTTCGAGTAGTCACCTGTCGAAGTTGAACGATATTTTGGTCTCAGGGCTCTTAAGGGACTACGCCCTAACGAAGTAGCTCGAAGCAATGAAGTTTTTGCGCATCAAAGGAAACCTCCTCTAGCATTCACCTGGCCACCTGGATGTTTTGATGCAGTCAATTTGGTGCCATGACCCACTGTTTGCAAAATATAGCATTTGACAACCTTACACTAGCTCAAACCGTACTTATTTCGCACGTTTACAAAAAATAGGACAGCGAGAGCACCGATCTGAGAAGGAAAAAAAAATATAGGTTATTGTAGAGGGTCCCTACATTGAGGTGTGGGATCTAATGAGACATCTCTAGGTGCCACGGAGTCCGAGTAGTCACCCGTTGAAGTTGAACAATATTTTGGTCTCAGGGCTCTTAAAGGACTACGCTGAATGAAGTAGCCCGATAGCAACGACATTGTCGCACATCGAAACAACACCTCCTCTAGTGTTCAACTGGACACCCGGATGTGTCGGCGTAGTCAGTTTGGTGCCATGATGTCCTAAGGCATGAATTCTCACTCCTTGCCTTCGTTCATTTCTTAGGACTCAAAACATTCAATGTCACTTATTTACCTTCCATCTCTCTTGTTCTCTTTGGACTTGCCTCTATCCACTTGGGTACTTCATCATTGTCCTTTCTTTTCTCTCTTGAGCTATGTTGTTGTGGTGATCTCTCTCCATCCTCTGCTTCCCTAGTTATGTGTTTACATGCTCATTATGTTTGCATTGTAATATGGTCATGCTCTTGGCTACCTTGAAACTTTTTACATACTTTTCATCCCTTAATGGGTATCTAATACCCTAATTATCATGCTTTGAAGATTCACAAGAATAAATAGGATAATTGGTCTTAAGGACAACTCTGTGATCTCTATTTTTGACTAAAGAGGTTGTGAATGATTTGATAGCTTGAAAAGCATTCCCTTGTTATTCTAATAGTGGATTAAGTATTTGAATAGGTCAAGAATACTAAATGGAGTTGAAATTAAATGAGCCATAATTGCTAGTGAAGCAAGAACTAGTGAAAAGTGGTGAGTAAAGGTAAGTCATGTTAAAGGAATGAAATGCATTTATTCATTCATTCTAATAGTATGGTGAGAATGTGAACATATGAATAAGATTATAAATAAAATGCTAAGTAGCTTCAAGTTTGCATATTTGGATGGAATTTTAGAAGGAGAGTGAAGTTGCCAATCAAGTCACTTATGAAGCATGCTAAAAGAAGTGAAGGAAACAAATAAGTGAGAGCCTATGAAGGAATAAGAGGAAAATAGTTTCCATGTGAGAAACATGAAGAAGAGAAAAGAATTCTCATAATGGAGAACATAGCACGGAAGAAGAATAATGGAGGAGAAAGGAAGTGCAAAATGAAATGCTTAGAGAATAAATAGGTACTCATTGAGATATTTTTGTCTCTTATTTTATGTTCTAATGTTGTGTTTTCATGTGTGTATACAAGTTTGAAGACTTTTTTGAATAAAATCAAGGAAAAGACCTTTAAAATTTTAAGAAAAGAATCTTAATTTAACCATGGATATATCATGCCTAAATGGATTAGAAAATCAATTACTTGTGAACAAGAGAAAAAATTCAAGGAAGAGGCTAATAAGAACATTCAATATGAAATGGGAAATAAGAGGAAAGTGGTGAGAAAAGGTCAAATTTCAGTTTGAGGCAAGCATGTAATGGCTGTGATCAATAAATGAAGAAAGTGAAGGAGAGAGTGAATACTTGTTGTACATGAGGAAATACAAAGGCTTGAGGAGATATTTATGACAGGATATTCAAAGCAACAAGAGACAAGTCAAGAGAAAAAAGAGTGAACAATGGCAGAATAAGAAGGAGAAAGAAAGAAGTCTTGAATGTACAAGAAAATAAAAGGAAAGAGAGGATGGTAAGTCCAAGAAGAAAGAGACAAACAATGAAAATGAAAGAGAGAAGTGAATCTACTTTAAACGATAATAAAATTGAATGTTTAACTTCTTAGTTGATTGAATATAGCACCAAATTATAAAGAGATAAGGTGTGTACATCTATTGATTCCCTTAATTTCTCTAAAACAATGTAAATGCTTCCCTTAATTTCTTAACAATTGTACCATGCAATGTTACACCATAAGTAACGTTATATTCATATAGTTCAAGATGAGCTCTACCTCAATTATTTCTATCAATGTTCTCATTAGTTGATATGCAAAAGATGAGTGTTAGCTTTAAAAGAAAAAAATTAATTACGTATTGCCCTTTTGGAGTTCACCTAGCATGGTTTTGCTTAATGGAATATGTTTGCTTAACAATTGTACCATGTAGTGCTCCGGGACATGGTTTTTAATTTTAAATCAAACATACATATCTAGAACTAATAAATGGTTATGAAAACATACATATAAGGATATCATACATGCAATTAAATCAAATCAAACATATAGAAGTAATATCGTTATGAAAACCAACACACATGGATACATACGAATCAAACAAAGTGTGTTGGACGCATGTCTCTAAAAATGTGTAACTTCATAACATGTGTACATCTCGAACTAAGTGTGTCATACATATAGGACCGCATGTTGTCACAAAAGGCTATATATATACAATGAACTATATGAAGAAACATGTTCACTAGGACCGATGGCCCATATATATATCTATGTACATACAAGTGGACTATGAATCTAATCATGAAACATCTTCCCTCTCTTCTCCCTCGCTAAAAGTAGCACGTCCACGACACTCCGAGGATGTAGTGGAGGGAGATGCCACTATGGATTTCATCCGTGTGGTCCTAGGCGTCTCTAAGCGGGTATGCAACCTAACCTACACATTCATAAACAACAAGTTTTTAACACCCAAAATTTTAAAATACATTCAAAATTTAAAAATTTGTACAGTTTAGTTAAAATGCATGTGAAATCTTACCGTAATGTCATGATACCTATAAAATTGTTGTTGATGCATCGCAGCGACAATAGTAAACTCACGAAGGGTAAGCTACATACAAATAATTAATTTTCAAATTAAATATTTCACATACATACAAAATTTTATATTGTAGGTTTAAGTAATAAGAAATAATGAACCTCTAAAATTTAACAAATTTGAAAAATTGTATCTCAGTTAGTGGATCTGCAGATGTTATGGTAGTATCTACAGTAGCCTCCACAGTCTGCCTATATGGAGGAGTCTCTCTGGCAGTCATAAGCTATACAAAAAATTTGTACAAATCAATATTAATCTACATGACTGCCATATAACAGAGGTCCAAAGCATGTAATCCACGTGAAATTCCAAAATTAGAAACAAAGTATAAAGAGAAACTAACTGCGTAAAAGTCATGTGAGGCATGCCAGTAGCCTTAGTTCCTAGAGCAGATGATGACCCGCCAGGCTCTTGTGTATAAAAGACAAACATATTAATATGTACAACATACACGTGAAACATTATAATAATAAGAGTGCAATCAAATGAAATTAAAAATGTACTTGTACAACTTGAAACTTACATTTGAAACACACCCAAATTGGTAGTAGTATATAGCATATCGACGCCAAATGTTTCCTTCACCGACTCTTGCTATTTAAAATAAAATAAAAAATTAGTTTTTACATGTATGTACATGACGTACAATCAAATACATATATATTAAAATCTCAAACATGAATTAAACTATTGTGTATATATATATATATATATATATATATATATATTATTTATATTTATTTGAAATTTACCTATGAAAAGACCAATATCAGTGGCACCAGCCCAAAACATCCCCAACATCTCATCTAGAGAAAAGAAATCATGTGAACCAAAAATGATGTCTTGCTCGAAGTTCATACTGGAACCACATGATCCACGGTGGCATGGTGCGCTAGAACCGACACCTCCACCAACATCACCATATGCAATCTGGTCACTATGATGGGTTAGAGTGTTAGTGAGCTCCCTCAATGCATGCAGCGTGACAATCTCCACAACCTCCTTCACTGTAGGAGGGATAACTAAAGGCAGTGGGGGTTTTGGGGCATGGGGGATCCTTGGTTGACCTATGCGTGCACCAGTCTACTCTATGTAGAGCCACCTCCTCACCCAATTGACTCAAAAATTCAAAATGATTGGGGACCTCATTAAGCACGAACGCACAATATAATTTCTTCAAAAAATAGAGAGGAACCTCATTGTTGTTGCATGGTGGATAATCAAAAACCATCCACCATCGGTCCCAAAAATTGTTTTTGATTCAGTCATCGTGGCACCAATGGATTGGGAACCGTTTGTAAGTAGCTGTAAGGGGCATTGGTTCTCGGGTCAGTAAATAATGCACAAATGAGGTCTTTTCCAATTTTTTTGTCTTTTACCGCCACATGGGATAATTTATCCGCATATCACCACCTAAAATCACCTCTAAAGTTATTCCATCCATGTATTTGGTTGGTTGCAGAGTCGACTTTTCCAATCAATGTTTGCAATGTGTTGGCTAAAGTCATGCGGGACAAATTTGTGGCATGATTTTGTCTTATAGTTTGAATAAGGTTCTTAATGACAATTTTATTTTCTCATATTCTTCCAACGATATTATCTTGTGTTCCTACTGGTTCAATGGGGATAGAAGGAGCCACATGAGGTAGATCTATGTTTGGAGGAGGGTTTTGAGGAATGTTCGAAGGGTTTTGAGGAATGTTTTGACAATTTGCAGGATTTTGAGCTTGCTGACCAACTGACAAAACAAGAAAATTGTATACATAAACAAACATTTCAAAAAACCTATGAAAATGCAAAAAAAAACCTAAAATGCAAAAAAAAACCTAAAATGCAAAAAAATTGATTAAAATCGGGGCTTACCTCCTTGTCTTGGTGGCATGGTTGAATCTATCATGATCCAGAAGTCCGATGAGTAATTTTGAGGTGGTATTCAAAGCTCGAGTGAAAAACTTCTAGGAGAAATCGTGGTTTGAAATGAAAAATGGGGAAAATGAGGGCTCGTGGGACTACTTTTTTGTCTCGAGTTCGTGATCGTGGTTTTAGGTTCAATTATTGCGAACTGCTAAAAATAACCCCCGCGATCGTGGTGCCTGAATTTCAGGCTTTTATGTCCATGAAATTGTCCACCAACTTCATGCACTTACCCTTTATACATCTTGTATTATCAGCGACATCTAGTGCGGGACAACGAAATTGATGCAACAGATGTGAGGGTTTCGACCATATGTAGAATTTGTGAAGATCGGTTTATGAGTTTTTATGCAAACCAAGGAACCCAAATTGTAAACCGAGTACCCAAAGGTGCCCTGGTCCCTCTCCGTATGCTCCAATCTATCTAGATCCTCCATATCCATCCTTTTTGAGCTCCTACACATTGTTCCCCTTCTAGATTTTCCAATACTCATCAACATAGTCTCGCGAGCATATGTTATTCATCTGAGTTCTTTCCTCTTCCTTCTTGCACATTAGGTATAGCATTTTTCTTTGCAGAGTCACTTAGATCATTTACATATTTTCTTTATTGTATTTATTTACTTTATTACAGTTGTTCATAGCTTAGATTAACTATCCCCATACACTACATAGTTAGTCAATTTTAGTTAATCAACAATCTATAAAACCAAACTCTATAATCTTATCCAAGTCTTCCCAATATGTCCCCAAATGGGGGATTTTAAACCAGGCATGTGCATCTATAAAACATGATAACATTGTTTTGTCAAACATTGCAATCATGCAAGTTCCTTGGAAAATATGTATATAACTATAATCTATATGTGGAAATTTTTTATTAAGTTAACGAAATGTTAACATTTTTTCATATAAAATGTAAAGAGCGTACCCTATTTGTTGGTAGTGTGTAATGATATACATTTCTTTAAAAATATGGATTATTTGAAACAAATGCAAATGACTTATATGAATATATTACTGATCTCCAACATGGGAAATTATTTGATAAAATGCATGATAAATTGTGGAAGGGGAATTTTTGAATATCATCTCTTGTATGATGGGAAAAAACTTAGCTTCTCTATCTATAGAAGAATTTATTAAAAATTAAAAAGGAAAATGTATTCCTTCACTAAAATATCATTCCAACATATTTATCATGAAGGAAATAGATTGGATGATATATTTGCTAACAAAGGTGTGAAGGCTATAGACTTTAATGTGGTTGAAGAATCAACCAATCTTGAAGCTCAAATATTTCATATTATGAAAGGGGACTATGATCCCTATCCCATATCTCTATAATGATGAAAACTAAGGATGATGTGGCTTATAGGATGATGTCTCTGGAAATGATGAATATTAGACTCGTGCAAACATAACTTCTAATAACTCCAAAGATTGGATTGATAGGGATAATCCTTTTATCATCTTGAGCTACTCGAACATATTTTGTAAAAGTGGTTTTTTGCATAGACTGTGGGACAAAAATTTGTTAGGTCGCAAGAGAAAGAAGTGTTACACCTGTAATATGGGAGGCGAACTTGTAAGAACAAAGCCATGCATGATTCCAGAAATGTCCCAGGAAGCTTCTGAGTTGTTGGAAAAGGCAGGTTTGATGATTTTTTCAAAATTTTGATGGTTTTGACGAAGATATGAGCATTCAGGTGGATAAAAATTGGTATGAGGGCCATGTATGTGTCCATAGGTTTTCTTTCACTATATCCCTAAAGTTTATTGCTAGAGTGACTGGATATCCCCTGGAAGGAAGGTGCATTTTTAAACCCAATTCCGATTATAGCTTGAGATTGACAACTTTATGCAAGGTAAGGGCACTCTTAAACAACTTCATAATGGATATGCTAGGGAGGATTTTCCTTCACCATATGATGAAATTTCCCTTTCTATTGATGTCTTACATAACCCTGGAAGGGCGTTACAAGGTTGTTTATGGGTATCATTTCCGATGTTTAATCACATAAGAAATTGAAGGCTTTACAACTTTACAAATTATTTTTATATCTCTCAAGCTAGATCTTTTGAGAAAGTTAGAAGAGGTACCTTTACTCATCATTTACATCAAGGGCTTATTAAAGCTATGCTTAAGTTTAAAACTCCTCTCATGGGGAAAAATGAAATATTTAGGGCCAAACTGATTAATCATAGACATGAAGATTTGGGGAAGAATGAAATTTCTAAAGCCAAGATTGATATCCCCTATATGGAGGATGTGGGGAAACCTGTGGCCAAAAGAACTAGGTCAAGTATGGAAAAAGAAAATTCTAAGAAAAATAGTAAGGAGAGTGGGGCTTCGGGACTTCATGAGAACATAGATGTTAGCTTGGATTGTGGAGACCAAAGAGATGAAAATGAGAAACAATTTAACAATGGGGGTGGGAAAGAGGATTGTGAAGAGGTTAATGGAAAAAATGAGGGTCAGACTTCCTAGAATATGGAAGAAGATATTGCAAACCTACATGATCTTAAAGTGGCACAGAAGAATTTTTTTACTGCCTAGGACTCGTTGGTTAAATCAAATGTTTTCTTGAAAGAGTTTGAACACTGCAGACTTAAATTAGACATCAACATACAAAAAAATAGCATGGTTACCATAGATTTTAGGGAGATCCAAGAGAAGGTTGAAAAACTCAATGTCATAGTCTTCAATGACCAATTAAAGAATGCAAATGAGAGATGTCTTTCCATGGAGCAAGAAATTTTGAAGATGAAGGAGATCATTTTACAGATTAGGGATGTCCACATTCTCAATGTTAAGAGCACCATACATCATCTTAAACTCTTGGCTAAAATGATCCATTCCATGGAAATTGCTAAGAAAATGAAAAAGGAAGGAACTGGGCCTAATGTTGGGATCATTGAACCTAACTTTTAATACCGAAAGACCACCATTGCCAGCTTGGTAAACGAGTGGAAAAAATACATGAACATAGTGGGAGATATAATAAAATAATGAATGGTTGTTTATTATTTATTTCTTGGTGGCAATGAGACCTTTTGTTTTATTGTTAGTTTTCATGCCTTTGCTATTAGTTTGGTCTAGATGGACTGTTAGTTTGGTTAGTATAGACACTAGTTTTTATATGCTTTTGATATAGTGGGGCTCAAATGGTTATACCCTTGGCCTCATTTTTTGTGCTCTAGATCTTCATATTTTGTACGGGGTAGGTTCCCTCAACCCTTTTTACCTCTAATAAAAAAATTGGTTTTCACAAATTGTAATATCATTTTTGGATAGGCACATGACATGAAAATTCAAATATGTTTTGACATAAAAAATCAGATTACAAAAATATATTTCTACCCATTAGCTAATTTACTTTTGAGAAACTTTCGAATAATAGCCACAATAATTCTTGGTGGCATGTGCCTATAGGCACCATTTTCCCTTTATAAAAATGAAAAAAGGAAAAGGCTTTCATATGGAAAGTTTGATATTACAATTTTGAAGTTAACATGGTTTATGATTTAGAGGTGTTTTTCGAGGTGGAATGAAGAGACAAATGCAAAAAAACCGGTTTTTCCTAATTCTTAAGAACATATTTCATATCATTGTGAATAATTTACACATATAAATACAAATAAAATGTAGCAAAAAAATGAAAAAGATAAATATAGATTGAAATGAAGTACCATACAAATGAATGGTTTTATCATTATATCTAACTTAAAATAATTTTAAGTCACAAATAAAGTAACTATTTGCATCGAGAATTAAGTAGCCAAAACACTTCGTATATATGCGATATGGAATTTTTTTCTGTACGCGGAGCAGTATTAGATACAACAATACATGCAATATATAAAAAAATTAAAAATATAAATTTTACATTGATAAATAGAACTAACCATGCAGTATAATATAGTAACTCCAAATATCGGGACTTGTAAGTTTATTTAGAAATTCTATTATAGACAAAAACATTTTAAAAAGTGACAGGGAATATCAAATCGTAGTAACAACAGTTTTAGGAGTGTGAACAAATTCTCATATGTAAGAGTGCATCAACATCGGGCATCACTTCATTTCTGGAGGAAATTTAATGCTTACCTACCACACAACAGTATATAGATAAATTCTTTGGTTCAAATCATGTTTGGAGGCTATAAAAGTGTGTTGCAAAAGGTAAGGTTTGGAGGATCTCGATAGGCAAGATTTGGTCTAGGCCACTTGACCTTAACACATGCACTATGGATTTCTATTACCAACTTACTCTTCGTATTGAATGTTACATTGTGCCCTTTGATCCATTTGTGTGTTTCATTGTAACTCTACCAAGCTTTGCAATAGTTGAGTTTATCATGTATTCTGACTCTTGTCTCCCGATCATCAACTCCCAACCCCTATTTCTTGACCCTTGACTCCCGAACCTTGTTTCCCGACACATGTCTCTTGATCCTTGACTCCCGACCCTTGACTCCGACCCTTAACTTCCGACCCCTATTTCCCAACTCTTGACTCCAGCACCCTTATTTCCTAAAACCCGTCTCGTGACCCTTGACTCTCGACTCTCAACTTCTAACACTTGGCACCAGCCCCAACTCCCGATCAGTATTGGCAATCTCCTACCCTTCACCATTCCAATTTTCTTGTTTTTTTACCTCTGATTCATTCTACACTAACTAAGAGGATTATCCTCACATGTCAAGTTGTACCCCCCTCCACAAATCCCTTGCCTACCCGCCTTGTTCACTGTCAACCTGAAATTTTATTTATTAAATAAATTGGGGAGTTAGAACTATGACAGAATAATAATATTGAGCAAAAATTTAACATGGTTAAGAGGAAAGGAAATGTCTAATACATTAAACAATAGTAGATTCAAGTGATGATGATTAATAAAATATGAGTATAGAAAAAGGTTGCACTTATTTAATGCTTCATACTTTATAGAAGAGATGGAAAAATATTTAAATCCAAGAAAGATAGGACAAAAATGATTTCAATCTATCTCCTTTTTCCAAATGACTATGCATACACTTGGTCTAAATATTCAAAACCCACAAATCCAAGAATGATGGAAAAAACAATGCCAACACAATGGAAAAATAAGAAACATAGCAGAGATAAACCACAAATAGTTAAGGACGTGTTGATCATGCCCCTACTCTATTCTACGAGGATCTCTATGGCTTAGATATGCCTGCATCTCGACAAGATTTTTATCTATGACTCAAATCACTTCTATTTGGTCTCTCTTGTGTGGTCAAATTTTTGAAATGAAAAAATGTATATGTGGTTTGTGGAGTCAAACAACTTGGGGAAAATTTTTACTAGCATACAAAAGTGGGAAATGGGTGTGGGTCAATGTAAAGTAATATCGAGTAATAATAAAACAAAAGATTTCATGAATAAAATGGGGCTCTAAAGAATACATCAAGATCAAAATATGAAAACTACTCCACTTAAACAAAGGGCTAAAACTCAAACCAAAAATGGAGCACACAATTAGAAGGCATATGAATATAAAGATAAAAGAGTGGAAGAATTATACATCCCTACTTCCACTCCTCTTACATGGTCATCCTATTTATATGTGCAAGAGTTGATGAAAGTGAAAAATATAATGGAATGCATGGAATCCCAGGAGCAAGAGAAAAATTTCAAGATCCAAGAGGTTGTAACAACAAACTATAATCTTGCAGAAGATAACAAAGTGTTAAAAGAGCAAGTGAAAACTTCAAGCAACATTAAAAATAGGAAAACATGAATGGAAAAAAATGAAAAATGATAATGAAAGGGTGAAAACAACCTATCAGGACATGTTAGCATAAAAAAATGGGTATGAGTGCAACAAACCTAAAAAAATAGAAATAAAATATCATACGGATCAAGGAACAAAGTCTCATTGCTTTTTGGATAAGGAATGTTCTAAAAATAAAAAAATTAAATGTAAATAAAATCAAGTCATGGTCTCATATTGTTAAGGGTCCTTCGAAAAAGGACAACGAGGTAGAATGCAAGAAAGAGCACATAGAGAAAGGAAGGAGAGGATAAAAACTCTAATTATCAAATGGGTAAAATAGTATGACAAGAATGAAAATAAATTAGTTCTGGCAAGTGAAGTTTCAAGAGACAAACTACAATGGTAAGGACCATTCATGAAAGCAAGAAGAGTTGGAAAGGTAGATGAAGAAAGGGATAGACCTATCAAAGTGGTCATGAGGAGATTAGAAGACAAGTAATAAATTTTGGGTAAGAAGGAACTGTTGAGGGGATTAAATTTCTTTTTAGATGATTATTTAACTTCAACTCAATTGGAGGACAAAAGGAGATAATTAACTAAAGTAAGAGATGAAGGTAAAAGAGCATGTTTTTACAATGGAAAAACCATTATTAGAAAGATAATGTCATAATACTCTTCCCAAACTGATGACAATAAGAGAACAACAAAATTGATGTCAACAAGAAATGAGTTAGGCCAATTGTGGACGTAAAGTTAGGAGAACCATGCTTCGAGTTCTCAAAACCACAATAAATAGGAATAAGGGCCCTTTCAGGTATCGTTAAAACTTGCATGTTGGAATTTTAAAGGTTATCCTTGGAGAAGAGGACCTGAGTTAGGACCTATACCAGAAGGAAGATATGTAATTTGGCTTACGGAAACTCATGAACATGATGGTTGTAAGATTCCTTATTTTGAAGGATATAGGAAGTTTGCAGTTTGGAATGAGGTAGCTAGTGATGGGAAAGGTTTTGAAGTTATAATGGTTTTAGTTAGAGAAGTGGAGGGTAATAATATTCAATAGGTAAAACAGGGCACAAAAAATTAGTTCATTTGGGTTAGAATATCAAAAATATGAGTAACATTAGAATAGTTGTTTGTTACTTTGCACCTCAGGTCTCAAAAACATACAAAAGAGGTGGGCTAGATGGGAAAGACCCTTATGTAGCCCTAAAGAAAGATATTTAAGAGTTTTCACAACAAGGAGAAGTTCTTATTTTATGTGATTTCAATGCAAGGAATAAAAATGAGCAAGCTTACACAAGGAGAACCATAATCCACTATGGCTCATGAAAGAAAATAATCGGTAGTGGGAAAGATGGTTGGAAGAAAACCGAAATATCAATCATATTGGTGAAGAATTATTAACTCTATGTGGCATGTTTGATCTAATTATTTGTAATGATATGGAAAGATGGCATGAATAGGGCAAGTGTTGTTGAAAATGCAATTTTATCGAAAGTCTAATCAATAGGAAAAAATAAGTGGACATTGATGATTCTATCAGGGACCTAAAGTCGATCATAATCTAATTTCCATAGTGTTAGATTGGTCAAGCAAGAATCAGCTCATAAGGAAAGAACTATCTCAACATCTACCAAAAAGGAAGGATCCTTGTAACATAAGCAAACAAAGTGATGTCTTCATAATGGTGTTGATTCATTTGATGCAAGAGGGGGAAGTAAGATCACAAGGCCTTAAAATATATAAGTTAATAAACATCATTAAAAATTCACAAGTTGTAAAAGAATAAAAAATAAGAAGAAGCAAAAAAATTATTTTCCGGTTAATAGATGGTTTGATGAGGATTGTAAAGCGGGAGGGATATTAAAAAGAAACAGGAAAAGAGAAGTTGAGCAAAAAGTTGTATAAACAGATCATAAAGAAGAAAAAAATGAGTTTATGATCATAAGGAGGGAAAAGCTTATACACTTAGGGAAACATAACCCAAAATTATTTCAGAAGGAGCTTCAATCAAATAAAAAAATGCAGATGACAACAATATCATAGCTAATCAGTGGTTTGAGTTTGCAAAACAACTTTACGAATACGATCCAGAATTTGAAGGCCCCCTTTGATCAACATGACAAAAAAATTTTACCGTACAAGAAGTGGAAGAGGGTATTATGAAATTGGGTATTGGAAAAGCTAAAGAATTGGATGAATTTCAGGTAGAATATTTAATACGGGAAAATAATTTCTCCCTCCTCACATTGTCGATATATTCAACAACATCAATCAACAAGGTTTTCCTGGAGATTATACTACTAGTCTTGCGATACCTATTTTTAAGAGTGGAGATGTTAAAAATCCTTCTAATTATATAACCATCATGATCAACCCTTTGTTTGTAAATTTTTTTGGTAGCATGGTGGAATGCATAATCAGCAAGTGGGCAGAAGAAGAAGGCAAGAGAGAAAAAGGGAAAGAAGGATTCAGACATGAGTATTCAACAATAGATCATGGTATCACTTTAAGGAACATTATTGAAAATGTTTGGGCTTATAAAGAGGAAGCTTTCTGATATTTTTTTGACTTCAAGAAGGCTTTTGAAACAATTCCTAGGAGTAATCTATGGGACAGAATGAAGGATATTGGTATTCAAACACATCACACAACAATTGTTCATAGACTTTATGAAAAGGTATGAGTAAAAATTAGAACTCACACTGGTATCTCAAAAATTTTCAAGAGTGATATTGGGGTTAAACAAGGATTCCCATTATTGCCTACTTTATTTGTCATATATATCAAAAAACTCTAGAAAGGTTAAATATGCAGAGTGAAGATGGTGTTCCCCTAGGAGAGTATGATATATGAATTATCCTATATGTTGATGATCTTATCTTGATTTAGAGCTCCACTCAAGGCCTTCAAAAGCATTTATATGTGTTTTGAGAACTTTTGAAAAGAATTTGGTAATGGTTCGTTGGTATTTCCAATCATTTAACAAACAGATTCAATTGTCGGTTTCGTTCTCAAACTAGTGTTGTGTCCTAAGCTGTATACAATGAATTTGGATGTAACACAGTTGTTGCAGTGATTCTATTTTGGGGGGTTTCAGTTGTTATTGATCTCTTGTTTCTCTTCTATGCTACGGAAAGTAAATGCACCTATAAGATACTGAAATGAAAGACAAAATTTAGTAATTACATCTATTCTACTGAAACAAATTATCTATAACAAAAATTCTTTCAAAGGAAACTATTAAATTGAATTGAAATACGGACACGAATTGAAATGATCACATGAATTGGAATGATAGAAAGGAAATTTACTAAAATAAGGAAATATCGCATTCAAATAATCATTCAAATCAAACTTATCAGAAATAATGATCATGCATGAAATATCAACCCTCCAATCTCCTCGGGTGAGTGGGACCTTGCTCTCCTTCGGGATTGAGGTACTTCAACACCAATGAATACTCAAAACAACATATAGATTATATTGATTTGAGTAAGTTCAAAACATGTTTCACCATAAAACTGTAAAATAACTACCAATTGGTATATAGAACTGTAATGAATACTATCAACTACTAACTATGAAACAATTTCAAGAAGGTATCTTTATAGACACAATTAGTTACAAATCATGCCACAATGATAGGCCACAGATTCAACTAAATAACAACCTAATTAAAGCTCAATGAAACCTTGTAATATAGCTAAAAATAGGGCCCTCGTTTGTAGGCTACTATAGGAAAATCCTCTAGAATGACATGGTGGTGAGAGACTCGGTCTTCTTGACTATTACTTCCTCAAAATTGGCAAAGAATGCACTTTATCAACCTGCACATGTCATCACATTACTCACAAAATTAGTTAGTGGGAACTTCTATGGTCATTAGTTCACATGAGACAAGAACAAGAGAAATGCATCAATCTTACTAAGGATATAACTATCTAGAACATCCCCAATGCATTAATTAACATAATTAGGAGAAAATCAATAGTCATATGGATGATATAATAAGTCAATTTATGCACTCATCATCTCCCTTGAACTTTACATTTTGCATGTCCTTATGCAAACTCATCTTTGCCTACTCTTTGTCCAAGTTATTGTGCCATATCATACTCCTCGAATTGGTCTGCATATTGATTTCTTATCCCCTTACACCCCTGAGTTTCCAGGATAACATATTCCCATGCTTTGAAACTGTTGTGAGATTTAGCAGTTGTATTCTGACAAGTAGTCATGGGACTAAGAATAATGGGAGGTCTCACATGCATGCCGACCCACTCATTATTGTATTCTTTCACACCCTTCTCTGCCAACTACCTGATGATTATAACAAGTGCATCTCCCCTCCTCATACTCCAATTGAGGTTTTGTGGAGAGATCACTTCCCTTATCTTCAATGGTAAGCTCAAAGTATCCCATATTTTTCACAAGCCTTTAGATCTTCACCAAAATTCTACTGACAATAAATTTCAAAATCCTGAACATATTTGGCTAAAATATCGGAAGTATTATTTCCAATGTCACCTAATAATACAGAGACCTGAAATCCTTTTTCATTGAAACATCGTTGTGGTGGGTAGGTCGAATATAAAAACCAATGGTTCAGGTTGTTTGATTAAAAATATTTTTTTCTCACCCCATATAATCTGGTTCCTAACCAATGACTGAAAATCCTTTAATTGAAACTCCCTCATAGACAAATTGATGAAGAAGTCAGGGACATTTATAACCAACATTTTATGAAGATAAAATTCACCCAATAGATTTTATATTTATGGAGTACTCTTTTTATAGATTTATAAACATGTTTTGTCATCAAGAGCCTCACGGGAATCCCCACAACACATACTTTTCAATTTCCATGCATAAAACTATTCTTGAAGAAATAGATTGTAAATGGAAGAAGGTTTCCTAAAATCTAGAAGTTTTCAAGCTAGAGGAAAAATAGACTCCACAATTGATTCCAATTTCTTATTTTCTTGGACCAACTCATTATTTCAAAGGGAAAATTGGTCATGATGAGCAAAAAAATTATTCCATGCTTATAATCCAATATTAGTTTTCCTTTTTAAATTATCAACTTCAATTTTCAAGACAGTTATTTCCATAAATTTTTCAACAGTTTACTAGAACAAATTAATTTTGCATAGAAAACTTAGTATCTTCCACACCTTTGGATTCTTCTTCAAAGTATCAATTTAATTCTGATACTACTTCAAAAATACATCTTCATGTGATTCTAGGTGACCAACCTCCGTTGCGCAGCAGCCGGAGCTCCATTCGCATTTTTGCGCTACAGGTATTTCCAGAGCTACAGACATAGTTTTCAGAGCTTCGCCAATGTCTGACATATCAATGTCAGGGCACTATTCTTCAGGAATAGTTGTCATAAATTCATCATCCTTCAATTTTTCACCAGGAGTGGATAAAGTACCAGCCTCATCAATCTCTTCCAAAATGGGGGCGGAACCCTCATTAAACAATGCAAATGAGAAAATTTAGGTCTCCTTGAGGTACAAGAACTTATTAGTATTAATGACATAACAGAATGATATGGTAAGGTGTTCTTCCCCTTGGAAGCTTGTAGCACATAAAGCTAGTTGTCCTTAGTGGTAGATTATTCCATGGATTCATTTGAAGGTCGAGGATTCGACTCGAGCTTAGGCTAAACATTGGGATATGGTTCCTTCTTGATTTTATTTTGTTTCAAACTCTCCCCTACACTCATTTTTTCTATCTTCCTCTTAGGCCTATAAAAATCCTGATGTGCACATATTAACTAGATGAGGCCTAGGTGCTTCAAGGCAGCTCTACCACCTCCATTCTTATATTTTTGACCCACTTTTATGACAACATCTGCAAGATATTATGGAATATTGACCTTCATCTCAAGGTTTGTATGACCCTTCTTCAAATGAGTAAGAATTTTCAATGTGTCACCCCTAAGCACCGATGGTTGGCCATCATAGATAAAATATTTGTTAACCCATGTAGCTACTTCCTTCCAGTGACCCGAAAAACTCTCCCACTTAATACCCTTTTGAGTACCATAGGAAGTAAGGATTATTTTGGAAGATCTTCCCTTCATCATGAAACAGTGGTATTAAATCCTTAAGTGGGGCATTAGTTACAAATTTGAGCCCAAAATCTAGGAGGCCAGATATGGTAGCAATAATGTGGTTGTTTATCTCAATTCTCTTACCTCCTATCCGAGAGTATGTGGCCTCAAAATTTATCAAGAATTCATCAACTAAATATTCATCAAAACCCTCAAATTTTTGGATAAAGTCTAACCAACCTGAGTCATGGAATACTTGGGAGATGACAACATTTCATAGAAGAGGCTCTGGAGACTCTGGTTATGACTTCTTCTTCTACCCCATAGCTTAAATAAGTCTGGATGGAATTATAGAAAAATAGAGAAGGTTTATGCGAAGAAAACAAAAAAATTGCATGAAATAGTGGTAGTGGAAGTTTGAACTATATTTTGAGCTCCAAATAGCATTGATTTGACGTAAAAACGACGATGAAAAAGTGTGATAGTACTTAATTAGGACATAAGGGTTCAATTCTTCACATGGCTCCTATATGATCATCATGAATGTGTATGCCACCTGTCTTTCTTAGAATAATGTGACACATGCCGTTTAATTTCCCACTAATACTCATTATCTCCCACTTCACGTCATGAGATTTGATTTGACATCTAAAATAAATGCATTGGAAATGGGACTTTGATTTTTTCATTTTTAAATAAATGCAATGGGGTTTCTAAAGAGTTAATATCCATAGCAAGGGATGAATACACGTCACCTTGTCAGCTCAACTCTCCTTTGACCATTAGCACTTCACATCATGTATTTGAAGAATAATTGTGATTAATACACATTTTAATAATTTACATCCTTAACCTTTATTGAAAGCATGAAATAAAATAAGACAAACTATGATCTAGGGGGAAGAGGATCAAAACTATGATCTTCTTCCTTTATTTGAATTCAAAACAAACTATTCATGGTGGGAAGAGCTATAGTCTTCCATTGAATCAATTTTTGCATAAAAATATGTCTTTAGTGAAAGTCTCTTTATACTTGGGGTGGTTGATACATTCTAAATAAATGACCATTCACTAGAAAGGTTCTTATGTCACCATTGATAGGTAAAAGTCTCACAGATCCATTATCATTAAATTTTTCAATTTGATAGGGTCCCAACCATCTTGTCCTCAACTTTCCTTTGAATTGTTGATCCTTTGAGTCAAACAATAAGACCCATTCTCCTTCAATGAACTTATTGTTTTAGATATGAGCATCATGCCAATATTTTCTCTGATGTTGGAGGATTTTTGTTTGTTGTTATGCCTCCATCTGTATTTCATCAAGTTCATTCAACTGCAACACTCTCTCACGTTGAGCTTCATCCAGTTCAATTCCAATCTTCAAAGCTATCCTCCAAGTTTGTAATTCAAATTCTACATGAAGCAATGGCTTCTTCTCGTATACCAATTCATATGGGGAAAAACCAGTGGTGGTTTTTTAGGTGGTATTGTATGCCCAAACTTCTTCAGAAACCTTGGCACCTAATTTTGCATGCATGCATTGAAAAATTTAGTTAAGATATTCTCCAGCTCTCTGTTTGTGACTTCCACCTACCCATTGGATTGGGGTGGTATGGTGATGATTTTCTATGCTTGATTTGGTATATCTTTAGGAAGGCCTCAATCATGTTGGACACAAATTGAGGGCCTTGATTAGATATAACTGCTCCCATTGCTATAGTGGTGGGAAGAGCTATAGTCTTGGTATATTCGTGGTGGGAAGAACTATAGTCTTCCATTGAATTAATTTTTGCATAACAATATGTCTTTAGTGAAAGTCTCTTTATACTTTGGGGTGGTTGATACATTCTAAATAAATGAACATTAACTAGAAAGGTTCTTATGTCACCATTGATCGAGTAAAAGTATCACGATCCATTATCATTAACTTTTTCAATTTGATAGGGTCCCAACCATCTTTTCCTCAACTTTCCTTTGAATTGTTGATCCTTTGAGTCAAACAATAAGACCCATTCTCCTTCATTGAACTTATTGTTTTAGATATGAGCTTCATGCCAAGATTTTCTCTGATGTTGGAGGATTTTTGTTTGTTGTTGTGCCTCCATCCGTATTTCATCAAGTTCATTCAACTACAACACTCTCTCACGTTGAGCTTCATCCAGTTTAATTCCAATCTTCAAAGCTATCCTCCAAGTTTGTAATTCAAATTCTATAGGAAGCAATGGATTTTTCCCATATACCAATTCATATGGGGAAAAACCAGTGGTGGTTTTAGGTGCTATTCTATGCCCAAACTTCTTCAGAAACCTTGGCACCTAATTTTTCATGCATGCATTGACAAATTTAGTTAAGATATTCTCCATCTCTCTGTTTGTGACTTCCACCTACCCATTGGATTGGGGTGGTATGGTGATGATTTTCTATGCTTTATTTGGTATATCTTTATGGAAGGCCTCAATCATGTTGGACACAAATTGAGGGCCTTGATTAGATATAACCTTGCTCCCATTGCTATGTTAGAAGCATCAGTGGGGATATGAAAAGGCTATCCCCAATTAGGTCCTCCCGAAATCAGGGCAATGGTCAATTTCTCCTTGATAATTTCAAAATATTTTTGAAATTAAGGAGTCCATTCAAAAGCACAATCCTTGGAAAGAAATGTAAACATTGGTGTAATTATTTTACTAAAATCTTGGATAAATCGTTCCTTTCCTATCTCAAAAATTACTTGTTTAGTATCTCTCAGAATAACAAGTTTTGTGTCAACAATAAAAGAGTTCAAGGGACAAGAATGAGGTTGTATCATGTGAAGAATAGTCATGTTTTCAAGGGATACAACCTTGGCTAGAGGGAAATGAAAGTCAGTGGTTGTATGTTCCTCATGGTAATCATAAATCTCTTCACAATTTTCAATGGAAATGTCACTTACCAAGGTGATGTTATCCATTGAGTTCAAAATAGTCATTTCCGTAGCCATAGTTTGGATTTTCGTAGCCATAGTTCTTGTTTCCATAGCCACAATATCGTCTCTATTAGACATTGAGTATGGATCCAAAATTTCTTCCAGATGATTTTTCACTGGAATGGTGGCCAGATAAGAAGAACTCATGTTATTAGTATTTGAAAAATCTACCCACACACGTTCATAAACATCCACATGAGGCTAAGTAGGATGATAAAGGGAAAAATTATTTTATTTTTTCCCATTTGAAATGGTCATTTTTCTTGACCTACAGTCAATGTATGCAATAATAATAGTTAACCAAGGTCTTCCTAAGATGACTGGGTATCCTAACTTCTGGGCTTTAGGCTGTAAGACCATGAAATCTACAAGATACTCCCTAGATTCAAAAGTGATGAAAACATCCTCAATTACTCCATTTGGTACAACAATATATTGATATGCCAATTGGAGGATAGTATTGGTTGGCTACAATCTTGTCAATGACAATAAATTAAACATATCTTTTGTTATGACATTAATTGCAGTGCCAAGATCAATGAGAATGTTAGATATTGACTGACCATTCACACAAATAGTAATGACCGGACTCCCAAGATCCCCATATTTTGGTGAAAGAAGTTTTCCAACCACAAAATCAGCTAGATTACCTACTACTTTGACTATTTTTTGGTATTTCCTCTTCCTTCCCGGTGTCTTTATGCAATGGTTTAATTAAGGAATGTCCCTTATTGCTCTTAGAAGCAAGACCTCAATGTTCATATTTTTCAACTCCTGAACCAATGTTGTTTCTTCCTCATTCTATACTTCTTTTAATCTCTCTGGAAAAGGAGCAACATGTATATTCTTATCTTCATCCTGATTGTTCCTAGTGGCCCACGTATGTGAATATGTCCAGTTTCTTCATTTTTCTCGGTATCCTCTCATTTTCCTCCAGTTACCTCTCATTTTCCTTAGGTATTTATGTTATAACTATGGGATGATTTTTTATTGTTCTTCCACACCTCGACTGTACATTATTAATGGCATTCAATTGCGTTATCTCACCCCTGTCTGCTTCATTAATTAAATTTGTTTGTTAATTTCTAGGGTTTGAGAAAACTGGGATGGGAGTTGAGTTTTTACGGAATTCCCTTGCTGATAATTTTATTTTGGTGGAGACATTAAATCTTTTTGTTGTGTAAACCTCCTTGGCTAATTAGAATTCTGTTGAGGTGCCCATTGTTGATTTTTCCATGGTGGTGTATTGGTTGGTGGTGCCCAACCTTGCTGATTGTATGGAGGCACCCATGGTGGTGGTTGTGGGTAAGCCATCTAGTTTGGTGGTGTCTAGTCAAGTTGTCCCTAAGTTGGTGGAGGAGCGTGATTGGGCCATGACATCATCCGGGGTTCTGAGCAGGTATAGGGGCATAAGTAGATTGGTTATTTTATCTCTGCATGAATTTTACCTCTATATTTGATTGAGTTATGACATTTAATATTTATTTGAGATGAGGTAGGAGGGTACAATGATTGGTATCATGATTAGGAACATAAAAAATTAGGCACATGTTTGTGATATCTAAAGGACATTCCTTCAAAGGATGCCTTTTCTTGCATCTAGGACAATATATATCTAAAGGTTCCTTTGCAGCAATGTTCTTGGCTTCCATCCCATCTATGGTTGAAATTAATCGTTGACAAGATGTTTGTTTTCATGTTAGCCATTTCTTCTAGAAGTCATGAGGTACCTAGGGCATTCTTTAATGTTTTCCTTCACTTTATACCTCCCTGTGTTCTAGAGTAACTCCTACACAACTCAACAATCCGTGTCATGGTGAGTTTGTGCACATCACCTCCTCCCATGAGATGGAGGGAGTATTTCGTTTCTTTCTCAAGTCCTTTAAGGAAAACCATCTTAGTGATTTCTAGAATTCAACTCATAACCACTCCTTCTAAGGAAAAAGAGGACTATGTCCAAATAATATTCTAGATTTCCATCTTCTTTTTTATTTATCTGAAAGAAATTCTCCCTCCTATCTCTCCCCCTGCAGTATTCTTGGTATTTTTCCAAAAATGAATTTTCCATCTGTACCCATGTACGAATAGAATTAAAGGGAAATCCCATAAACCAACTCATGGCAGAGTCTTTGAGGGTGGAAGGAAAAGGTTTGAATATTTGGTTATCAGTTTTGTAAATTATTGTGGTGATTCTCTTTTGGGGGGTTTCAGTTGTTATTCCTCTTTTGTTTCTCTTGTATGCTACGGAAAGTAAATTCAACTCTATGCTACATAAATGAAAGATAAAATTCAGGGAATACATCTATTCTACTGAAACAACGTTGTTGTAGTAAAAATGCTTTCAAAGGAAACTATTTAACTGAATTGAAATACACAAATGAATTAAAATGCTTACATGAATTGAAATTACGAAAGAAAATTTACTAAATCAAGGAAATCGCATTTGAATAATCATTCAAATCAAAGTACTGGAACTTAAACTTATCATAAAGAATGATCATACACAAAATATCAACCCTCCAGTCTCCTCGGGTGAGTGGGCTCTTTCTCTCCTTCGGGATTGAGGTACTGTAACACCAATGAATAATCCAAAAACATATAGATTATATTTCTTCAAATAAGTTCAAAACATGTTTCACCATAAAACTGTAAAATAATTACCAATGGTGTATAGAAATGTACTGAAGACTATCAACTACTAACTATGAAACAATTTCAAGAAGGTTTCTTTGTAGTCATTATTAGTTACATATCATGCCAAAATGATAGGCCACTGATTCAACTAAATAAAAACCTAATTAAAGCTCAATGATATAGCTAAAAATAGGGCCCTCATATATAGGTTGCTATAGGAAAATCCTCTAGAATGACACGGTGGCGAGAGACTCAATCTTCTTGATTGTCACTTCCTCAAAATTGGAAAAGAATGCTCTTTATCAACCTGCACACGTCATCACATCACTCATAAAATAATTTAGTGGGAAATTATACAATAATTAGTTCACATGAGACAAGAGAAAGAGAAATGCATCAATATTATTAAGGATATAACTATCTAGAACATCCCCAATGAATTAACATAATTAGGAGCAAATCAATATTCATATGGATGATATAATACGTCAATTTATTCACTCATTGGTGGGGATGCAAGTTGACACCAATAATACCAAGATTATGATCTTCTCCAATAGAAATAAAAGAACTCAATATGATTTCTATTTTGATGGAAAATGTTTACATGAAGTAACAAAGTATAAATATCTTGGTGTAGACTTTAATAACAATCTCGTTGGGAGATTTGTAGAAAAAAGAGAACTTTATAGGGGTTGAGAGATTTTTAATGCTTTCCAAAACAAATGTAGAGAGGCAAAATTATGGGATTGGAAAACTATGCATACTTTGTTTGGGATAAATATTAGATAGATCATAACTCAAAATTCTGTATTTATCTTCAATTTACCTAATTATTTTTAAGCTAATTCACTTAAATGTATCATTTTATAAAAGTACCTCAATCAACTATCTGATTTTACACAACTCATTAAACGAAAATTTTTAAGTCAATAACAATATAATTCCTTGCTTTGATTCAAGAGAACTTTATTAATCTATATGTTTAAAAAAGAACTTTATTTCTCCACAATATCCAAAAATTGAATACAAAATTTATATTTCCTTTCCAAAAATAATTCAATAACTTTAGAGGCCATAATACTTCCAAAAACATTATACAGTGAAGCGTAAGCTTGCTTTTACAATCAGTCAAATAATAATTACAAATTTTAGATATAATCAACTAGAATCAACATAACCAAGTTAAAATCATCTGCCATATAAGACTTAAATCATATCATCTGTAAAAATGTTACGTAATGGCTAGTTCAAAAGAACTGGCATGAAAAAATTCATCACTCTTATATTTACAATTTATAACATCAAAATATTTCAATGAACATAGTTTAGTTATAATATCATATTCAAAATCCCATTAAAGATCAATAAACTATTTCCCTTTTATTTCTTTTTCCTAATCTTCATAAATCATAAGAAAAAGAATATATGATTTTCAACTCAAAATCATTTAAAGCTTATAACATATTACAAAACAAATCATAGGAATGAATTGAAAATTTCATAAACATATTTAATTATGTTTCCTCATACAATCAGGGTTATAAAATAACAATGAGGTAAGTATTATCTACTCACTAAACATTCATCATTATCTCAACCTTCATAACGTATTTTTTTGTCAAAGATAACAAACAATCCAATCAACCAACATCCAAGGTTCTCATAATTGTTTTAAGAAGAAGAAAGTATAAAAACAATTAAGTCTTTTTTAATAATAATAATAATAATAACAATGATTATTCGGTAGTAATAATAATAAAATATTCCATCACAATACCTTAATATTATCAAACTACCTTAACCAAATCGAAATGGATCTATTATATCCACAAGTGATAATAATAAAATACACCATCACAATAACTTAATATTATCAAACTACCTTAACCAAATCAATACATATTTATTCTATATAGAAGTGATAATAATAAACTATACCATCACAATACCTTAAATTTATCAAACTACCTTAACCAAATCGAAACACATTTATTTTAACCCAAAGCAGTAAAAATACAAGCTTGATTTCCAAGACACAAGACGGTGAAGGAATGGACCAAGTCTAAGGTCAAATTTGAGTATCAGCCATTCGGGATAAGCCCATAAAGTGTTCACAAACCGTATGCATCCATACCATGTGGGTTCGACTGCAACCCAAACCCAAATGACATTAACCATTATTTTGGATCAAGAAGGTTCAGAAAGAGTTGGGAATCGGGATAATAAAATATCATGAAGTATCGATCACGGAATGGTCATTCTAATTGATTCGATTCTCGCAAACTCTTTCATGGTATCAGAGCAAGTTCGCAAACTCTTTTTTTTACTTGCGATATCTCCTAAGTCATTTTTGGCAAGTTCGATCTTCTTCATACCCCGTGAGCGTGAGTTGTGTTTTTTCCTATGGCTCGGGTGAGTCCTTCTCCTCCCTGGCTTGCATTTTTTTGTGCTTGGAGAAATCATCCTTGCTTTGTGTGACTCGTTTTTTTGGCTCTAGCCTTTGCTCCGTTCGCCCTCTTCCCCGAGCTCCATGTGGTTTCCCTGGTGCCCTTTTCTTCACATCACCCTACCTTGGATTTCCTGCTTTCTGGGATCCATTCTCGACCGCGTCTTTGAGTTATCTTGCTCGCCCCTAAAAACTGAGCCCAACAGCTCCTTCCTATCTTCCCGAGCCCGAACGCCTCCACAAAGCTCGGGATCCTCCACAAATCTCAGCTTTGCTCCAACAACCTCCACACAAATGGTAAGTTGTTATTTTTTCATTTATTTCATTCCAACAACCGTAGTTTGTAAAAATTTATTTTTGGTAAGTTTTTTTAAAATTTTCCTTTTGGTGGGATTTTTTAAAAAGTGGGCATTTAATTTTATTTAAGGCAAGGTTAATTGGAAATTTTAAATTGTAAGTGGGACACACTTTAATTTGATTTCTTTTCAAAAGGAAAGGATTTAAATATTTATATAAGGTTTAATTTTAATTAGATCTTAATTACCGTTTCTCTATTAATCGTAATTAATTATATCTAATTATATTAAATCTAGTTTTATTAATTACGAATCCCATTTACAATTAGTACATCATTTAAAATCATCTTTAACAATAATGTTAAATTGTCATTTTTTTTCTTTCTTATATCTTTAAAATTAGCCAAATTGGACGTTTCTAAATGATAATTTTTTTAGGTGTTATTGTCAATTTTCTTTACTAATCATGCACTCAAGTGTGCAATGACACTCTGAGCACTCCTTGTCTTCTGCGTGCCTTTTCGGTGTTCTGAAGATCATATAAAATCATTCTGAGTTCATCTAAACTTGTATTTTTCCCTTATTATTGCTTGCAACGAGGGATCGCGTTCGTAACCTTTTTTGTAGCAAGGGGGTATCCTTTGTGACGTGAGACACTCTTTCTCACAACCAGGATTTATTTTCACCTCCTTCCTTGTCTTTTGCTTTGTGCTTGTTTACGGTGTCTTATTTTGCTACGCTCCATGAAACACTGTTGTGGTCTCCTCTCTTGTGCATTATTACATTGATTGCAAGTCGAGTTACCAAGTGTTTCCAACCACATGCACTGCACTCCAATTGTAATCAAAATGCTAAACTATAAAGTGCCAAAAATAGGGGTTGTTATATTGTCCTGGGTGGTTGTGTTTCTCTTCTACATTTCTTTCTCTCTCTTCACTATGGATGCACTTTCAATTCCTTTGCTTATGTCATTCAACTTCTTCAAATGGAGATTGAAAATGATTATGAAACTAAGGGGTAAAGGGTTATATTACATCACCATGGGAACTGAGACTGAACCAGATGACGACCCTGAAAAATCTAAGTGGTTAAACCATAGTGATGAAGCTTTAGGTATTCTTTGAATGTTTTTTTCTCTTGACTTGCTCTTCCACATTGAGGCATCTAAAACACCTAAATATGCATGGACAACAAGATGACATGAGATTGCATGAGTTGGAAAACGAACTACTAGGTTAAATCCTAGTGACTTTGCAAACCTACAAGCTTTCTTATCGAAATTTTTCCACATTAGATTGTTGTTAAAGAGATGTCAAGTAGAGAAGAAAGATTCTCAAATGATCTTGTCGATTCTCTCTAAGCTAGGACCGAATATTTTGTCTTCGTGTCAACTTTTTATGCTACAAAAGCTGCTTTGGGCGATGCTTGGACTATGCTAAAATGGTCCATGATAGTTCATATCTCTTCTCTACAGAATTCACAAACCCCATTCAAGTACATTACTATTCCCACTATTGACTAGTCACAGAAAGAAAATAATAACCCATATGACCTTAACACTCCTATTATTTTGAGTAAAAACATTTTCTGAACAAGAAATTCAAAGGTTTGAATGATTTTCAAAGGAATATTCTTCTTAAGAAGCATCTTCCTCATGACTACTTCTCCCAGTAGATCCCTTCTCCCTCTCCTCTGAGACTCGAAACCAAATTGTATGCCAATAAAGATAAATCTAAAGAAGGAGAAAAGAAGGAAGAGACACCAAGACAAAGAGATGATAAAAATATGGAACACAAGAAGTAGGAGGGGGAGCATTCCCTGAACAAGCAAAAAAAAAGATGAGGAAGAGATTAGTGAAAAGAAACAAGCCGAGGAAGAAGAAGGAGAAGAGAGTGAAGAAAGTGATGATGAGGAAGAGGATGTAGTTGAAGTATCAACCCCTGATTCAGGAAAAACTAGTGTTTTTAGGCCTAAATTGGATGTGAGAAGACCTTCTTCTTCTCTTGTGACTTCTACAGAGCAATCTAAGTCGATCAAACTCCTACTTCTCAAATTTATCTTGCTTTGCCTCCTCTGGAAACATAATAAGGGGATTCATTCACTGGGTTCAACCCATGGTAGAAAAAAAGAAGAGAAAGGATCATTCTAGGATTGAGGTTCCTAAATATGATGCAATAGCTTCTCTTCTCGGTACTTCTCCTCTTCCTCCCAAGAAAGCCAAAAATGCTTCTTGTTTTGTCTCGACTCTAGTAGACATAACTCCTACACATTTCCGGACCAAATGAGGATAAAAATGAGAAGGATATTTCAATATCGATTTCGAGCTAACTAGAATTTCCTTGGGAGAATCAACCCCCAAAGATGAAGTGCACAACCTTAGGGAAACTGTCTCTAAGGTTATTGAAAGGGTTGAGAAAGGAAAAAAACTCAAGAGTAGTTGGAGGAATAGGTGTAATTTTTTACAAATTTCATTAAATCCTTTCTATCATATGATAGTACTCTATTGGATTCGAATCCTCTGTCGAACTCCAACCAACTCCCACAACTATTGGCTTATATATGAAATAAATAATGGAAATCCATAAACATGCCACTCTTGGCAAAACATCTGAGGCTTAGGTGGAGAAAATTCTTGTCACAGATTCGAATTCATTGATGAATCTTGCAAGACCTATGACAACATTGTTTCAACCCAAGAACATATCAATTCAAGTATTGAAAACATTGATAATGAGATTAAAATTTGGGCAAATGTCATTCAAGATCTTCGCATTATGGCCCTTACAGATGAGAAATTTTTCTTTTGAGAATACTTTCAATGACTCTAAAAACAATCTTTCTAAAACTTGGTCTTTCAATGCTTGAGTGGAGAATGAAGGTCTTGGAAGAAGCCTCAATTGAGTTACAAAACGTGATTCAGAAAGGAGAATATTTTAAGGCAAATATTTTTGCAACCATGTAGGCTCTTCATTGTCAAAATTTTTAAGGAAAATCCATCTGAAAGGATTTTTTTTGATCATATAAAAAAGATATTATCACGCTCATCAAGGATAATTTGTTTAAAAAAAATTGTTAACAATGAAAAGATGGAAGAATTATTAGAGCTCAACAATTGTAGAATCTGCGAAGGGACTCTCTTAGTATGGTGTAACAAGTTCATAAATGGAGAATTCCTTGGGAGCATGGATGGGTAACTTGACCAACACCGTGGTGCCAAGCGACATAGAAACTTCAGCCGTGGTCACCAAGTTTAAGATGCATGTTCTCAAACTAAAATTTCTTGCATCTTATGTTTCCTCACTTCATTCTTCTTCGGGCTCTTGATACTACTATTGTTCTATTTTGTCATTGAATTTATTGTGTAAAAGGAAATATGTAATATAAAGTCATTTGAATGTAACTCATTTAATTAAGTGTTTTATCACTTAATTAAAGCAACTAGTTAGTTAGGGTGGTTACTCCTTTCCCCTTTGCCTATATAAGGCTTCATTTTCTTTGTAAAAGGGGTTGGATGTTGGTGCATTTTTGGATGTAAGAAATATTGATTTTGAATACAAAATAAGAACCATTCTCTCCTCTTTGTTATGTCTATTTTCCTTTCTTGGTTCTATTGCATTTCATGTACTATTTGCATTATCTAGATTTTGAAACTTTGTGTTCTTATGCATAGATCAAGATTTATTGAACTATGATTCAATTTAAATATTGTTTAATGTGATAAAATCCATTATGCAGACATGTATATCCTCAAGTTATTTTGACATGTATGAGTAGAATAAGATCTACACTCTTCTTATTCAAAATTTGTGTTATCTCTTTCTTTCCTATTTTCATCTATGTAGGTGTGGTGATCTTGAACGAACAAGAAGGAATTGTGAATCCTTGATAGATAAATTTGAAAAGGAACTATGTGTCCCAGATTCATCTGTCTTGCCAAGAAGCCTGCACAACTACATTCTTTTGACTATTCCTCTCCCAATTTTTCTTTTTTATTTGAAATCATGAAATTAATAAATGTTACTAAACACCCTCATTAAAAATTATTAGTTTGTTAATATTGTAAATATTTTAGAGTTCCAAATTTTGGTCCAAATAAGGGAACATCCTCATTAAAGAGGAGGGACAAGTGTCCTCTTAATTTTTGAATATATATTCAACGACATATTTTTCACCCAATAGATCAGAATCAGACCATGGGATAACTAAGATTTCCAAAAGAATATTTCCTTGCATTCAAAGAGGAATGGCTGGAAACAATCCAACCTCTTAGAAATGTTGCTAAAACCTAACCTCTTATTTGACCAAGTAAATCATCCTTTCTTTGGATCAATATCCATTAAAGAATTGTTATGAACACAAGAATGAAAATCATGTTGAGATTGAGCATTTCATACAAGGCCTTCATCTTTCTATCTGTTAGACAAAATGGCATTGATGTCACCTCCCGAATAAAGAGATGATCCTTCCTTACCTAAATGTTTACATAAATCTCCTACCACAACAACGTTTTACTGGACAAATTGTTGGGACCATAAGTATTGAACAAAAAAATCCTCATGATATCCAAGGGGGAAAATATGAAATAATTGCCAATTCTTCTTGTGTTTGATCACATTCAGATTTAATTTATGCACTTTACAATGAATACCAAGACCCCGAGATGCCCCTAGCACCCAAAAAATATCCTAACCAACCCTTCCAACTCTTAGACCAAAATTTCAGTAATTGTTTGCCTTCATTTTGATTCTTGCAGTAAAATAATACTTACATTTTGGGAAAAGATGTAACGCTTCACCAAGTGTCGCTTGTTAGGGGAATTCAAGCCCCTAACATTCTGTAAAAGGATCTTCACGGATTATTGGGAGGGAATTTCAACTTCCCACCTTTAGTAATTCCAAAACACAGATTTTTCTATTTTCCTTTCGCAACATCTCTCTTAACAATATCCTGTTTTGATTTGCGCCCTTTTTCCAGGAAGAATCACAATTGGCCAATTTCAAACCGGATTGGGAGGTTTCCAAACCATTGTTTGATAGCGGAAGATCCAACTCCCCTTTAAATTATTCCACCCCTTCCTCGAGATCATCCTTTTCATAATCATATACCTCTATTTCTTCAATCAATTCATCTTTAATTGTTTTGATCCATTCGTTTAACTCTTTCAAAGAGGAGGCTTTACCTGAATTGAAGCCCTAATTCAATAGAGAGAGCAGTTCTGTCGAATATTTTACCACTTTTGAGTATCCTCAAGAATAGTTGGAGAGGAGAGATCTTCATCATTTGCAACCGCAACTTACCCCTGTAGAGAGGAAGGAAAAATACCTGGTTTATGATTCCGAGCCAACTTAACGAACTCCTACTTTTGATCCTGACATTGCCATTTAAGATGACCCAACTTGTTGCACTTAAAACATCTAGGCTGAATTTTCTCATAGTCCACCCTTTGATGCCATTATCCCGAGGGAGATTTCATTACAATAGAATGAGGAAGGTATTTTTACAAGTCCAATGCCACACAGACTCTAGCACAGGAGTGGATAAACCATCCAAATATTTTGGGTCAATTTTTATTACTCTGTCAGGTTTCCCAAAAATCATAGAGAGGATCTCCAGCTTCCAGTACTCTAAGGGCAGTACAAAGAGCTGAATCCAAACCCAAGTTTCGCCAAGCGAGGTTGAGAGGGCGTCAAAATTCGGAACCCAGGGTTGGAGGAAGAGACCATTCTCGCCCATAAGCCAATCTTTCCTGCGCATGGATTCAGTTTTTTCTCCTTGATACGACAGAGAACCGAAAAGAAACCCTTGGGCAGGAAAGAAATTTGAATCCCACTTCCCCATTACAATTCACACCAATGGGAGATTGATGATGTTGAAATCCTTTTGCCAGGAAATTTTTTGTTAAGGGCATAAATTCACAGGATTGTAATTTCATCCTCCACGTTTGAATTAAGAACCACCTTCGCCTTCCTGGGATCATTCCATCTAAGCACCTTTCCTACTGAGCTCTGTTTCTTAGGAACATTCAAGACCGAGTGACTTCTCCCCGCCCCTCTAAAATTCTCCTCGACAGAAGGATGAGAATTGTCACCTTTACAGTCACCCTTGCCACCTTTTTGATTTTCGCGAGTTTTTTCCATCGAGCTTCGATCCTTCTCCCTAGGTTTTTTTTGATATTTAGAATAATAGATTTTAATATATTTTGAAAATGTTCAACTAATCAATTTTTAATTTTTCACAGACATTCACACTACACACTAGAGCCAAGGTGGTCCAACCCATAATTGTTTTTGTCCCAATCACACATAATGTATACAAAATGGAGATAGAAAATCACATGCGAAGGATGTGATTTCACAAAGTGCGCATCCAATTTGTAAGCATGATAGTTTTAATTTTTTAATTTATAAATGTTTCAACTTGAGTTCCTTGGCAATTAGAATATCATCAATTTTTATATTTATATTTTCTAATAGGAGTTAGATAATGAGTAGTTAATCTAGACATGACATAAGACACAAACACACACACATACGAAACACACACACACATAGTTACAAATACCATTCTCTAGAGAGGAAATGATGACCAATGGATACCAACCCATAATAACTATAAATTATTTGAATTAGATGTATTTTTATTATATAAAAGATATATTTTTGTTTATAGTTATTTCTTTCTCTTTTTCCTCCCTCTCTTTAAGAGACGACATTATCTCTCTTGATATAACACAACATATTTATCTTAATTAAATTATTACATTAGGAAAGATAAAAAGAGAGAAAAAGAATGAGAGGAGAGAGAATATATTCTCATTAAAACTCGAGAGAACACATTTTTCTCTCCCTTGCTCTCTCATGTAGTCTATCTCTTTCTATTTCTCTCGATCTCTCTTTATTTCTTCTCTCTCACATTCATGTTCGAGTCGAGAGAGAGGGGTTACAATCTCTCTTGAGAGATAATGATTACAATGTAGGAAAAGAGTTTGATTAATATTTCTTATTTTGTTGTATCGATGATTTTATGTTTTTGAAATTTTAATAGTGGCTAGGTTATTTTTCATATAAGAGAAGTTCGTAATCAAGTAAGGTTTAGAATGAAAAGATGCATTTAATTATATATTTTGTAATGATGACAATTGGATATGTTTCTTTTGGCGATACGAGTGGGGCCCAATCAACTTTAGACACTCATGATGTTGATAATGCGAGTGTTGACGAAAAGACCTCTAAGGGTTTAGAAAATGAGGCCGAGTGGTGGGATTATGATACCTCTAATTGTGGCATTGATCCACGGGTGGATTTTGATTGCGGATTTTGAGGCCTTTGACTTTATGACTAACCTTTGTGGCATTTTACTTTGTCTTATGGCCTTTGACTTTCCAATCTTCTATAATCTTTATATAATTATCATTTATTGAATTATTATCATGTCTACTTCAATTTTTGATTGGTAAACACTTTTGACCAAAGCTATGTACTAGACATATTAATCTTAAAAATATTCATTATAATATCAATATTACGACAAGGAAAAACTAAACAAAAACCCACTTCATAAAAACATAGCTAAAAGGTCTCCCAAAACTTAGGAAGAGAAATAGACAAGTCTTTCATAGTAAAAAAATATTGAACAACAAAAATGGGTCTCCAGTAGCCCAAACATAAAACCTAACTTTGTGTTCGTGGCCAACTAAATTCCACAAAAAGTCAACCGATATCTACATCTATATGTATCCCAAAAATTACTTCCACAACATAGTCTTTCTTAGTCAAGACACAAGACTTCCATATCCAAACCAAAATTCCATAACAAATATTTAAAAGTGTTATAAAGTAGAAAATCCTTCCAGATCTCAACAAAAATAGTCTATCACAGAAACAACCAAAAGCCAAGTTAATACTTGGCAAAAAAAAAAATTCCATTGCATAAACAATCCTTTTGAATCCCAACCACAATAATCCAACCATCTTTTAGAATAGAAAATAGATTATCCATTGCCAACACCAAAATACCCAAAATTAAGAATCTACATAAAAAAATATGTTAAGAAATCACACTAGTGCTCACATTTGGGTGATTATAATTTATGTAAGAATGTAAATAAACTCTTATACACGTGAATAGATATTAGGGATTATTAATTTGTTGAATTGTTTAAACAACTAATATATTTTTGGTAGAGTGTTTTTAGCTCCCCTAGAAATCATATTACCCATAACTTAGACAATCTATGTTAGTGAATATATGACAAAATATATAATTTTTTTTTTTGGCAAGTCTGATCCAAACTCTGCATTTGGTATTAGAGCATATTAATTTTCTAATTACAATATGGAATGATAAAAGTGTGAAGGGGTATCTTTATGTATTTATTACCCCAGGTTATGGAATTTTCTTTATTCAATTCTGAAGCACTTAGGTGTTCTAGCATAAATTAGGGTTGTTTTTAGATTGGATCTTCTTATCATCTATTCAAGCAATCTATTTGTGTCATTTCTACTGTCTTGTGCGTGTTCCAATGAGCATTACATGCTCAGATCCAAGAGTGCATTAAATCTGTGTATTGGATTGATTATAAAGGAAAAGCGTCATAGTACACATCTTCTTTGAGAACTGTTATTCACATGTAGGTAGATAAGAAATTTGGTTAGCCACGTTTGCATTTTATTGCCTGCAAAGAACCGTCCAAAGGAGGCATCCCATTTCATTCATTGATCAACTTGTCAAATGCTACACCTCCTTCTCATTGTGTATTCAGTTCCTAATCCGTGAGATCTATTTCTTTGATAGATATAAGGAAAACTTAATATGATATTACATGTAAGATTTGCCTTTTAGGTAGATGATCTTCAGCTCCGTGCAATATCATATTCATATTGTGTTTTGGGATTTCTTTACTTGGTGCTTATTCTTCACAATCATTCAAAGCATGCATGATTCCTCTCCCAATATGTGATGGTAGTTCAACCACTTAGCTATTATCCACAAGTCGTTTGGATTGCCATCATAATCATATCAAGATTCTTTTCACTGCGTATTAATGAAGGTTGTGACGGACTGTTCTGATGTGGATTGGAGCCTGTGTATTACAAATATATACCCGTGACTTTGTCTTCACCGTGCAGACCAAGAGATCAATGTTGTAACGTGGTATTAAGTCAGTAATACAGCGTAAGATAGGTTTTGTGAGTCATTCAAGTTTGATGTTTCTTTTAGGTGATAGTCATTGTTAAATAGGTAAAATTCAGTAAAAAATTATTTAAGAGTCCACTAGATTACTTAGGTCCAAAAAGCAAATTTAGTTTGGCATTCATGAGTTGTTTCATGAAGTGTAAAAGTGGTCATTGTTTAGAAGCTGAAAGTCTTTCATTTAGTTGCAATTGTATTTTAATGCCTCTAATGTCATTGTCTAATTGGGGATTACGTATATTGTGTGTTATTGTAAACATTAAATGTAAAATCCTTTTGTACCGGTGTATTATTGGGAGAACCCTATGTCTATGTGTAATGGGAATATGCCAAAATTATGGTGGGAGTTTTCTTACATGCAGGTCAAATTGAGCCTCACGTTCACATTCCATTGGGTTAGCAATGTCATTGAATAGAGAACTGAGGCACAAGAGGTTGGAGGTTGAACAACGACCTCTCATTAGTCGCCAATGACAAGGCCGCTTCAGGCTGTGGTGACATTTTTTTGCTATCGTGCAGTGTGTTTTGCTTTTTGTTGTGGTTTTAGAGTTCTTATTTTCAATGGTGTGCTTCATTTCAATGTTCATATTTTCAATAAATGTAAATTTCACATTGTAGGGGAATATGAACCAATATTCCATTTCCATTCTACACCAAATCGGCTAAAGTCAAGGTAACTTCTAGTCGCATGGTGGCAATTTCCTACGTTGTTCAAGATTGAGTAGAAATGATCGACAATAATGGCTACATTTGAGAACATTTTTTTAATGTGATGTAATGTGAAATATTTTCCAGTGTGATCTTTTCCTATGTAACCTCTTGATGTAAAAATATAACTTAGAGAGCAAAAACACAAGTATATGTAGTTCATGGATCTTGAAAATGTTCGTGGAGATCCATAAAACCACACGATGTGAACAAATGGATGGATTGCTATTCACATCCAGGTTTGTGGTAAACCTGTTGAAAACCATGGAAGGTTGAGCAAAGCTCTCTTTGTTTATATCAAGGTCATGAGCCACAAAGATGGGTATGCCACATAGAGGTGATCATACTTTGCCAGTTGAGAGGGTGATTTTTGTACCATGTTCGCATTAAGGAGGGAATGTTGGGAAACTATAGTAGTGCTCACATTTGGGTAATTATAATTTATGTGAGAATGTAAAGAAGTTATAAAACAACTTATACTTGAATATGTATTAGGGATTATTCGTTTGTTGAGTTGTTTAAACAAATCATATATTTTTGGTAGAGCATTTTTGGGTGATTAGGAAATTTATGTTGATGAATATATTACAATTTTTTTGGTAAGTATGATCCAAACTCGTAAAATATGTAGGCACCCATGTTTTACTACATCCTTATCACTTAAAATTTAGGTCTTACGTAGATTATATAAAAATTCCCAAAATAGACCATTCGCATCCAAAACCATCTAAAGCCAAGTAGAAACCATAATAAATTTATTGTTCTCCACGAGGGTCACACTTCAATTCCCTCCGTAGTGCCAGGATGTCAATGATACCGCATAGTGGCCAAGGGCATGCATAAGCATGGGCAACCTAGATAGAGTCTCACACAAACAAGTGAGGCTCTACCTCTCTTGAAAAGAAGGCAAGTGTGCAAGAAGGTGTAATATGCAGTTCAACACTGGTGTGGGAGTTCCATTTCCAAGGTTTTTAACTCTCATGTAGGATCTCGTTAGCCTAATGATATGTGCTCAAAATTAGCTCAAGAGGATGTTTATGATTTTGTGGGTGTTTTTAGTTCCTTGCTATTTCTATCTAGTGCGGAAAACTAATGGATTAGGGAATACATCATAAGGAAGTAAATTTGAGGATTTCACAATTAAAACAACCGATTAACATCCATTCATAGCTTAATGATTGTGTGAAATCCAATAAAAATAATATTTAGCTACATGAGTATCACTTGTAACATGAACTTACATTGCACAATGATTATCTATTACAAGCTTAAGTCCTAATACTAAAATAGTCGTTAAAAATGAAAAGAGAGTAGGGTAGGGTAGAAAGAGAATAATTAGCAAATTTGTGTTGCTTTCTCCAACTTGTTTGAACGCCAAGGATTGTAAAATCTGCGCCCACACTCAAACTAGTATACACTTGATCAAGACAAAGACAAGTGCAAGACCCGAGAGGAAAGGGGCCTAGAACACTAAGAGGAATACATAACAACTTGTTGGATGCATATGATGTGTTCTATGATCTTCTAGCCTCTAAATGAAGATATTGCATTCAATCAAAATAAAATCCTTAACACTCATTTGACCTAAAACAAGATAAACTTAGAAGCTAGCTTAGGCCAAGAACATGGATAGCCAAGTGAGAAAAGGTAAGTGCAAATAAAACTCTAAGAAGATTTTCTATTCTAGATTCGTGGAATTATATAATAAGTTTGATCCGGGTATCTATAGGAAAAATCCCATATGAACAATGCTTATAAACATTAATGGTGGTAGGCTCTTCACAATTAACATTATAAAATTACACGATAGATGCAAAGTCAAATTACATTAAATGCCAAGTTAACCATATAGATTCTAGAAGGCTTGCACTAATATCCTACAAATCGAGTGACATGACCTCATGATTTGCGAAACCATATAAAATAGGGATACATGCTTTATGACTTAAATGAAATCACATTCTATTCTAAGAATGTGTTAATATATCTAAGAAACACTAACTTATAATATTTTGGATGTATTCATATTAGAACCCATAATCATCCCATGATATAATTTTGATAGAATGCATAGAATAATTAAAAATTAAAAATATAAAATATATTATTGTCATGGTTAAAATAATATACATCAATATTTTTGAAAATTTCAACATTAAACAATACTTTCCTAAAAGATAATATGTTCTTTATTTAATAATAAAGTCAATTAGTACAACATATTTTACAACATTTAGATGGGTCTCATATCAACGACAATACACATTAATATATATTCAAAAATCAAATGTTTGATATCATTTTTAATAAAGAAATCAATTTAAACGAAGTATTATAGCATCCTCACTACACATTAACATATCTTCAAAAAAGATCAAATTTATATAACCAATCCACTTTTGACTTAAAAAGTACCATTAATCAAGTAGTCTAAACAAAAAAAACTATTGTTCATGGTTCATATCAAATATATCATCATTACAAATATATCAATATAAAACATTCTAAGATATTTTAAATCCTTCTTTGTTTGACATCTTTCCAAATTTCATAGACCTTGTCCAGTCCACCATTGATATATGAAGTCCTGTTAATGAAACTCGCATCAAGGCATCCAATGTATCCAATGAGAGTTTTGTTCTTCATATATCCTTTATTATATTTTGCCTTGAAAATCCTCTCTCACATGCAATGTACTTGTTGGGATGGTAAGTATTGCTTGCCATAGTTTTGTCATATTTGGAAAACTTGTATGTGAATCTGTAGCACAAAAAACCCTCCAAGCCTCCTTCATGTGGAATCCTTCACAATTAAAGCGAAGAGTATCGAAAAACTATACAACTCTTTTGAACAACCTTCAAAATAAAAAAAAGGCTTTTCTTCTCCCTCACACAAAGTATGTTGCAAGTGTTCAAAATTTTTAAGAAGCCACCACTTTGAATTGTCTTCTCTAGTACATGCATCCTCTGAATAATGACAAGGACTAAACAAATTTATAGAATTGAAAAATGAAAGATCTGGGAATCTTTCATTTAAACAATCCACAAGTTTTTGAACATAGTCTTTTGCAAGTTTCTTACAACTCTCTAGTGACCCATCAATGCAAGGCTTCATTGTTTGTTTTGGTCCATCAACATAATCATCATGCACATTTGGAATTGCCACAAATCACAACTCATGCCTGTGAATGTGTCCATCTTTATCAACAATCTCTAAATAACCATATTTAGAGCTCTCTAAAAATTTAGACATGTAACTTGTTCCATTTGCAAAACTATCAGTCCTTAGAAACCACCTACTTAAAGTTTGTATGGTAGAATCTATGGTTGCCCCTAAAGATGTGACATCCACATTCTCTTCTTGAAATTTTTATTCAACTTGTTTAGCTCACACAATACATCTGCAAGCATATGTAAGAAAAATTGCACTGAGAATATCCTAGCCTTATCATACCATGAGTCTCTCTTCTCACTTTTCCACAAAGTCAACAATGGAGGCATTAACACAATAAGTCTTTCAATAACTTGTCCTCTTGAGAGCCATCTAACTCCATGAATTTGAAGAGCTTGAAGTGTTTCAAGTTGCATGAGTTCCTGAAGAGCAATAAGTTCATTGTGCCTTTTAGTAGAATTTTGGACCCAAGAATATACCTTATTTGCCAACTTCTCAACAAACAATAATTCAGGAATTTTTTTAGCAGCATCTGATGCAGCTAAAGCCTCATGATGAGCAATACAATGAATACCTATAAGATTTTGTACATCCTTTTTTAAAAGAGTAACAAATCCATTTTCACTCCCCACCATTGATGAAGCACCATCTGTAGAAACTACAATCAATCTTTTATTTAAAAGACCCCTTTTTTTCAAAACACAAATTGCATCATATAATGTTTTCCCTCTTCCATCACACACATTTATGAGCTTTAAGAACTGTGAAATAGGTTGCCCTAATCCTTTTGAGTCTAGAAAAGTACCATAAACCACAAGGTGTTTCTCTAGGCTTCGATCAATACTTTCATCCAACATCAAAGAAAATAATGGACTGTCTAACATGTTTGCACTTTGTCTCTCTTCAAGATACTTAGATATGGAAAAGAGGAAATCATTTGCAGCCATATGATTTGTATATGATTTATAGTCCTTATTTTTGGGCATGTTTGGTGTTTCTAAGTACATCTCAAGAGAAAAAGGGACTCATATTTTGATAGGGGCAAGTCTTCTTGCACAACCCAATAAACTAATTTCATAGTTGTGATGATTCTTTCCTTGTTGGTGTCATCAATAGTTGCAATGTGTTTTGGAATTGATTTTGCTTTCCCTTCATTTCCACATATCCATTTTGCTTGTGCAATTTTGTGGTTGTTTGAATCGGCATGAGTAACTATTGCATCATGTTGCAAAGTAGTACAACCAGTTCCAGTTCCCCATGGTCCAACAAACTTGTGCTCTTCACAATATATGCATTTCATAATTGTTTTCCCTTCATGTATTCCACACCTTAACCACTTAAATTTCAATTTCCATTCATCTCTAAACCCTCTTTTTGCTCTAGCCCTTTTTTTGTTTTGTGTTGAAGCTTCTCCTCCTTCAAATTCCTCATCATACTCATCATTATACCCTAATATATCCAAGTCTTCATTTAAATCAAAATTACGATCCTCTCGTGATGAAGCTTGTGATGTATTTGACCATGCAAAAAACTTTTTGATTGATGATTGGTTCTTTTTGCTTTGAGACATTTTGTCTTATAATGTACCTATACATCCCAAATAATGAAGAATAATTAGATATTAAAGTTGATATTAACAATAATAATAATTGTAATAATATTAATAACATGATTATATATTTCCAATTGAATAAACAATAAAAACATCTAAAGAGTTTAGAAAATAAACTACAATATGTTGGATTGCTTTTTTGTTTTAGAAAACTATGATATAATGATGTGATTTTGGATACTTTTAATCTTTAATGAAATATATGTTTATTTATCTTAAAATTAAGTTATAAGTTAGTTAAGATTATATTCTTTTATCTATACATTTTTGTATATTCCTTTCTAATAGAACTTGGAAGCTATCAATAAGGCTAAAACTAAACAAGATGTATTTTGTGAACTTGTTTAAGTACCTACCAATTGAGTGAGTGCATCAACAAAATGAAAATAAATCTTTATTGTCCACTAGAGGTTCAGAGCTATGACTTGTGATATGTGTTTTATAGTAAGTAAACATTTACAAGAAGACACATTGTTTTGTTGAGAAATTTTAATGGGAATAAATGTTTTAATTGTATTCTTGATACATTTGATCCAAAATATTTAAACCCATTAAAAAGGAAAAGATCTTAAAATACAATTGGGAAGAGGGAATGTAAGTTGATTGTTATTTTTTTAACTAATATGTGTGTAAGTTTTTAATAAAACCCATATTTTCTAAATCTTAATTGTGATAGTTATTAAATAATCTAAATTCATTATGTATCACTATGGGTATGGGTCTATTAAGAGCAAGTAATTGTTGGTCTCACCAATGATAAATAGGGTGTGTAGTCTTAATGGGTGTTCCAAATTTGAAGACAACCTCAACGTTTATAGGTTCTTCAATTTTTTTCATTGGACCATTTGAATTGGTTGGCGGGACCACCTTATTTACAATCATATTATATGTCCCCCTTTTAATTTACCCACTTAACATGTATCTAAACCTAAACCACCCCATGGATTATATGTTTTAAATGTATGAAATTTGGTTGGTATATTATAATGCTCCTTTTAATCACTAAGTGCCCCCTTTCATTAAAAGTATTATATTCCATATAATACAAACACTAGCTTATATATTCTAAAACATATTTTATATCCTATTTAATCTACTCAACCTCTATCTACAAACAAACATATTTTATATCTTATTTAATCTATCCCACCTATTTAACCCATTAGCATGTTTTTGGTGGTCATTGGCCTGCTACACTTTATTAACTAAAAAATTCAGAGCAACAATTCAGGCCAAGTTTCAGTCAAACTGATTTTCAATTTTTGTATAGGACCATAGACTGATATTTGCATTTAAAATTCAAAAATCATAATAAATTTTAAATCAAGTTTCCAGCAGATTTAAATTCCAATTTTACTGTAGGTCGCAGTCCAATAATTAAGTTTAAATTTCAAAAAATCACAAATATATTTTAGGTAAAATTTCTATGATTTGGAAATACAATGTTCTCAATCCAATATTTGTGTTTAAAATTATAAAACCGCTATAATAGTTTAGGTCAAGTTTCCCGCAGATTTAAAATCCAATTTTACTAAGGTCCTAGGCAATTATTCTAAAATATATATTATCCTATGGTTGCTGAAATATGACCCGATATAATATGGAATTCCCTATTTGTTTTACAAAATAACAGTTCTACAAAAAAACTATTTTTTCCCTAATATCCATCTAAATCATTTGATGCAGGCCTTGGAAATCATTCCAACAAATTTACAAAGTGTGTAAAATTTAAATAATACGGTTTTACAAAACAAGATTTCATGATTTAATGAAAAAAATCTTAAAATACATTTGGAGAGGGAATGTGCTTTGTTTATTATTTTCTTAAACTAGTATTTGTATATTTTTTTGATAAAACCCATATTTTCTAAATCTAAATAGTAATAGGGTCATCTAAACACAAACAATTTCCATGAAAACATATGACAATGGTACCTTGGAAACTTGCAACAAAGGGATTTATAGACAGTCCTTTAGCTCTGGATACTCAAGAGAACAAATGATAATAAGATCCTCTCGAAATTCAACATGAGGAAAACATTACAGTCAAATATCAGAAAAAGAAAAATGAAAAGAAACTAAAAGATTGATTTACATTTGAAAAGGATTAAGTATTAATAAATTTAGGGAAAAGAATAAATAAAAGCATAATTTCTTACCAACTATGCTCTTAGATAGATAAATACTGGAGGAGGAACCATAATGAAATCTTTTTCAACTGTGTGTGCAACTCTAAAATATTCAAGCTCCTTAATCTTCCAAATTCTCAAACAACCACACCAAATAGAGCAATAACATGTCTCTAAATAGTCTCATAAAAAATGCATCCAAGGTCCATGCTCTCGAGTTCACTTCTCACTTGTCTCAACTCTGTTTCAAATATCTAAGTTTTTAACGGGTTGAGTGATTAAATATTTCAATGGTTTATAAATTCAAAAACCAAACTTCCATGTTGGCAGTTGATATTAAAGATAAAGCAACCAAATGAATTAAAGTCGATTGACCTTAAAATCTTTTCAAATCTTACAAAACAACAAATCTTTAAATTTAATATGAAAATTTAAAAATGCAATGCATAAATCCGCAGCCATTGCCAGTCTTTTCAAAAGGATATATAATATCTATTTTTTAATATTATATAGGTTGCCTCGAGCCTCACCCAATGTCACTTCCATAAATTTTTAATATTATACAGGCTGATTGGATCAATCGTATGAAAAACATTAAAATCAAAGGAGCTTTTCTCTGTCAAAAATTAAAACCAACCTAACTCACTACACGGGCCATACGCGGCTTATTAATAGTTTTGTCTTGCGTGTAGGATGTGTTAATAGTTTTAGCCTTTAGGAATATACCTACAATTTAATTTTCTATACATTAAATCAATAATCATGACTTCTTTGCAACGACAACCTGCATGTGAAATGGGTGGCCTTCACCTTCATTTATGTGGACATGTTTATATATAAAAACTGAAAATGGCTAATTCTGAAAAACAACATGTCAATTGGATAGTCTGCAAAAATATTTTCCCATCCCTTGGCACGGGTTGAAAATGAAATAACCTGTTTTTTACGGTTAAAAACTACAAAAACGTGTAAATGGGCGTCAAATTTAACCCCTCGCTACCACACAATGTTATGATTTCTAACACATGTTGAGAATGGATTAACTACGTGTAGAAAGTGTTTTATTGCTTAGATTGGATTATGTGGATGAGAAATTGACTAAGTGTTTAGAGCGCACATAAGTTTTCCAAACTTTACATAGCTTACATATAATGAGTTAATGTGTCACGAGCATTAAGGGGTTCCTAAGATCGAAAATGTGGTTTCACACGGATTGTGAAAAGATAGTTATAAATGTGAAGGGGACCCCATAATGGATTCAAAATAAATGTGAAGGATTCAAGGGTGTGTGATACATTGGTGAAAGTATTGCGTGAAGGGTCTACACAACATGACACATGTGGAATTTTTGCACAAGTGAATGGGCACACATAAGTATTGTGAGGGAGCATTAGGCACATTGTGTGCAATAATAAGTAAACATATTGGTGAAGGGAAAAAATAAATTAATATTAAGAGGCCCCGAGGAAAAAATGACGAAGGCATGCAATGCTCGAAGAGGGAATTACATGCAAGATGTATCAAAATTTGTATAAAACACATAAATACTGGGGTGAATCACTATAATTATAATTTTTACTTGTTAAACATTAACATCCATAAAAACAATAATCACATGAGATGTAATCGTATGTCCAAGAATCAACACGTGACTCTAAGGTGCACTTGACCTCCCAAGGTCATGCCAGGGACAACTGATATGAGATGGAAAGATGGCTATGGAATGGATAAATAGGGTGAATAGGTGGAATATACGAAAATAGGTGAAAATGGATAAAGGGTAGATCAAGGAAGGAAAATGTCTCCTATGGGCACTATGGGAATGTGCTTGTCTAAGACAACGAAATCTGTCTAACTTTGTGCGGGTGAGATGGAGCATCAAGGAGAATCGCTGCACGAAGGTTTCAATCAATACCGGAATTTCCAAATATACCTTGAATGGGTTGTGGGATACGTGGGAATCATCTTGCATTTGTTATGTAGAAATCTCCAAAAAGGTCATGGAGGTGTGAAAAGAGACATATGAGAAGGAAAATCTATGGATTACGGGATCTAGTCTCGCCGGGATTGGTTATGCCAAAACACGTTAGATTTATTCACTTCGTCGTTCAAAGCTATCAGCTGTGAGATAATAATGGTTGGAAGTGGGGTGGTTTGGAAAATAATTTGTCTGAGGCCCTAATCAATATTTTTCAACTGTGTAACAGTGTTTGGTTGTGGCACCTTGGATAAAACACTATTTTTATGGGTTGTCTAGGGCCTTGGATGGTCATGTGATATGCAAAAAATAATCTAAAGAAGTAAACAAACACACAAAGAATCCGTAAGAGGAAAAGTCAGTTCGTGCAACCTAGGCCAACTAAGGAAACGTAGGGAGTTGTGTTAATTCCCATATAACTAATTATATGTTCCTAAATTAATAAATAAATGCAAGAAGATTTGAATTAAAAAAATCAATTACTCTCCTTGAATCTTAAAAAATCTACGTGCAACTAATTATTTTAACAAAGGAAATCTAATTAATTGAAGCAAAGAAAGTATTTATCTAATCTATTTGTTTTTGTATTTTTCAATGATTTTAACGAAAAAAGAAATAAGAAAAATAAAATAAACTAACAAATTTAAATTAAATAAAATAAATCTACATAGAAATACAATCTAACTTCTTCTAATAAAATGAAAATTACTTCTACTCTAAACAAATTAAACTAAACAGTGAAATAGTTAGATGTGGCTATTTCCCTATTGCAGAATGGATTTAATCTAATCTAATAAAAATAAAAGTTTTCCTAATTTTAATTGTGGATATTACTTCCTCTGGTTCTACCTTAGAATCACGGGAAGAATGAAAAGCTTCTTAGAAGCAATTCTTCCCCTAAAGCTTCCCAGTAAAACAAAAGCTTTCTACAATGAAGAAATTAAAACTAACACATAGATACAAAAGCTTCTAAAATTCACTTCCCATGTAAATCCATAGGGATAGGTAGGGAGGAAGCTTTCAACAGAAGCTTTGCTTGTGTGCAAACTGAATCTAAATTATTAGTGTAATAAACTCTATAGGTAAATTAATTGTGAAGAATTAACAAAATTTTGGAGCTTCCTCCAAGTTCTTCCTAGACAAATCCATAGGGATGAGCTGAGAAGAAATCCTCAACGGAATATTCTTACAAGCAAATGGAAGCCACTATAAATGCCATTTATTTTAACAGATATATCCTAAAACTATGAAATGAAATCTATCTAAATAAATAAAGGAATAACACCTCCAACCTAGAAATGTAGTACAGAGACAAATCCAATGCTGGTAATGCTTTGTGATCCCCTCAACTTATTTTCCAATGAGATGTCCAAACATGTCCAGGGAGTTGTGTTGGTAGTGTGCAAAACAAATGAAGGAGTGTTGGAGATAGTGGTTTGTAGGAAGTCTAGTAGCAATGCAAGTAAGAGAATAACAAGGAAAATGAACTGTGTTTGCTTGTGTACTTCTTGGTAGGATTCCGGAAGTGTAACGGTTCAATTCCAAATCAAAAGACTCTAACCAATGCTTTAGGGAAAAGCTTGGTTTTATAGAAAATTGGTAGAGAAGTGGTCCAGCCCACTTGGCAGCCAAGAAGTGCCACATCACTCATGGGAGTAGTAGTTAACTTACTAATAATAGTAAGTAGGGAAGAATAAGTCTATACACATCTAACAAGCTCAAGAACAACTGATTCAATTAAGAAATGTGAGAAAGGTGACTTGAAAGAAGAAAACACGCATCTAGAACACGTTGGAAAGTCTTGGTTAAATGCACAGAAGTCTTTGATCATGTAGACCAATGGCTACGTAACCACCGTAGAGGTTGCGTAACCACACCATAACCACTACTCGGGGAAAACCGATAGTTACACAACCACCGGGGTGGTTACATAACCGTTAGTGCAACTCCGTAACTCAAGGATAAAAAGCTAAGGAGAAGCTGCAAATTAACTAAGGAATGTGGGGAAAAGTTGAGAAAAAACAAGTAAAGTATAATGGGCTACAAGAATATGCTGCAAGCTAGAAATGGACTTGGATATCATTGGAGTCAATATTTTAATCATTATTGGGGATTTGAATTGTTCCAAAAATATAGCACGTGCAAATTTGGGTGTGTACATATTGCCCCCTCGGAGAAGAATTTTAGCCATGAAGAGTCATAAAACATGTATTCTGAGTATGAAGTTCCCAAATGGGAATGTTAGAAATTATACCTGACATGTCTGTGTGTTGATATCATGCCAATCCAAGCTTCTCACTACTTGCAAGAAGAAAATGGGAATCAAGTGCAGATATAATGTATAATTGACAAAACATTAAAACTAAAATGATAAGAGGACTTACCATATCCGTGGGGAGGAGAAATATACTTACGCCAGCGCTCCTACCCTGCAAAAACACACACTCAAAACAATGTTAAAACATGCTATATATCTCAAAATTACTATTTTTAGAAATCATTTACACTTACCCACTTAGTGAAATTTGAGCTCTGGATTTCTTGTGATAGTTTCTGACGAAGAGAATATAGTCAAAATAAAGAGTGTTCCGACATGATGGCAGCCTATCCAATGGGAGGAGTAGTGGGTCACAAATAGATGAGTTATCTGCATTTATTTATTTTCACCCTAAAATGTAGGAAATGTGAAAAAATGACATAGGGGGAGATATTTGATAATTTTACTATTAAAATGATCACTAGGGGGTGCCACTTAGGATTTGTAATTTGTTTTATTCAAAAAGGTTTATTTTTTTATTTTTTTTGAATTTTTGGGGCCCTAGGGTACGACCTGATTTTCGTGGATGGAACTGCCATGATGATTGTGCAACCGTCACTTTGCACAGTGATAGTTGTGCAACCACCATGTTGGTTACGTAACTGTGAAAAGGATCAAAATAAAGCGGAATTACCGCGGTGTTTATGCAACCACCGCTCTTCATAGAGAGATAGTTATGCAACCACCACTCTGCATAGAGCGCGGCGTTTGTGTAATTGCTAGGGTAATTCTCAAAATTGACTAAGTACGATGAATTTTTTGGTTTTGAATTTATTTTTGTGATGTTTTTGGTGATCTTATTATGCATTGTTATGATTCTAACTTGCTCTTTTTGATGTTTATGAATGCAGGGGCAATATGTTAGATGGAGCAGAGCTCGTGAGTATGTGATGGTTGCCCCAATTTGGATGCAATGACACAAGATTAGAGGGAATAATTACACGAGATGGGATATGGAGGATATCTCAGATGCATTTAGTTACACCAACTAGTAATCTATTGTGTGATTTATTGAGTTACTAGGATGCAAACTGGAACACTTTCTAGCTGCTTGGAGTTAGGGGAGAGTGGACGATCACTTTAGAGGATTTCTACCAGATTCTAAGGGTTCTGTCATTGACAAGAAGTTGACTTTGGCTAGTGTGAGTACATTTGTTCGGGTTTGTAGTTGGGAAACAAACATGGGAGATGCACATGCACCCAACACAGTGCCAAACATGGGATAGATTGTTATCGATTTTCTCCGATCCTATTCCCACCTTGTACAAGGACATAATTGGTATATTGGCTTTGTGTTTGGTTAGGGATAAGGGTGGAGACAAGCTACTCTACTATTGAACACCCGATATACATAGCATTGAGTAGCATGACCATGTAATTACATGGGGCATTGATATCCTTGGTGCCACTTATCATGATTTATACAGAGTTGTCTGACTGAAGGGAAAGGCCCTTAGTCATCCCACATTAGTCATGAGTTGGGTGTATGAGCACATGATCCCCTATCAAATGGGAATTGGGATAAAAAATCCAAGGGTGATCGAGCGGCTAAATGGGTTGACATGGCTCCGCTTAAGGGGCAACATTAATAAGTTTCTACACTTACTAGAGATGACATGATCGCACAACCATATCAGGACATGACTGGCCTATGGGGTGAGGAGACAATTACTATGACTACATGCAGTTCTACTACACAGTTAGATGACATGACCAATAGAATAGAGGTCCATCCGGTTCATAGGGTACCACATCAGTTTGTGCTACCTTATGTTGATGCCCTCCCAATATTCCCAAGAGTATATCGAGGGATATGAGAGGCTAGACCTATCCCAAGGGAAAGATTGAGTGGAGCATTATCACTCCTTGAGTTTTAATTGACACTCCACATGCATTATGAGATCCAGCTTAGGCCATTATAGATCCTGTAGATTGAGGTAGGGCCCACACATAGTGGAGAGGAAGAGGAGGAGGAGGAGGTTGAGACAGAGATGAGCAAAAAAATGTGGAGACAGAGAGTAACACAGAGTGGGGTGACCATTAGAGAGGCTTCCTCGACAACTAGGGTCGAGGGCAGAGACACTGCACTCAAAAGATCCTTCGACCATTGAAGGAGGAGGGAATGAGGAGTCAGTTTTGGAAGACAAATGGATATAGAGAAGGTTAGAGTAGAGGAGGTGCCCTGCACCATATCCCCGCACCAACACCATCATTGATATATCCCGATTCCTGAGATCCGAGTAAGTAACTTACTCTTTTCCCAGACTTTACTCTTAGACTAGATTGTTAGTAAACTACACACTATCTTTTTTTTTTTTTTTTAGGTTTTATAACTCGTCGTTGTTTTCATTTGTACTTTGTAGCTATTGTTGATGGTTGGCGAGATTTTATTCATTAGATTCTCCTAGATACCTTCGCACTCCCTATGGGGAAGACATGAGAACAATTGCTTGTAGATCTGGGAATCCAATGATGGCTAGTCATCACACTGATGTGTTCACACCGACATGACATGCTTGGAGTGGACTTAACTCATATGAAAGATAAGCTTACTAGATATGAGTTGGCCGAGAGGAGACAAAGACATGACCATTCTCGCAGTGGGGCCAACGCCACCACTGGTAGATCACCTTCCCCATCACATGGGCACTTTCATGGGAATTCTCATCAATCAACACATGAGAGGCTCTCACTCTTGCCATATGAGTTGCAGCAGAGAGTCCTCATCCTACACCTTCAGTGGGATCCTATAGAGAGGGATAGGCCATAGGCACTTATTGCTTTGAGATCATTTTTGTGTATATACTATTTTTTTGGATTTTTAGCTCATAGATGTGTTTTGACCACACTCGCAAGAGTGTGATGGAATTGTACATGAAAACTTGATGTTATTGATATATACATTTATTTTTGGTTTGGATATTCTATGTAAGAGTTGAATCGATCATGGTTTTCTTTATCTATGTACTCTTAGATGTTTAGAATTTCCAATGGTTTTTATGATTTTATGGATGCATGTTGTTGGGATGATGATGATGCAAATCTATAAATAGAATGATCGTTACTTTCTCTATTTTTATATGATGCACATGAGAATAAATTGTAATTAAATACTTTGGTTTTCAAGTAATATTTAGAACTTTTTGTTTTATTGGAAAAATGATGAATGTGATATAATAGAAAGATGAAATTGCTCCATTCCTAACCCCACACAACCAATAAGATGCGAGGGCTCATCACCGAGAGCTAGGAAGGATGAAAGTTATATGACTTGATGAATGAAGATGGTGACAAGAAGACAATATTTTAACAAAGAACCAATTAAGAACCTATAACTCAACCCTAAGAAAGGTAAACTAACCAATTTGGAATACAATTTTCTTGTAAGTTTATCTAGAATTAGATCCGTAGATGACCTTTTGATTGAAAAAAACTGGTTTTAGGGTTTGAATCTCTTGTAACATATACATCTAACTCATTTTCTTGGAATTTCTAAGATTTCAAAGAACTTCGCATTCATTGAATTATTTACAACTTATTGAATTATTTGATGGGACCCTCTACATCTTGCCCCATGCTACCAATAAGAAGCATGGGCTCATCACCGAGGAAAATATATAGGTGAATAAGGGCTTTCCTCCTTTCCCAACCTCACACCACCAATAGGAAGCGTGGGCTCATCACCAAATATTGGTAGGGCAAAGAAGTGTAGTTTTATTTTAAAATGAAAGAATTTTTGTATTTATTGTTGATTTATCTACTCTTTTTTTAATTGATTTTAGAATTATTCTTTTGGGAAGAAATGCTTGCCCCTAACCTTAACCCCACGCCACTAGTAAGATACAAGGACTCACCACCAAAGGTTGAGATAGGAAGAAAAGAGATTTAGGTGAAATGTTTAGATTGATTTTGTTATCGTGAGAGGTTTTGAGGGAAAGATGTGACATCAGTAAGCTTCTAGATAGACTATGGGAAAAGACATCTGAGCTAGAAGAAACCACTGAATAAAACTAAGTGTCCAAGCCTTGGTAGAACCAATGTCAAAATTATGTCTTAATTTTTGAAATGGAGAGATTTGAATAATTCGGAGATGATATGATGGATACATGAAGAGATATGATTGAATGTTTCTACGAATATTTGAAAGTTTCTTGAAAGATGCTTGAAAAGTAAGTTTCTTGATTTATAATTTTCACAATATGGTAATGCGCAGATGGTACATAATATAAATGCAATAATGTACAAGTGGATATTAAAAAAATGCATAAAATAATTTTAGGTGAAGTGAATTAAATGATTCACTGAATTCTTCAACTTCTAAAATACATAGGCCATATGCACCATTGTTAAAGTCTTCTTTCACTTGGTACATGCCTAAATATTTGGGTCTAAACTTACTTCCTTCACCGATCTATTTTTAAATTCGGCTATCAAGTCTCAATACTATTTCTCCCATGTGTATCTTGCACTTGTACACTTTCTTGTTATACTAACGACACATCTTATAAGTATAAACACGGTGATGTTGTTTAGCTCTAAGTTGAGCTTTATCAAGGGTTTCCAATTCAACTAGTTGTGCTTCTTGTTATCCGTCTTCATCTAAAATGCCTTGTAGAGATATGCGAAGACTAGGTAACTCTACTTCTAATGGTAAGACCACTTCAGATCCAAAGACTAAAGAATAAGGGGTTTCCCCCATGGGTGTTCTTACCAATGTCTTATAGGCCCACAAGGCCGGAAATAAATTTAGGTGCCAATATCTTTTGTTCTCCTTAACCTGTCTTAAGGAGAATGGCATTTAGGGTTTTGTTTGTAGCCTTAGCCTATCCATTAGCTTGATGATAGTACAAAGAGGCTGTGTGATGAGATATCTTGAATTGCACACATAATTCTTGTACCTCTTCATTCTTGAAAGGCGTGCCATTATCTGAAATAATGACTTTTGGGACTCCATACCTACAGATGATCTGGTTTAAAATAAACTTGGTGATTACATATCTAGGCATAATGATGGGTCATTGCATTCTTACAATCTTTTAACTAATAGATTAATCTACTAGTGTCATTATCAAACTAGGGTTGTGTCTAGGATGTATGCAATGGAGTCTTGTTATCCTACAAAATTGACAAGGAAATTTTGCAGTAACTATGCCAAATTCTATTTTGGCCCCTAGGAAGTTCGATAGCATTTGATATAGCCCAAAACTCCCTTTCAAAAAATTAGGTTGTTCTGGACTTAGCCATTCTTAGCTAATCCTTCGATGTAAAAATTTTCGTGTCGACATGATTAAAGATATGCCCTTTAAAAGGGGCATAATTATTTGCATGTCGACATCAAGAATTTTGTGCCCCCATTAAAACATCCTTCGACACAAAAAGTGGTGTGTTGGCACTCTCAAAACGCACCCCTTTTTCCACCGGTGCCATTTCATTCGTGTCGACACCCCAAAATTCACGCCCCCTTTATCCTTTGGCACCGAGATTGTTGTGTTAACATCGATAAACTCGCGCTATGCAATTTCCTTTGGCACGACCTTTTTCATGTCAACACCCTAGAAAGTGCGCCTAAAGTGGTTGGTGAGGTAATAAATGCCAATTTTTCTATAAATATGAACCTGCCACATGTCATTTTCATGAATTGAAAATTGCAAAAGGTATTTTCTCTGTGCATGTCAGCCATCCCTATCAGCCCTCACATGCCATTTTCGAGCTTGTGGACCCCACGTCTTTCATCATCTTTTATAAATGGGTGAGTGGCTCCTCTCCCATTTTTGGTTTTCATGTTGTGTTGAATGTTAGGACTCGTATTAAATAATTAAAATCTAAAGAACCCATTCAAAATCCACAACTTCCCAGCTGAAACCCTCTTTTCCTCTCCTTCCAGATCTGTAAATCTGGAAGCCCCTTCCGCTGAAGTAAACCATAAACCATTTATCTCGCTTGCTGTTTTGCCAACAAACTTCTCTTTCTTGCCATCAAACCCAAATCCAAAATCAAGAAATCAAGAAATTGACCAAACTGTTAACTGTTATCCTTTGGCACCATTTTCAGAGATGTTACATGCTCAGAAAGTGTGCCAAACTACTATAGCATACCGTTCTTCCTTGCAACCTCTTCCAAAGTTGTGCCTTGGTGCACTTTACTCCCATGCAACATAAAATTTTTCCATGCCCAGCCAAAAGAACACTTAGAAGATTTTTGTAAGGTGTAGGTGCAACTTCCACAACATCGACATGACATGTTGTATGCCACCGATCCGTGCCTGCTTTAGAATTTGGCACTGAAATTGTCATGTACCACCTTCCAAAATCAATCCTCTTCTAACTTGGCACAACTTTTCTCATGTTGACACTTTCTTGATTGCACCCCTTCTAACTTGGCACAAGAATTTGCATGTTGACACCTAGAAAGTGTGCCTAGCAATAAAAATCCCCTATAGCCTGCTGTAAGCTTGCACCTTGCGCCCTGAGGCTTAAAATTGCTCGTTCTTCCTTCTGTAAGCTAAACCTAACTATTTTCTCATGCATTCTAAAGTGTTCTGTCATTCTTCAAACTTCCATTATGGATAACATGACAGTTGACATGGCCCTTCTGTGTTGGACCTTCTTGATTCTTCTTGTAGAACAACAACATCCATCCTCAAGCTCACATATGTCTTCATCAAGCAAGAAACCAACTAAAGCTAAAGCTAAACAGTCAGAGCAAGAAATGAAGTACAAGTACCAAAGAGTCAGAATGCTTGACTCATATGCAGAGTGTGACCTTGACATCAGAGACTCTGAGCTGGGTCATATTGACATGGATGACTTCTGGGTAAGGACCACCAAGGCAAACAATGGCCCATGGATGAACAAATTAGTAGGTAGTGGATTGCACTTTGCAGCTAGGGCTTCCAGGTGAGTGTCATAAATAATGAGTTCATCATGTTGGTTGCCCGATGTTATAACAAGGACACTAGATGTGTCGAAAATAAAGAACAAGACAATCATAAACCTCACAGCTTGTCACTTTGAGATGATCTTGGGAATTCCTCATCACAGGACAATATGTGGAAATAAGTATTGAAGACTGCAAGAAGGCATGGGATGATAATGAAGATCAATGCATGCAGATGATGAATGAACTCTATCTAAAGAACAAGAAGCCGGTGTCTAGATGGCCACAAACCATCCACCGAAGTGATTTTAATGAAGAATTGAGTGATACAATCACATTCTTGAATAGATTATTCAGACTCCCTGATGCCCATCATTTCCACAAGTGGATGCTGAGATACCTGGAGAATATGAGCGAGAATGTTCTGATCAACGCTTTGGCGGGTGAAATCATAAGTGACACCATCTCCCAGTAGCTTCAACAAGTTCTAACAACTGGGAATTTCTATATGAATTCCTACGTTGTATATCTTTGCTGCGAGAGAGATTTCGCAGGTTAGCTTGAAATGGGGTATGGCCCCAAGTCAAGATATATGAGTTCTACCCAGAGCTAAGGCTCGAAGCCAGCATCTCCCAGTTCTCCAAAATAAATGATGCCTTCTTCTATGAGGTATTCTATTTGTTGAGACCAAACATGAGACACAATCAAACCAGCCCGAGTGTGATTGCTGCTACAAAGAAATGGGGAGCATTGTTCACACAATTCCCCACATTCACATACCTCGAGCTTGTGAATTTTGAGGGAGAACCAATGAAGCTACCAAGGTTTACGGGGCCAAAGCTGGTCCTCCTAGAATTGTCAAGGTAGTTAATCACTTATCATGAAAAGTGTATGAAGAGAAAGAAAGGAGGAACTCATTCCCCACCTTACAGTTGGCCGATACACTTGCCCTACACTTGCCAAAGCACGGGAGATGTATGCTGAGCTAGAGCTGCTGAATTTGAAGCACAACTTCCCAGCAAGGCCAACCTTTGACTTGCCAGAGTTACCTTCCAAAGGTAAAAATTGATCCCATCTATGTTCCCGAGATTGAGGACATTTGGATAGACCTAACTCACGAGATGGACATCAAATGGAAGGATCACTCTCGGTGGCTCTAGAGGAAATCATCCACTATGGCGTTTCCATTGTCCCAAATAAATTCAAAGAGACTGATCAAGAAATTGATCAAGTTTACATTAACACAGATGGGGACAATTGGCCATTTGTAGAGATCGACATATTTAAAGTGCTAAAGACCATTCAAGAAAGGGTTAAACCCACATTGCGGTACACCAAACATTGGTTCAATAAGAATGGTCTTACATACCTCATAGTTGACTTCACTTCTTCTCCTTAAGGCAAGCACATCCAAGGCCGGACCATGTGCCAAAAGGAAAAGGAAAGGACAAGGAGGGAAAACTAAGCGAGACAAAAGAAACTTCAAGGCCTTCCTCCTACTTCTGAGAAGCAAGTAGTCAACACAGTGTCTCCGGGTAAAGAAGAAACAATAGATGTTTCAATGGATACATCCATTAAGGATGTTATCACAACTACAACTACTGAAGTACCCATCGTCCCTTCTTCCGATCCTCCTCCTCCTCTTGTCATTCAACCATCTATTCCTATGGATGTGTCTTCTCCTCTCCCTTCCTCCCTTCCATCTCCCACTTCTTCCATCTTCTCATCCCTCGCGGATCTGTCACCCAATATTTCCTCTATCCTGATGAAGATCCCTTATGTTTCCACGTCCTTCTCTTCTCTGTCAGTAAATCCAGTCCCCATAAGCATAGGTGTGTTGGACTCCCTATCAATACCACCACCGAGTGTTTCCACACACTTCCCGAGGCCTCTCTGAGCTTCTCCCCTCTAACTCCCATTTCTTCTTCTCCCTCCGCTCCCACTCCCATAAGTCTTGGTTGGATTTCTGACCATCTAAGCTAGCATAAGAGGAAAGTTCCCATTGCGGCCATGGATTTCTCCGTCATTCTAAAAAAGGGAACCAAGAAGCAGAAAGTGATAACTCACTTTTCTAAAGGCACTTCGGGAGAAAGAGTCATGGAGATAGCTTTCCTAGATCCCACCAAGAGAAAAGAAGATCTATCTCCCACAAACTTCATGGTGACTCAAGTCACAATGGGGACCTCATCTAAAAGCCTGCAAGGGGAAGCCTTGTCTGCTGTAGATGCTCTCTCTGCAAGAAGCTCCAAGAGGAAAAAGAGGAGAAAATAATACTCAAAGAACAAAATAGACATCTCCTACAAGCATTGCAAAAAATGGGCAATGCTCCTCCTGTGACTCGCCAACCCATTCAAGTTCCTAGTCAAGAGAAAATAAATGAATATGTTAATATTGGTGAACAAGGCACAACAATATCATCCTAGATCGAGTGGATCCTCAGAGATGGTGAGGAAATGCTTGGGAAGTTTACATTGCTCTATCAGGATATAACCCAAGCAAATAAGGAGCTACAAGCAGTAGCAAGTTCCCTATCCGAAGAGTTGGATAATGCTAGGTTGCAGCATGAAACATTCCAAGCAATGGTTAACTGCTCAGCTGACGACCTATTGAAAGTCGATGTTATCAATCACCCACGTGCACATAATAAGGATCTCATTGCATTAGATTACCAGGTTGATCAGATGGAATATATCCTAAAGAGAATCGATAAAATCAAAGATGAAGCCCTGGAAGCATGATATAACATGGAGCAGATAGTTACAAAAATGGCTCTAGAGATGCTCAGTGAATCGTATAACTTGAGGGAAGTAGATGATACATTCCAAAATTTCAAGGCTATCATCACTCAAGGTTTGGCACCAGAGGTCACTTTCGACCGAGAGTCAATCAATAACCTCTTAGCTTGCCGTGATTTCATTGGCTTTTTAATCGATGCATGCAAAAATTTCACCGAGTTACCTGACAAGCTCAAGAATAAGAAAGAAACCTGCGAAGTCATTCATGACCATTTTAATGCTCCCAACCATGATCAACTTCAAGCAATGATTAGTAAGTTAGCAGAATATCGAGCGCAATGTCACATCGACTCTCTTGATCAAAAGTAAGGCACCGAGTTTGAGCAGAGGGATGATGAGGAGTAGTTTCTCCTTTTGTGTTTGCGTTGATCGTTTTTGTAAAATATTTAAAAAACATGTTGGCATATATGATGACCTCATCCATGTTGCACCATGGGATGTTGCCATCCAAAAACTTGCCCAAGTCAACTATTGACTTTTAGATATTTTCTAGATCTTTTGTAAATATCTTGTAAGATATTTTGTAAGTAGTGGGTTTTCTTTTGTCTTCTTTCCTTCTCTCCTTCTATAAATACTAGAATACTTGTTGTATTCTGGTGAACATTTTTGTATGAAAAGAGAAGTGAGGAGAGAAAGACTTTGTGTTTTCTTGCAATAGAAGAAATATTAATACATATATTCAGACTTTGTGCTTAATGTGTGTGTTATTTGCATCAAATCTTTCTTAAGTTAGATCTATGTTTTTATTCATTAGATTCATTCCTACTATTGTCATTTGTTCATCAGTATTGCTTTAATTGTTTATGCAAGTAAGTTTGGCTCTGTTTACTACCGGCCCAAAGCATAAACCTTCTAACCTTTCCATCTTGGAATTCATTTCTTTTCTTCCTTTAGATCTACCATCCTTCGTTCCTTCCTCCTACCTTTCTATTTGTAGTTGGAACTACCTCTACTGGGATGAGATCCCAAACCCCTTGAAGTTAGAATAGTGTAGATTTGCATAGATTCCTACTTGATAGATTAGCAATAAACCAGTTTCACTTTGCTATCTCAAAGAGGGGCTATGCCTTGCACACTTGTTGGCCTGTTTCCCCATGACCTACCTAACCGACAGTTTTTTGGACCAACGTTTTTGGCGACTCTGCTGGGAATCAAACTAAGGAAATAAATAAAAATTGTAAAAATCACTACCGGATTGCAAATTTTAACCCTTTGTTGAAAATCAAAATTTTTGCATAAGTGATCAAAACTGAAAATTTCTTTATGAAAATCCATAGATCTGGACCAGATAGAAACTTTTAGTTCGTTGAGTTTTTACAAAAACTTGTATATTTCAGTAGATCTGAGATTTTGACATTTTATGTTATTTTCAAAACCTTGCAAAATTCAGATCAAAGATCCGAAAATCAACCTACTAAATTGACCCACTTTTTATCCTTAGTAATCTTTATCAAAAAACTAAATCGGTTGTTATTTAAGAGGGTAAAAATTAAATATTGAAAAAGTACATGCTGCTGATTTTTGCCAGAAAAATCAGAAAATCAGCAAGTATAAACAAAATATTGTTGTAAATCTGCTCCTAATTGTTGCAGATTTGAATGGATACGCTGACGAGTGAACCATTTATTTGCAACAGAAGAGCTCGTGGGGAAGTTGATCCAATTTTTGATCTACTTTGAAGGCACAATTTCAATATCACTCCAACATGATTTACATCACTAAGCTCAGTAGATTGATCATCAAGAAGTGCCTCACCTCCACAAAAGAGCCAGATTTCACAGGTTGCCTCGACATCAACTTGTAGTGCTCTTTTGCTAAGTGGAACCACACTCCCTACTTGTGTTCTTTTTCCTACTTTTCAAATGGCAGCAAATCTACCTGTACCATGGGGAAACACCATGGGTCCTCTAGCACTGCCGCATCCAGTCAACCCCCTCCCTCACAAAAATCACAAAAATTTCTCAAAATTTTATGGGAGTGGAAATCAAAGTACATGGACGCATATAGCTACATTTATTATGTCATGTAGCATTCTGGACGTGACTCATGAGGATGTATCGGTATGTCTCTTTCTGGAGACCTTGCAAGGGCCTACAACAGAGTGGTTCCAACACTTACTAGTGAATCCATCACCAGTTGGGCCACATTGCGGACTACATTTGAAGATAGATACAAACCTTCAGAAGACGCATTTACATTATTATCACAAATCACTCATATGAAGAAGGAGGCCAATGAAACCATGCATGATTTTATCACCCGATTCAATTCACTGATCAACCGTGTGTTGCTTGCCATGATGCCAACATTAGAAAATCAAAAGTGTTTCTTCTTGAATGCCATGAGTTCAAAAGTAAGTTTCTTACTTTTACGAAATAGATACCTACCTTGGCCCATGCTCAAGATATGGCCATTTGGATAGAATACAACCTTCTTATATCTGGTGAGTTAAGGTGAGAGTTGTCAAAATCAAAGGCTTCAACTTCTTCTTAGGCTACCTCATCAGATCCAGCATTCCAGAAGATGGCGAATGACTTACTCTCATTAAAGAAGCAATTGACTCAAACATCGTCTACCACTCCATACCGGGATATCCCACGGAGGAAATTCACTCCCAAAATGCCCCCAAAGGCCGTGTTTACTGCTGCTTCTCCAAGGTTAGAAATTGAAGCCCCTCCGGTTAATGCTTTGGTTGAAATCGAAGAAGATGATCCAAATTACGAAGAACCTTCGTCGCAAGGTGAAGATGATCAAGATTTCGGTGAACCGACTGGTGACTCTACTATTGGGTATATGGAATTTGAAGATGAGGAATCTGATGAAGAAGAAGGTACCCAAGGGTATACGAGTGGACAATCATACGCAGTTTTCACTCGCTCACAAGGAAAAGAAGAAAATATTGCTGCCGAAAAATAAAAGGAAAAGGCTGTAGTAACTCCGCCTCCAACGATCACTAAAAGAGGTAATCCCCTTCCTACTCAACCTCTGTTAAACCTTTTGTAAAGAAATATTTTCCTCCTATTTCTCCTCCAATTCAACCTTCCTCTAGTCCCATAAAGACCAGTAATCCTCCTCTACAAATGTGAAATGAAGGAATCATTCCTTCGTTAGCGCAACCCTTGGTCACATTCGATATAATTGATCATGCCAAAAAGACCAAAATCCAGATGTCTGAAGCTGAATACCTTCAGTCCAACCCAGAGAAACTTATAAGATTAACTAAGTATATCCAAAGCTAGGCTACTGTCCTTCCTCCCATTTCCCCAAAAGGAATTCTTCCCATTCCTCCTGCGTCTCGCATAAACATTGCCTCGACTTCCGCGTCGGGGAAAATTGAACCTTTTTACCTATCTCTCCTAATCAATGGTCATAAAGTAATAACTTGTATAATTGATTACGGAGCTTCGACATTGTCATGCCAAAAAGGTTGCCCATGATTTGGGCCTCACACTTACTAAAATTTTTGGCAGATGCTACTCCATGGAAACCAAATAGGTACCATTGATTGGTTAGATCAAGGATGCGCAATTTGCATTCACGGCATTTCCTGAGAAAAGGGTAAAAATGACTATTCTCATAGCTGATATTCCAGTAGCATACGAGATATTGCTAGGGAGGAGATTTTGTAAAGAAGTTGGTGGGGAAATTCATATGGACTGGTCCAAAGCCAGGATTCCTATCAAAGGGGTGATGCAGACATTGGAACCAGAGTCACAAAAGAAATATCTAGTCACCAACTCTGATGACCCTAAGGCTTAGATTCTTTTTGAATCGTTAGGGATGGGGAACTACTTCCTATCCACTAACTTAGATAGAATGGATGTTCTCATCCAAAAGAGAGGATCTCAACAAAGTATGGACATTGTAGTTTGATGGCAGTTGTGTGACAAGTGGATGCGGTGCTGGGGCTGTTCTAATATCTCATGAAGAGGAGATTTTCCCTTTTTATTTCAAGTTGTAGTTCTTCAATACGAATAATACTTGCCGAGTATGAATCCTTGTTACTTGGCATGCAAGCTGCAAAAGAGAAGGGAATCAATAATCTAAGAGTGCAAGGTGATGCTGAGCTAATTATCAATTAGGTAAAAGGGATATACCAAGTAAAGAATGACCAGCTCAGACACTACCACAATGTAGTATGGGATAGCATCGAAGAGTTTGACACTTTCTCAATCAAATCAGTTCCACGAGCTCAAAATGACATGGCTGATTCATTGGCCGTCTCAGCATCTCTCATGCTCCCTCACCCAGGGTTAAAAATAGATACATATACCATTGAAGTGGTTTTTCACCCAAGTGTGCCAGATAATTCACAACATTGGCAAGTGTTCAATGATGACAACCAACTTATCACCTTTTTGGAGAAAGCTAACAATTTCAAAGAACTTCATTTCGACGGATCAACTTCTACGTGTCATGAGTCTCTCACCGGCCAAGCACATGAATCATATACAGTGATATAGCTCAAAGGAAATAAGATTTCAAATGTTTGGTTTCCTTATAATGATTATTTGATAATCATGACTGTTTTGTCAAGAAAAAGTGACAGGATGATCCTTCCTCTTCTTGGAAACTGAATCCGTCAATCTAGGTACTACGGAACATCCTCATTCCATGAATATCGGGAAGTGTTGTACGCCCGAGGAAAAGTGAAAATTCGTTAAGTTGCTAAAAAAATACATGGATGTGTTAGCATGGTCTTATGCTAATCTGAAGTCTTTTAAACTAAGGGACATTTAACATGACATTCTCGCTCAAGGATGACGTCAAGCCTTTCCGTCAAAAGCAAAGACACTACAACCCCAAAATCTCAGGTACCATCCAGCTGAAATTCAAGAAGATGCTTGGATGCAAGAATTATTTTTCCAATTCATCACAGTACTTGGGTTGCAAATATTGTGCATGTGTGGAAGAAAAATGGTGAGATACGCATATGCGTGGACTTTCACAACTTGAACTAGTCATCCTTAAAAGATAACTATCCACTTTGCCGATAATGGATCAAGTGCTACAGGCAATAACCGGTTCAGAAATTTTGTCTATGCTTGATGGTTTTTCAGGTTACAATCAAATTCAAGTCACGCCTAAAGATCAATTCAAAAAACATTCACCACTCCTTGGGGTACCTTCACCTACAACAAAATGTCATTTGGTTTGATCAATGCCGTGCCACCTTCCAATGAGCAATGGACTTTGCATTCAAAGGTATGATGGGAAAAGTCATCATAGTTTACCTAGATGACCTGACCATGTTCTCCAAGAGACGAAGTGATCACTGTGATCATTTGGAACAAGTCTTGATTAGATGCCGAGAGCACGGGATTTTGCTAAATCCCAAGAAGTCAATTTTTGGGGTCACCAGAAGGAAAGCTGTTAGGACATGTCATCAGCAGAGAAGGAACTAAGATAGATGTTGAAAGGGTCAAGGCTATTCAGAGCCTTACTTTGCCTATAAGCAAGACTGGATGTTCACTCTTTCTTCGGAAAGGTAAATTTTCTTAGATGCTTTGTTCCTGATTTTGTTGAGAAGACTCGTCATATATCTAATATGATGAAAGGGTCCCAAAATTCTGATGGAGTGAGGAAGCCAAGACATCATTTGAAGACGTAAAAATATCCATCACCATGCTCCTATTCTAGTGTGTCTTGACTTTAGCAAAGACTTCATCATGTATAGTTATGCGTCTGCATGCATAATGTGTCAGCTATCTTAATGCAAAAGAACTCTGAGGATATTGAATCCCCGATTGCTTTCATGAGCTCTCCTCTTAAGCCTCATGAACTAAAGATGTCACAATTGGAAAAGCATGCCTTTTCCATGGTAAAAGCAGTCAAGAACTTCTGCTACTATATTCTGAATTCTCATACAGTAGTGCTTGGTTCCTGACACGGTTGTTAAGTCTATCCTGACTCAACAGGAGTTAGGGAGCTTACGAGGGAATTGGATCGCAAAGGTCTAAGAATATGATCTAGACATCAAACCAACTAAGTTGGTAAGAGGTAAGGGCATGTCAGCTAATGGCTGAAAATAAAGACTCAAAGGTACCTAAAGAGAAAGTTGATCACATTGATGGAGAACAAAATGAACTAGAGAAAGCGGATCCTTTTCCCATGGTTCTATTTGTCGCCACCAACGATGAATGGTATTCTAACATCATGTTCTTTCTCACCTATGGTGAGTGCCCAACTCACCTAACCACAAAGGAAAATTAAATGGTGAAGCTCAGAGCTACAAGATATGTCATATGGGATGATGGATTGTACAAACATAGAATTGACGGTGTTTTTCTACGATGTGTTGACAAGCCACAATAGATAAAATTGTTGGAGAGTTTTCACGACTCAGCCTGTGGTGGTCACTTCTCCTCATTAGTGACAGCACACAAAATCATTCGGGCCAGGTACTATTGGCCAACGCTATTTCAAGATGCAGCCACCTGGGTAGCGAAATGTGAACTTTGCCAATAGTTTGTTGGCAAACCAAAGCTGGTTGCGTTTCCCCTCAGGCCCGTCATCATTGACGAACCATTCAGACAAAATGGGGAATTGATTTCATTGGAACACTCAATCCTCAATTGAGTGTTAGACATAGTTACGTCCTAACAACAGATTACTTCACGAAATGGGTGGAGGCCATACCTATCAAGCATGCCACTTCTGAAGTTGTTTGTAACTTCATCAAAGAGAATATTATTGTGAGATTTGGAATTCCACACAAAATCGTTGTTGATAACGCTTCTAATTTCTCTTCACAGAAGTTATTGGTTTTTTTATGGATATGGAATAACCTTGGCTCATGCTTCTGATTATTATCCTCAGGGAAATGGTCAGGTAGAATCCAACAACAAGAACTTGGTGACTATCATACGAAAGCTAGTTGATGAAAACCAGCGGTCCTAGCACAAATCACTATACGATGCTTTGTGGGCGGATCATATCACTCCAAAGAGGTCTCTCGGCATGTCACCTTTCCAGGTGTTGTATGGGATCGATGCTAAAATCCCTATCTCTGCAGAACTTCCTACTCTGCGCTTAGCTCGAGCAATTGAAGATGAAACTTTTCAGAATTCTCTTGAAAAGAGGATTATGTACCTAACGGAACTTGAAGAAAAGTGAGTGAAAGTGGTCGAAAAGATCACTAAACATCAGAATCAAGTTAAGAGGTTGTTCGACAAGAAAGCTAAGCAGAGATATTTTCAAGTGGGAGATCTTGTTCTTCTATGGGACAAATAAAGAGAACCAAAAGGTATGCATGGGAAGTTTGAATCTCTTTGGAGAGGACCATACAAAATTAAGCATCTCAATGGAGGGAATAGTTTTATCTCTCATATCTGGATGGAATCGAGCTCCCGCTTCCTTATAGCGGGCAGCACCTGAAGATTTTCAGGAAGTAGAGCTTGCTCTCTTCTTTGTACAATTTTCTTGTTCGTTGTGTGTTTGCTTTCATTGCGTGTTCCCTTCCTTTTTATTTTCGTCACCCTTGTTTTTGAATCTCCGTAACCCAATGTATAGGCACATAAAAATCTGGGATTCTCTACCCTTAAGTTCCACTCAAAGATAGTCCCCGAAAGAGCCAAATTTGTTATCTGTGCAAAATTGACAAGGGCAATTTTGCGGGTAACTATGCTGAGAATTCTGTTTTGACCCCTAGGGAAGTTTGATAACGTTCGTAATAGCCCATATCTCCCTTTCAAAAAATCAAGTTGTTTTGGGACTTATCCATTCTTAGCAAATCCTTGGCGCACAAATTGTTGTGTCGACATGATTAAAGATGCACCCTTTAAAAGGGGCACAATTATTCACATGTCGACATTAGGAATTTTTTTCCCCCCATTAAAACATCCTTCGGCACAAAAAGTGGTGTGTTGACACTCTCAAAATTGCACCCCTTTTTCCACCGGATGCCATTTCATTCGTGTCGACACCCCAAAATTTGTGCCCCCTTATCCTTTGGCACCGACATTGTTGTGTTAACATCGATAAACTCACGCTATACAATTTCCTTTGGCGCGACCTTTTTCATGTCGACACCCCAAAAAGTGCGCCTAAAGTGGTTGGTGAGGTAATAAATGTCAATTTTTCTATAAATATGAACCTACCACATGTCATTTTCACGAATTGAAAATTGTGAAAGGTATTTTCTCTGCCATGTTAGCCCTCACGTGATTTTTTGATCTTGTGGACCCCACGTCTTTCGTCATCTTTTATAAATCCGGGTGAGTGGTTCCTCTCCCATTTTTGGTTTTCATGTTGTTGTGTTGAATGTTAGGACTCGTAGTAAACAATTAAAATCTAAAGAACCCATTCAAAATCCACAACTTCCCAGCTGAAACCCTCTTTCACTCTCCTTCCAAATCTGCAAATCTGGAAGACCCTGGCTGTCGAAGTAAACCATAAACTATTTATCTGCTTGCTATTTTGCCAAAAAATTCTCTTTCTTACCATCAAACCCAAATCCAAAATCAAGAAATCCAGAAATTGACCAAAATTACTGTTAATCGTTATCCTTTGGCGCCATTTTCAGTGATGTTACATGCTTAGAAAGTGCACTAAACTACTATGGTGCATTGTTCTTCCTTGTAACCTCTTCCAAAGTTGCACCTTGGTGCACTTTACTCCCATGCAACATAAAATTTTTCCACGCCCAACCAAAAGAACACTTAGCATATTTTTGTAAGGTGCAGGATCGACATAACATGTTTGTATGTTGCAGATCCGCACCCTGTGATTTACCCTTTGCACTCAAATTATCATATACCATCTTCCAAAACCGTGCCCCTTCTAACTTGGCGTAACTTTTCTCATGTTGACACTTTCCTGATTGCGCCCCTTTCTAACTTGGCACAAGAATTTGCATGCTGACACCCCAGAAAGTGTGCCTAGCAATAAAAAGCCCCTATAGCCTGCTGTAAGCTTGCGCCTTGTGCCCTGAGGCTTAAAATTACTCGTTCTTCCTTCTACAAGCTAAACCTAACTATTTTCTCACACATTCTAAAGTGTTATGTTGTTCTTCAAACTTCCATTATGGATAACATGATAGTTGACATGGCCCTTCTGTGTTGGACCTTCTTGATTCTCCTTGCAGAACAACAACATCCGTCCTCAAGCTCACATATGTCTTCATCAAGCAAGAAACTAGCTAAATCTAAAGCTAAACAGTTAGAGCAAGAAATGAAGTACAAGTACCAGAGAGTCAGAATGTGTAACTCATATGCAGAGTGTGACCTTGACATCAGAGACTTTGAGCTGGGTCATATTGACATGGATGAATTTTGGGTAAGGACCACCAAGGCAAGCAGTGGCCCATGGATGAGAAAATTAGTAGTAGCGGATTGCACTTTGCAGCTGGGCTTTTAGTGAGTGCCATAAATAATGAGTTCATCATGTTGGTTTCCTGATGTTATAAAAAGGACACTAGATGTGTCGAAAATAAAGAACAATAGACAATCATAAACCTCACAGCTCGTCACTTTGAGATGATCTTGGGCATTCCTCATCATAGGAAATATGTGGAAATAAGTATCAAAGACTGCAAGAAGGCATGTGATGATAATGAAGATCAATGCATGTAGATGATGAATGAAATCTATCTAAAGAACAAGAAGCCGGTGTCCAGATGGCCACAAACCATCCACTGAAGTGATTTTAATGAAGAATTGAGTGATATAATCACATTCTTGAGTAGAGTATTCGGAATCCCTGATGCCCATCATTTCCACAAGTGGATGCTGAGATACCTGGAGAATATGAGCAAGAATGTGCCCGATCAATGCTTTGGCTGGGGTAAAATCATAAGTGACACCATCTCCCAAAAGAGCTTCAACAAGTTTTAACAACTGGGAAGTTCTATATGAATTCCTACATTGTATACACCGCACAAGAGAGAGATTTTATAGGGTTAGCTCAAAATGGAGTATGGCCCCAAGTCAAGGCATACAAGTTCTACCTAGAGCTAAGGCTCGAAGCCAACATCTCCCAGTTCTCCAAAATAAATGATGCCTTATTCTATGAGGTATTCTATTTGTTGAGACCAAACATGAGACACAATTGAACTAGCCTAAGTGTGGTTGCTGCTATAAAGAAATGGGAAGCGTTGTTCACACAATTCCCCACATTCACATACCTCAGAGCTGTGAATTTTGAGGGAGAACCAATGAAGCTACCAAGGTTTACAAGGCTGAAGCTGGTCCTCCTAGAATTGTCAAGGCGTTAATCACTTATCATGAAAAGTGTATGAAGAGAAAGAAAGGAGGAACTCCATTCCCCCTTACAGATTGGCGATACACTTTCCCTACACTTGCCAAAGCATGGGAGATGTATGCTAAGCTACAGGTACTGAATTTGTAGCACAACTTCCCAAAGAAGGCCAACCTTTGAATGATGAAGTTTCCTTCCAAAGGGAAAAATTGATCCCATCCATGTTCCTAAGATCAAGGACATTTGGATAGACCTAACTCACGAGATAGACATCAGGTGGAAGGATCACTCCCGGCTGGCTTTGGAGGAAATCATCCACTATGGCATTTCCATTGTCCCAAATAAATTCAAAGAGACTAATCAAGAAATTGATCAGGTTTACATTAACATAGATGGGGACAACTAGCCATTTGCAAAGATCGATAGAGCTAAAGTGCCAAAGACCATTCAAGAAAGGGTTAAACCCACATTACAACACACCGAACATTGGTGCAATCAGAATGGTCTTACATACCTCAGAGTTGACTTTACTACTTCTTCTTCAGGTAGTGCACCTCCAAGGCCGGACCATGTGCCGAAAGGTAAAGGAAAGGAAAAGGAGGGTGAACCAAGCAGATAAGAAGAAACTCCTAAAGGCCTTCCTCCTACTTTTGAGAAGTAAGTAGTCAACTTGGTTTCTCCAGGTAAAGAAGAAACAACAAATGTTTCAACAGATACATCCACCCGGATGTTTTTAAAACTACAACTACTGAAGTACCCATCATCCTTTCTTCCACTTCTCCTTCTCCTCATGTCATTCAAGCATCTATTCCTATGGATGTGTCTTCTCCTCTCCCTTCCTCCCTTCCATCTCCCACCTCTTCCATCTTCTCATCCCTCATGGATCTGTCACCCAATATTTCCTCAATCCTGATGAAGATCCCTTCCGTTTCTGCGTCCTTCTCTTCTCCTCGTCAATAACTCCAGCCCCATAAGCATCGGTGTGTTGGACTCCCTGTCAATGCTGACCGAGTGTTTCCACACACTTCCCTGAGGCCTCTACAGTTGCTCCCTCTCTCACTCCCATTTCTTCTTCTCCCTCCGCTCCCACTCCCATAAGTCCTGGTTGGATTTCTGACCATTTGAGCCAACATAAGAGGAAAGTTCCCATTGTGGCCATGGATTTCTCTGTCATTCCGAAAAAGGGAACCAAGAAGCAGAAAGTGATAACTCACTTTTCTAAAGGCACTTCAGGAGAAAGATTCATGGATATAGCTTTCCCAGATCCCACAAAGAGAAAAGAATATCTATCTCCCACAAACTTCACGGTGACTCAAGTCACAATGGGGACCTCATCTAAAAGCCTACAAGGGGAAGCCTTGTCTGCTATAGATGCTCTCTACAATAAGCTCCAAGAGGCAAAAGAGGAGAAAATAATACTCAAAGAACAAAATAGACATCTCCTACAAGCATTGCGAGAAAATGGGTAATGCTCCACCTGTGATTGCCGCCAACCCAATCAAGTTCCCAAATCAAGATAAAATAAATGAATATGTTGAGATTGGTGAAAAAGGCACAACAATATCATCCTGGATCAGTGGATCCTCGGAGATGGTGAAGAAATGCTTGGGAAGTTTACATTGCTCTATTAGGATATAACCCAGCAAATAAGGAGCTACAAGCAAGCAATAGAAGTGCCCTATCTCAAGAGTTGGATAACGCCAGTTGCAACATAAGTGTTGCAAGTAATGGTTAACTATCAGCTAATGACCTATTAAAAGTCGGCGTTATTAATCAATCACCACGTGCACATAATAAGGCTCTCACTGCATTAGATTACCGGGTTGACCAGATGGAATATATCTTGGAGAGAATCGATAAAATCAAAGATGAAGCCCTAGAAGCACGATATAATATGGAGTAGACACTTATGAAAATGGTTCCAGAGATGCTCATGAATCATATAACTTGAGGGAAGAAAATGATTCATTTCAGCATTTCAAGGCTATCGTCACTCGGGTTTGGCACGAGAGTCACTTTCGACGAGAGTCAATCAATAACCTCTTAGCTCTGCCGATTTTATTGGATTTTTAATCGATGCATGTAAAAATTTCACCGAGTTACTTGAAAGATCAAGAACAAGAAAGAAACTCGTGAAGTCATTTGTGACCATTTTAATGGTCCCAACCATTATCAACTTCAAGCAATGATCAGCAAATTTTTAGCGAATATCGAGCGCAAAGTGTCACATCAACTCTCCTGATCAAAAGCAAGGCACCGAGTTTGAGAAGAGGGATGATGAGGAGTAGTTTCTCCTTTTGTGTTTGCGTTGATCATTTTTGTAAAATATTTAAAATGACTATGTTGGCATATACGATGACCTCATCCATGTTGCACCATGGGATGTTGCCATCCAAAAACTTGCCCAAGTCAACTGTTGACTTTTTAGATATTTTCTAGATCTTTTGTAAATATCTTGTAAGATATTTTGTAAGTAGTGGGTTTGCTTTTGTCTTCTTTCCTTCTCTCCTTCTATAAATACTTGAATACTTGTTGTATTCTGGTGAACATTTTTTGTATGAAAAGAGAAGTGAGGAGAGAAAGACTTTGTGTTTTCTTGCAACAGAAGAAATATTAATACATATATTCAGACTTTGTGCTTAATGTGTGTGTTATTTGCATCAGATCTTTCTTAAGTTAGATCTATGTTTTTATTCTATTAGATTCATTCCTACTATTGTCATTTGTTCATCAGTATTGCTTTAATTGTTTATGTAAGTAAGTTTGGCTCTGTTTACTACCAGCCCAAAGCATAAACCTTTTGACCTTTCCGTCTTGGAATTCATTTCTTTTCTTCCTTCAGATCTACCCTCCTCCGTTCCTTCCCTCCTACCTTTTTGTTCGTAGTTGGAACTACCTCTACTGGGATGAGATCCCAAACCCCTGAAGTTAGAATAGTGTAGATTTGCATAGATTCCTACTTGATAGATTAGCAATAAACCAGTTTCACTTTGTTGTCTCGAAGAGGGGCTATGCCCTGCACATTGTTGGCCTGTTTCCCCACGACTGCGTAACCAACAATTTTTCAGACCAACAAGTCCTATGTTGCAGCTTATATTATTGGGTCTCTATTGGGGGTTTTTGTTAGATCTTTCTGAATTTGCTAATAATCTACAAAAACTCAATGTAAATCTATGGAATAAAGTTACAGTAAAAATAAATCTGTACTTCTAACTCAAATGGAAATGTGCACGCAAATTGAAAGAACAAAATTGAAATTACACACTCATAATCAAAACTTGCAGTAAAAGTAAAAGAACATGCTAACTAGAATTTTCATAAGGGAAAACACACATTCTAAATGGAAATTTCAATAAGGAAAATAAACACACTTGAATAGGAATTGCATGAAACACACTAAAATAGAAATTACAGTAAAGGAACTAAGTGATTATGACTTATCGAAAATCATATGCGTACGTAAATGTAAACAACCTCATGTCTCCTTGGTCGAGTGGGCCCTTGCTCTTCCTTGGGACAAAGGAAATATTAACAACTCAAGATTCTCAAAATGATATCTCCTTATATTAATTCAAATAAGTTCCATGACATATTCAGTGTGGAAAGTAAAAGTGCTAAATGCAACAAGCTATATCATAGATTATAAATATTACCAACTACTACATTGTTCTTCAAGGAGGTGTCTTTATATAGACACAGTGGTTACAAAATACGCCAAAATTACCGGCACTAATGTCTTCCATTAACAATATTGATCAAGACTCATAAATTCCTATGGGACTGCTAAAAACAAGACCCATACTTATAGGCCGATAGATGGAAAAATTCTTCCACTTTTGCACTCCAACTCCAAACTCGGGGCTCCTTAATTACATTGGCAATAAATGTTCATTATTTTCCTACACACATCACCACATTTCTCTCATGAAGGAAGTTAGTAGGAAGTTATACGGTTAATCAAGTTGCATGAGAAAAAGCAAGGAAAATGCATTAAACTCACTAAGATATACCTATATAAATCATCCCTATGCATTATCAAATCATGTTTAAATGACAAATTATCAATCATATGAATGATATAAATAATCCAAATAATGTACTCATCATTTCCCCTACACTTTACCTATTTCATGTCCCAATGGAACTCATCTATGTCCCATCCTTTTATCAAGTTGTTGGGCCATGTCATACTCTTCAAATTGGTCAGCATATTGCTTCCAGGTACCTTTACATCCCTGAGTATTTGAAATTAATTCGACCCAAGCTGTGAAAATCTCATTAGATTGGGCAACATTATTCTACCAAGTTGTAGTTAGGCTAAGGAGAAGAGGTGGCCTTACCTATAGTCCCACCCATTCGTCATTGTATTGTTTATCATTCTTTTCTGATAATTGACAAATTATGGTAATGATTGCATCTCCTCGTCTGATACTCCAACTCAAAATTTGAGTTGAAATAACCTCTCATCTCTTTAATGGTAAACTCAAGGTGTCCCATCTCCTACCGCATGCCTACCTTGCTGCGCACCAAAGTGTTGCTGAATATAAGTTTCAAAGTCCTCCACACATTTCAGTAGTATTCTGAAGTATTCTCTCCAATACCAGCTTGGTAGTAAAGAGATCTGAAGTTATTTCACATAGCCACATCATTGTGATGTGTAGGCCGAATATAGAATCCTATAGTGAGAGTTGTTTGATTGAAGATATCCATTTGATCACCCCAAAAATCTGACTCTGAAGCAAGGACTCAAAATATTTTAATTGAAAATACCTCATGAACAAGTTAATGAAGAAGTCAGGGACATTGGAGACTAACATGTTATGGAGGTAGAACTCATAGAATGATTCTGAATATCAGGGGTACTAGTTTTGTAAATGGATAGAAAAGTATTACCATCAGGAGCTTCGTAAGGCTCCTAACAACACAACCTCAATAACTACCAAGAGTAAAATTGTTCCTGAACAAACATGTTGTAGGTAGAAGACGGTTTCTAACAAGACATGAGCTTACAGGCTAAAGGAAAAATAGAGTCCAAAAGAGATTACAATTTCTGTTTTTCATTTTTGCTGATTTCTATCTCTCCCTTTAATTTTTTGTTTTCTTTCTTTAATTCCAAATTCTGAAGAGATAATTGATTGATATCATTTAAAATTCTAAGACCTATATCTCTTTTTGTCACTTTAGGTTGCTAACTTCTACTTGTAAAGCTGTGATTTCTCTAACCTTTTCTATTGTTTGCTAGGTAAATTCAGTTTGCAAAGACATATTTGTTTCTTTCATACCTCTCAACTGTTATTTAAGGAATGCAATCTCTTCCAAATAACCTTGTGGCACATTATCTTCACATAACTTGTGGCTACCAATCTCCATTGCATTTATTCCGGATAAGGAATCATGTGCTTTAGGTACAAAAGACATTTCCAGAGCTATTGAGTTGATATATGAAGATGTGGGCATATTCGAGCTCTGTGGGGTAGGGATAGTCTGTAGTGAATATAATGTCTAGATATTTTTCAGCAGGGACATCCAGGGTTTCTGCCTCACCCTTCTCTTCTTGAATATGAGTAGAATCAACATCAAAACCTCCGGATGAGAACTTATAGGTTTATGAATGTATAATACCATTGTGGTCGTAGTGAAATATAAGAATAGAGAGGCAAAGTATTCTTACCCTTAGAACTCGAACATGTAAAAGATGGGCTCACTTGACTACTGGATTTTTCCACATTCTCCCGAGTACCAGTTCCTCCGCCTTCCGATGAATGCCGCTTTCCTCCACATTCTCTGGTGGAAGGTGAGAGGTTGACTTGATAGTGGGTCGAGGTATGGAAGATGACCCCTTTTTGAGCTACTTTGGCTTGGAACCCTCCCCCACACTCATACGCTCAAGCCTTCTCTTTGTCCTGTAAAAAAATTGATGCAAGAAGAGTAATCTGAATGAGCTTGGGGTGCTTTAGTGCTGCCTTTCCTCCCCCATTCTTGTATTTTTGGCCTACTTTGATAACTAGCATCAGCCAAATATTCTAGTAAATTCACCCTAAGTGCAGGGTTGGTGTAACCTTTCTTTAAATGAATGATAATTTTGAGTGAATCTCCACCTAGCACAGATGGCTGGCTGTCACATATAAAATACCTATTAACCCATTTATCCACCTCTTTCTAAATGGTGGGAAGACCATCCTACTTAAATCCATTCTGAGAACCTTTAGAGGTAAGGATTACCTCGGGAAATGCTTCACAATCCACATGAAACAAAGTAAGTAAGTCCTTGAGGGGAGCATTTGTCATCACTTTCAGACAAAAATCTGATAAACCAGATAGTTCAGAAATAACCTGGTTGGTAATTTCCACTCTCTTACCTCCAACACATGAGCAAGTAGCTTCAAAATTTACCAGAATTCATCCACTACACTTTCATCAAAACCTTTGAATTTTCGTATGAATTCAAGCCAACCGAATCATAAAATACCTACGAAATCATGACATTCTTGAGTAATGGGTCTGAAGAATCTAGCTCTAAATTTTTCTTTTGTCCCATGGTGAAGGAAAATCCAAACAGTAGAGAAACAAGAACAAGGGCATGCTTGAACCCACAATATAATGGCAGTGATAATGGTGTGTTCAAATTCACCAAGCAATGATAGGAAGTGGTTAATAAGGATCAATTTGAAATGCACCCAAATCCTTGAATTGCCTAGAGTCGGTGCAAATTTGGCGTGTGAAAAGTTGATAGGACCGGGCATGTGTGGGAAGGTTTATTATGTGGTACCACACATAACCCCTCATTTAAAATGGTATTGACACTTGTCCCTCCTAGAAATTAGTGCATCCTTTTCTTGGAATCCCAATACCAACGATACCCTCCATAATTAAGACTTATTATATCCCACCTCGTGTCATAATATTTGGAATGATATTTCCAATAAATGCATCAAACATTGTGTAGGGATGCAATTATGATAAGTACATGCAATGGGGAATTGCTTCATAAGGAAATATCCGTAGTGAATTAGAATGCACTTACCCATGCCAGTTCACTTTCGATATCCATAGATTTCCATGTCCTGTAGTCTGAGATATAATGTGATTAGTGGCCCTTTAAACAATGAATATTTCTACTTTTATTGAAAACAAGACAACTAACTAAGGGAAGAAGATCAAATTCGTGATCCTCCTCCTTTATTTAAATTAAAAAAACAACAATTACTCCTGATAGGAGGGGCTAAGCACCTCCTCTACATCCATTTCCTTGCTCAACATGATGTCGTTGGTGAAGGTTTCCTTGTCCAGAGGACACTGATACATCCTGAGTCTATGTCCATTCACAAGAAGAGTCCTTATGTCACCATCGATTGGTAATAGTATTAAAATCCATTATCAAACACTTTGTTGATCTGATATGGCCCCAACTAGCGTGTCCGTAGCTTACCTTTAAATTGTTGATATTTGGAATCAAAGAGTAAGACCCATTATCCCTCGTTAAACTTCCTAAATTTGATATGAGCATCATGTCATGTCTTCCTCTGATGTTGGAGAATTTCTTTTTGTTGTTGTGCTTCCATCCTCATTTCATCCAATTCGTTCAACTACATCACTTGTTCTTGTTGTGCTTTGTCTAAATTGATGCCAATTTCCAGTGTTGTTCTCCATGTGTATAACTTGAACTCTACAGGTAACAATGGCTTCTTTCCATAGAACAACTCATAAAGGGAAAAAAAGTAGTGGTTTTCCAAGTTGTGTTATAGGCCCAAACTTCCTCGGGAGTTTTGGTACCCAGTTTTTCCTGTCTGAGTTGACCACTTTCATCAAAATGTTCTCAAGTTCTCTATTAGTAACTTCCACCTACCCATTGTATTAGGGGTAGTATGGTGACAATTTCTGGTGCTTGATTTGGTAGATTTATAGAAAATACTCAATCATGTTAGACACAAATTGAGGTCCTTGATCAAATACAAGTGCTCGAGGGGCACCAAATCATAGCATTATGTAATTGTACAGAAATTCACCAACAACGTCCTCAAAAGATGGGGGATCAAAAGTTCCAACAGTGCACACCAACAGGTATGCTTTCTCAAAAGATGGGGGATCAAAATTTCCAACAAAATCAATTCTGCATTTCTCAAATGGTCCTAAGACCAGCTAAGGATTGAGAGGCATTTCCATGGATAGTGTAGGATTCCCCATTCTTTGACATGCATCACACTACCACACATACTTCTTTACAAATTTTTGGAGGGAAGGCCAATAGTACCCCACTCCAAGGACCTTGTGAATTGTCCACTTCACTGAGTAATGTCCTCCTCCAGGTTCATCATGACAAGCTCGTAGTATGTCGTATACTTCATCTTCCCAAACACACCTGCGAAGAACCATATCAAGACAAAATTTGAATAAAATTCCATTACACCACTTATATGTTGCACTATTTTTGACTAATCTTCATCTCTCTTTATGAGTAAAATAGGAAGGAAACTTCCCTGTAGTCAAATAATTTACAAGATCGAGAAAACCATGGAGGTTGAGTAGATACAAAAAATAGATGTTCGTCCGTAGAAAATGATCTTGGACTTCTTCGTCATCACCTGAAACATTCAATATAGAAAGAAAATCAGCAACAACATTAGATTTCCCTGGCTTATCAATAATGGTCAGATTGAATTCCTGTAACAAGAGTAACCATCTAATAATCCGACCCCCTACTACTGGTTTATTCATCAAATATCTTATGGCCAAGTGGTCAGTATAAACAAATATTTTGTACCCAGTAATGTAATGTCTGAATTTATTCAGGAGTAAACAACAACTAAAAATTCCTTTTCCATAGTGGTGTAGTTTCTCTCCGTAGGGGTTAGATTCTTGTTGATAAAGTAAATGGCATACATATGATCTTCTTCATCTTTCTGTCCAAGAACAACTCCCATGGCTGTATTAGAGGCATCAGTGTGAATATGGAAAGGTTTCCCCAATCAGGTCCTCTCAAGACTGGAGTGGTGGTTAGCTTCTCCTTGATAATATTGAATGCCTACTGACACTAAGGGGACCATTCAAAAACAAAATCTTTTGTCAGCAAAGAAAACATAGGTGCAACAATTTTACTAAAGTCTTTGATGAATCACCTATAATATCCTGCATGACCAAGGAAACTCTTAATGTCAATCTGAGTTGTTGGTATAGGCAACTGAGTGATGACTGCAATCTTTTTGGGGTCGACCTGTATTCCTTTGGCAGAAACATGGTGGCCTAAGACAATTCCCTAATCAACCATAATCAGAAATTTTTCATGACTCAGGGAAATTTGGTTCTGCTCACATCTACTTAATAATTTTTCAAGGTTATTCAGAGATTCATCAAAAGTGGATCCATGGATAGTGAATTCATCCATGTAAACTTCAACACAATTGTTTGTGAGATTTGTAAACATTGCCAAGATTGTTCTCTGAAAACTAGTAGGTGCATTACTGGATCCCAAATGGTAAAACCCGATATGAAAACGTACCCCAAGGGAAAGTGAAGGTGGTTTTATCTTGGTCATTAGGTGCAATAATTATTTGGTTATACCCACTAAACCCATTCAAGAAGGAAAAATATTTCTTACCTGCGAGATTGTCTAGAACCCGATCAATAAAAGGCAGGGGAAAGTAGTCTTTCTTAGTGGCTTTATTAAGTTCCATATAGTCTAAATAGATCCTACATTTACTATTTTTCTTGGGAACTATAACTAATAGTGATACCCACTGAATATAAGATATAGGACAGATGAATCCCACCTTCAACAATTTTTCTATCTCATTTTTGACTGTCCCTAAGTGTTGGATTAATTCTTCATTGCAACTTTCTTATGGATTTAACATCCTCAGTGTAGATATGGTGCCCGTGTAGATGATAGGATGAATTCCCTTCATATCAATATAATCCCAAGCAAAATATTGGGAATGTTTCCTCAAAATTTCAAAAACCCTAGCCTCTTGGCTGGCCTCTAAATTATTACCAATGGTTAGTTCTTTGCCTATGTCAATAGTCACTTGCTTGGCATATTTCAAAATAGTGAGATTTGCATTAGTGATTAAAGAATTCAAGGGACAAACATGAGGCTGAAGCATGTGTAAAATAGTTACATTGTCAAGAGACATAATCTTGGTTAAAGGAAAATAGAAATCAGTGAATGTGCATTCTACATTATAAGCATAGATTTCCTTACCATCTTCATTAGAAATGGAACTTACCAAGGTGATAATATCGGATGTGTTTAGAAAAAATGGTTTTGCATCCTTAATTCCAATTTAAGTAGCCTCAATTACAATCTCCATAGCCAAAATATCCTCTTCATTAGATAACGTATATGACTCAACAATTTCTGTCATTTGATTTTTCATTACAATGGTGGCCAGATAAGAAGAACTCAGAGAGTTAGTATCTAAAGAATCTACCCATACATGTTCACAATCATACACATAGGGCTGGGCAAGAGGATATAATGAAATATGCTTGGATTTTTTCCCATTTAAAATGGTCATTTTTCCTGACCTATAGTCAATATATGTAGCAACAATAGCCAACCAAGGCCTTCCTAAGATGACTGGATATCCCAACTTCTAGGCTTTAGGCTGTAAGACCATGAAATCCATAGGGTACTCCCAAGATTCAACCATGACCATTATATCCTCAATCACACCATCTGGTACAACAATGGATTGATATGCTAATTGCAGAATGGTATTGGTAGGCTGCAATCATGTTAAAGACATTAGATTGAACATATATATTGTTATAACATTGATGGCAGCACCAAGATCCACCAAAATGTTAGATATTGACTGATCATTTATACAAATAGTAATGACTAGACTCCTAGGATCCCCGTACTTTGGTGAAATAAGTTTTTCAACAACAAGATCAACTAAATTCCCTTCCACCTTGATTCTTTTCGAGTATTTATTCTTCCTTCCTGGTGTCTTGATAAATTCATTTCTAATGGTCTGGTTTAGTTTAGTAATATCCCTTATTTCTCTCAGAAGTGGGACCTCAATGTTCACCTTTTTCAACTCTTGAACTAGCGGTGTTTCCTCTGCAGTTTGATTTTCCTGTAATCATTCAGAAAAAGGAGCTATATGAACATTCTTATTCTTTCCTTGACCATTCCTAGTGTCTTGTGTTGGTTGAACATACACAATTTCTTCATTTTTCTCTAGTGTAACGACCCAAAATCATGACACACGAACAACACAGTGAAACACAGGATAATTTTTTTTTGACTTTCTTGACACATAACATGACGCAACATGTCATCACCAAGTATACAACTAACACTGTGAACAACTTGATACAAGGATGGCCATTAAGGCAGTACGGAAACGTTCACACATATCAAGGACAATTTACTTTTCTTTTTGACAAGACAACATATAAGTCCAATCACGTAACACACTTACAGTTAGGGCCAACCACAAGGAGTTATTCTTGAGGGTTATTTATTTTAATAAGATATCTTGCAATTCTTAGCTTACGTTTTCCAAGGAGGTTCAAGATATGATTCATACAAATCCTCTTACCAAGCTAAGTTTATTCTTTTGAAACTGAGTAATCATCCTTAAATCTTCTCTATTATGACCATTATTTGTTTAATTAGTTTATCAAGATAAAGGAGTATTTAAATTCCACAAGGCCATCTGATCACCACTAACACTACTAAGATTCGTTCTTGCTCACAAGACAACATGGTTTAAGTTCAACACACTTAAGAGAAGAGATATAAGGTGCCTTAAAAAGGGTTAGAGGGAGAAAGTCGAGATGAAACATTTTTAGGACCTCATCAGTTATTGCCAAGATTAAATTGAAGCTAGGGCTCTTAACCAGATTAACAACAACTTTACTTAGGCTTCGCTAAAAGTATTAACAAGGAGTAAGAGAATTTACTTTCCAAATGGATGAGAGATAGATTTTGTGGCTTCAAAATTGTTTTCTCCGTTTATTAAATCTTATTATCTTCCGAACTAACCATAGATTTCCTTTAAGTTCGTTTAAGAATTCCTCCATGAAAGGGATAGTGTTCATTAATGTTCTTTAGGGGTGTCAAGTTAAAAAGTTTACCTACAATGATAGTCTTGCCCTTGGTTACTTAAAGAATTGATTGCTCTCAAGTTGGTGACCCTTATGTTACTTTATTTGAATACAACTTTTAATTTAACTTCCAGAAGTATTAACAATCCCATGTTAGTTTACTATGACGCTTTATTACTAAGTCATATCAAGGTTTACCTCAAAATTTATTCTCAAGGCAAGGTTGTAGCAACGCTCATTTACAAGAACAAAACAAGATTACATCAATTCTTAAAATACTGATACTCCAACAAAGTCACTTAACAACAATAACCAAATTTTCTTATAGTTTCAATGATGGTCAACCAATACAAGGTTTCCAAAGTTTAGATGACAAAGTCCACAATACATTATACTGAGACATTAATCCTATTTTAAACTTTCCACTGGACGTTAACAAAAGTTTGAACAACATAAAAGGTTTCGAGCAAGGGATCTTCTCAACTGAGGTTGATGACAAAAGTCTACAAATCTATCCCTCATCTACACGCAAAATCCATCTGCAGCAAATTTTCTACAAGAGTCAGTTCACGAGAACTGAGCAAGATAAGGCTACACAAGACCACCATAACTATTATCTAACAATATCACAAAAAGGAAGCACTTTATTACAAGAATTGGTTCAAACCTCTAAACACTATTAACACATCAAGTTATAATAAGGTTTATAACATGTCAACCAAAGAAGGAGAAGACCTTGTACTTCAGTTAGGAGCAAATGCAACGAAAGTAACAATCATATGAGAATGGCCCTTGGCCCTATAAGGAGAAAACAAACAATCTAGCAAAAACAGTGTCCCCATCAAGTAAGTAATTAAACAATAATTACAAGATTGAGAATTGATCTATATACCAGTCATCTAGAAATTTATCAAAGGAACCAAACGCATAGGCTAAAATAATATTTTTCCAAGAGAACAAGAGTTGATCGGCCCAAGAAAGGAGAAACACGGGTTTCAAAATTAACACAAAAAGCCATGTATAAATGAGTTTCAAACCGGAAATCAAATAGAGTAAACACACAACATAAGTTTCGAGGCGAAGGCATAGTATACTAGTTTTGACCATTAACTACAAATAGATTTACCAATCATCCAGGAAGGGTCAAAGTCTTACAGGCTAGTAGCAAGCATGCGAGAGGATAAGGGGGCTCCGTCACACAAGAGTATACAATAATGTCATCAACAATTTTTAATACACTAAAGGTTTGCAAAAACTTCCACAACAATTCTAATGTTTGATTAATTTAAAATAAATTATTCATTTCTCGAAACAACCATATTTTACGGTAACCCTTGTAACACAACAACCGTCGCACAAATAGATACAAGCATAATTTCTAAGTGACTTTATCAAAACAAAACCTTCCGCTATGAATTCATAAGATTATCACACGAAAGCTGGGTTTTTCCCGAAGGTCAATCACATTTAAGGAAATCTCCATCACAACCTATTACGGTAATTACGTGCATAAAAACTGACCAATATTAATTAATAGTGTTAACATTACAAGGGAGAAAATAATGCAAGTTAGGAAAGATAGAAGAGCACCATCAGAAATAATTCTGAGAGGGGGATTAGACCAAACTATTCTAGTGTCAACGAGGTATTGGATTCGCACAATGAAACCTCCAGCTTAGTTGATCCGAAAAGCTAGTTATGGTTCAAGTTGATAGGGATGGTCAAGGTACTTCTTGAGGATGGCCTTAAAAGCCTAGAAACAAGATGAAAGATAGTATAAGAGTCTAAACACGCGAGATGGCAAAACACATTACACACAAACCTTTTCATTCTACCAGTTTTGATACCAAACTCTAAGCTAGCTAGCCCACGCATTGCTCACACAATCCTACAACCTTTCTTTCTCGATGCCAAAAGGTTATCAAAGGGACTTGCGAAGGAGCTAACAAAATGTCAAAAGACAACTTGGGTGCTAGGGAGGAACTTCACAGTTATCATAACTTACTTCCATGATATCGAAAATACTAGTTAATCAACATAACAACTTGCAACTCAATCGCAGAGAAGAATTAATACATAAACAAACAGATGAAGTTCTATCATTCGAGTAAGGGAAACATAACATTCAGAGGAGAGGGCACACGCATCCTTTCGACCCACATACTATCAACGATAAAAGCTAAAACGAGGAGAAACAAGCAGAAAGGGAAATCTCCCATCATGACATCTAACTGACAAATCAATGCAAGGAAAAGTGGTTCGATTTCACAATATTTTTAAATAAAATAACAGTAGAAAAGTGTAGAAATATCTTGCCTTTTTCTCCAGATTCAGAAGGTTTCAAGGACACCGCCCGGACCAGCAACAACCATCCTCAGGTCGAATCTCCCCTTTTATAGGCTGGCACTCAAGCTCCATTCTCGTCATGCTTTGCACAGGCGAGAGCTCCAAATTAGCCCTAGAACTTCAGTAGTAGGCCCCATTTTTGGCAATATGAGAGTCACAACATACATGTGTGTTCTTGTGTTGATGAGAGGTGTCTTTGGTCATGATTTGACAAGTCAACACACAATAATGCTTCTCACAATGACCGCAATGTGTTTCTTTTCTGTTTGCAAGTTAATAGAGTTTCTATTGTTTGAGACGAATTTGCTAGTGAGCTAACAGCCACAGCCCTCGGATTACCACAAAGAGCCCCTCAAACTTCTTAGCAAACGAGTTTGAGACATATACAATGATGCATCAAGGCCTGGCATATAAAGCAGTACTACCTTTGATATCAAGGGCTTATTTTTGATAAATATCCATGATGGCATCACTCCATCTCCAAGAACCCAAGTAATTAGCCCTTGAATATCCTGTAAACGTAATGCAGTGTGGGCTTCTGGTGTCTTTAAAATAGCTTCCGCCCTTGCCTGGGGCCATAAACATCAAAATAAGTAAGGGCATTTGCATTTGCATGTTGATGTTGAGGTGAAGCAGATGGAGATGATCCCATTTGTGAGGAGGAGGATAGTTGATAATAAGAAAGGAATTAAGTGGCAGATTTTGCCTTAAATTATTTTTCCTTGCATTGCTTTGCAACCAGCAAGGGGGGTGGGTGAATTGACGGAAAAATCATTGGCGAGGACTTTTCACAAGGATTTTCTCTTTAGTTGCCACCGAGAAAGGGGTATTCGACTCCAAGACCTTCACGTGATAAGTGCCTTATCAAGGTCTCTTTAACAAATGTGTGGCGTGCAAAGTACTTGAACAAACGAAACGTCTCGATATATCTCTCCCGCTTAGCACCCTACCAAAGGTCTTGACTTAGGATGGTAGATGCTTCACACGGGGCCTATGAGTTTGCATCGCAAAGGGAGAGCAGGGGATCGGGAATGCGAAGCGGTAGGTGGAAAGGGTTTACGTTTTGACAAAGCATCGTCAAGCGCTTCTCCACATTTCTTCCAACCAAACCCCATCCAAGAATCGAAGCTTTCCCACAACTTATTTCCTGCAGAGTCGCGCAAAGACTGTTTTCCACTCAAAAGAAGGGCTTCCTTTATCAATCAAGCTTCTCGGTATTGCACTTCCACAAAACACTTTCGTCTACACCATACGGACGAGGTTTCCGTCTCTTGAAGACGTATACGGGAATTCTTTCCGTTAACATGCTCATCTCTATCACACATAATCGATTTTGATACAAATATCTTGAAGGAGAATCCCGAATTTGAGGATGCAAATAATCGAATGTGATAATAACAATAGTGGACAACCTTCTCGTTGGAAGTGCTCAAAACGGATTCTGCTACAGCTGCAAGATTTTGCAACAACTGATCACGACTGTGGTCGCGTGCAACCAGAACACTCCTCGCAGCACCCAAGAAAAAGGAGGTAACACGCCTGCTACACTATCTTGTAGCTTCATCCACACCCACGTCAAACCAGGCTCACGCAGCAACCAAGGGCAGAGAAAACGTGCCAGGAGGGAGAAAAAATGCCCACGCACCGAGGTAACAATGATATTTTGGGAACAGGTGCCCAGCAAAGGAAAACGGGATTTTCCACGGCCTCACAACCACTCGCATTGAATAAAGGATCCAAAAGAGATCCAGATGAAGAAAAAGAATGGGACTCCACCGACTCCCATCTCCTCACGCAAGGACAGAAGCAAGACAGGTCATGCGAGCGGTAGGTAGGGTGGTTGGCGGAGGCCACGGTGGCGAGAGGAGGCGGTGTGGAAAAAAGGATCGATGCCCACGGGGCATTACATTCTCCTCCCCTTAAGAAAGCATCGTCCTCGATGCGACATTACACGAGGAAAGGAAAAAAATAATATTACGCAACAAGGGATAGATGAAGAAGAAAACACACCCTATGGTTTAAAATTTTAGTAGATTAAAGCACGGTCACAAAGAAGCCTTAGGAACATTTGGTAGAAATTTTAACTTTCAAGATTCATGAAGATTGGTAGTTCCCTCTTGTTTGTTATTTCATTAGTCTCTTTCCATCAACATTATTCTTAGTTTAATTTCTTTAAAATTTCATCATTGAAGAGTTTTGATTTATTCCTTATTGTGGGTGCCCAACATCAACTGCTAACACAACACCCTATCAGGTTCACAAGACAATACAGATTCACAAGCACACAAGTATATACTTCATGATTGTATTACACCACAAAAGGTTACCCAAATACGGAATAGAATAGGCACAGTCCACATAACATAGTACTCGTCACACATCAATGACTGACATACAAAATACTCAAACAAAAGAGTACTACAATCCACCAGACATTTCCTCAATTTGCATCGATGAAAAAATTCACATAACACCAAACCATGCTTCAGTCCATAGTGTCCACAAGGGAATCAATGACATAACCACAACATCACAACACAATTCCATCTGACATGAGTAACACATACATCAAAGACCACTACCAAAACATCACAATAACTCAACATATATCCCGAACATCAACCATACACACAAATATCATAAACCTCCCTCAAACTCTTATGCCTCCCTCAATCTCTTATGCCTCCCTCAAACTCTTATGCCTCCCTCAATATCTTATGCCTCCCTCAAACTCTTATGCCTCCCTCAATCTCTTATGCCTCCCACAAGTCTCTTATGCCTCCCTCAAACTCTTATGCCCCTCAAACTCTTATGCCTCCCTCAAGTCTCTTATGCCTCCCTCTTATGCCTCCTCAATCTCTATGCCTCCTCCTCAAACTCTTATGCCTCCTCAAACTCTTATGCCTCCCTCAAGGAGGCCGGTTGACCCTATGGTCCAAGACACATAGAGTTCGAACACTCTTAACCCAAGTGACATAATAACGCGTGGTTCAACAACCCGCTAGTTATCTCAGCTCCTTGGGGCGTACTTCTATACAATGAAGCGGGTCCATAGGTCCAACCATTCCATGGTGCATCCCATGACCCTATTCCACACATCACGACAATAGAACCAGCACAACAATCCAATCAAAGTGCCAAGTGGCAAAGTACAAGCCTTGGGAAAGGCGGTAAAAATTCCAAATTTAAAAGAAGACCCAAAATTAAGAAAAATAAATGGCCAAATAGCCATAGTTAGTGTCAAAATCCGCATGTTAGTGCCACAAACCAAGGAAATGCCCAAAATTGTAAAGCATGGCAATCAAGAAAATGCTAGTCCTTACAAAATAAAGTAAAAAGATCAATTTACGAATAAAATACACTTATAATAATGTCACATTACGATAACTATGTGGCCTTATCTACCACCAAGGGTACTCAACGAGTTGCTAGCACTTGGAACATCGAGCCTCACTCATAAAATACATATCAATAATACAACCGTCATCACCTCCATCTGAATCATCCCACCACCACTTTCGACAAGGCTAAACATAGTCATAGATACACTAGGTTGCATACATACAACCACATAGGAGAGAGGAAAGGTTCACATGTTGTCTACTAAACCGAGTTTTGACTCAAGTTATTGACCCATGGTACACCATTCCTCACTCTCAACATACACTTCTACCGATTACCCTCGGGATCGGTTAGCGTAGGCGTAATGTTCACAACATAACATGTAACTACATCACTAACACAAAGGTGGTACATATATACAAGGTAGATCATAATCATACATTCACCGAGTGTAACACATCACTTTACCACATTCTCGCACCCAAAGTGCAAGCACCATACAATAGGGTTCATACACTCACCACATGACCCAAAATCACAACATGAAGCATTACATATTACACAACTCATATATACGATGAACATAATAACATCACAACATAACAATAATTGCTTCATAACAAGGTGATACACGCATTTCTTCAACACTGGTAAAAACATCATGATACAACTCATTTCTTTAACATCAATCTAGTCATACAACACATTGATACACTTACATATCACAATATGTCACAATATTCCAACACTTCGTCATCCACATTATAATTCTTTTCACACATCTCGGACAACAATTCACACGTGAACTCTTCACAGAATCCACAATAAGGAGAGAGAATACTCCCATCCCCAACACCTCAACATGATCACAAACACGCACAAGGTAACATACCCATCATGTGCGTTCACAATATCACAATTACGACAATAATCACATCACGTTTAAAGAACATTACTCTTCCAATATCTACCACCATCATGCAACATCATCATCATCATCAAGTATCATCATGTAACACCACCACCACCATGTAACATCATCATATAACACCAATCTGGCCCATAGGTTTGAGAGCATGAACCTATGCTCTGATACCAAGTGTAACGACCCAAAATCACGACACACGAACAACACAGTGAAACACAGGATAATTTTTTTTTGAATTGCTTGACACATAACATGACGCAACATGTCGTCACCAAGTATACAACTAACACTATGAACAACTTGATACAAGGATGGCCATTAAGGCGACGGAAACGCGTTCACACATATCAAGGACAATTTAGTTTTCTTTTTGACAAGACAACATAGAATTCCAATCAAAGAACACACTTACAGTTAGGGCCAACCACAAGGAGTTATTCTTGAGGGTTATTTATTTTAATAATATATCTTGCAATTCTTAGCTTACGTTTTCCAAGGAGGTTCAAGATATGATTCATACAATTCCTCATACCAAGCTAAGTTTATTCTTTCAAACTAAGTAATCATCCTTAAATCTTCTCTATTATGACCATTATTTGTTCAATTCATTTATAAAAATAAAGGAGTATTTAAATTCCACAAGGCCATCTGCTCACCACTAACGCTACTAAGATTCGTTCTTTCTCTCACAAGACAACATGGTTTTAAGTTCAACACACTTAAGAGAAGAGATATAAGGTGCCTTGAAAAGGGGTTAGAGGGAGAAGGTCGAGATGAAACATTTTAGGACCTCATCGTTATTGCAGTATTAAATTGAAGCTAGGGCTCTCAAACCGATTTAACAACTTTACTTAGGCTTCGCTAAAAATATTAACAAGGAGTAAGAGAATTTACTTTCCAAATGGCTAAGAGATAGATTGTGTAGTTTCAAAATTGTTTTCTCCTGTTTATTAAATCTTATTATCTTCCAGAACTAACCATAGATTTCCTTTAAGTTCGTTTAAGAATTCCTCCATGAAAGGGATAGTGTTCATTAATGTCGCTAGGGGTGTCAAGTTAAAAATTTTACCTACAATGATAGTCTTGCCCTTGGTTACTTAAAGAATTTCTTGCTCTCAAGTTGGTGACCCTTATGTTACTTTATTTGAATACAACTTTTAATTTAACTTCAAGAAGTATTAACAATCCCATGTTAGTTTACTTATGACGCTTTATTACTAAGTCATATCAAGGTTTAACTCAAAATTTATTCTCAAGGCAAGGTTGTAGCAACACTCATTTACAAGAACAAAACAAGATTACATCAATTCTTAAAATACTGATACTCCAACAAAGTCACTTAACAACAATAACCAAATTTTCTTATAGTTTCAATGATGGTTAACCAATACAAGGTTTCCAAAGTTCAGATGACAAAGTCCACAATACATTATACTGAGACATTAATCCTATTTTAAACTTTCCACTGGACGTTAACAAAAGTTTGAACAACATAAAAGGTTTCGAGCAAGGGATCTTCTCAACTGAGGTTGATGACAAAAGTCTACAAATCTATCCCTCATCTACACGCAAAATCCATCTGCAGCAAATTTTCTACAAGAGTCAGTTCACGAGAACTGAGCAAGATAAGGCTACACAAAACCACCATAACTATTATCTAACAATATCACAAAAAGGAAGCACTTTATTACAAGAATTGGTTCAAACCTCTAAACACTATTAACACATCAAGTTATAATAGGGTTTATAACATGTCAACCAAAGAAGGAGAAGACCTTGCACTTCAGTTAGGAGCAATTGCAACGAAAGTAATAATCATATGAGAATGGCCCTTGGCCCTATAAGGAGAAAACAAACAATCTAGTAAAAATAATTCCCATCAAGTAAGTAATTAAACAATAATTACAAGATTGAGAATTGATCTATATACCAACCATCTAGAAATTTATCAAAGGAACCAAGCGCATAGGCTAAAATAATATTTTCTAAGAGAACAAGAGTTGATCGGCCCAAGAAAGGAGAAACACGGGTTTTAAAATTAACACAAAAAGCCATGTATAAATGAGTTTCAAACCGGAAATCAAATAGAGTAAACACACAACATAAGTTTCGAGGCGAAGGCATAGTATACTAGTTTTGACCATTAACTACAAGATTTACCAATCATCCAAGAAGGGTCAAAGTCTTACAGGCTAGTAGCTAGCATGCGAGAGGATAAGGGGGCTCCGTCACACAAGAGTATACAATAATGTCATCAACAATTTTTAATACACTAAAGGTTTGCAAACTTCCACAACAATTCTAATGTTTGATTAATTTAAAATAAATTATCCATTTCCCGAAACAACCATATTTTACGGCAACCCTTGGTAACACAGTCAACCATCGCACAAATAGATACAAGCATAATTTCTAAGTGACTTTATCAAAACAAAACCTTCCGCTATGAATTCATAAGATTATCACACGAAAGTTGGGTTTTTCCCGAAGGTCAATCACATTTAAGGAAATCTCCATCACAACCTATTACGGTAATTACGTGCATAAAAACTGACCAATATTAATTAATAGCATTAACATTACAAGGAGAAAATAATGCAAGTTAGGAAAGATAGAACAACGCCATCAGAAATAATTCTGAGAGGGGGATTAGACCAAACTATTCTGGTGTCAACGAGGTACTGGATTCGCACAATGAAACCTCCAGCTTAGTTGATCCGAAACGCTAGTTATAGTTCAAGTTGATAGGGATGGTCAAGGTACTTCTGGAGGATGGCCTTAAAAGCCTAGAAACAAGATGAAAGATAGTATAAGAGTCTAAACACGCGAGATGGCGAAACACATTACACACAAACCTTTTCATTCTACCAGTTTTGATACCGAACTCTAAGCTAGCTAGCCCACGCGTTGCTCACACAATCCTACAACCTTTCTTTCTCGATGCCAAAAGGTTATCAAAGGGACTTGCGAAGGAGCTAACAAAACGTCAAAAGACAACTTGGGTGCTAGGGAGGAGCTTCACAGTTATCGTAACTTACTTCCATGATATCGAAAATACTAGTTAATCAACATAACAACTTGCAACTCAATCGCAGAGAAGAATTAATACATAAACAAACAGATGAAGGTCTATCATTCGAGTAAGAGAACATAACATTCAAAGGAGAGGGCACACGCATCCTTTCGACCCACATACTATCAACGATAAAAGCTAAAACAAGGAGAAGACACAAGCAGAAAGGGAAATCTCCCATCATGACATCCAACTGACAAATCAATGCAAGGAAAAGTGGTTCGATTTCACAATATTTTTAAATAAAATAACAGTAGAAAAGTGTAGAAATATCTTGCCTTTTTCTCCAGATTCAAAAGGTTTCAAGGACACCGCCCGACCAGCAACAACCATCCTCAGGTCGAATCTCCCCTTTTATAGGCTGGCACTCAAGCTCCATTCTCGTCTATGCTTTGCCTGGGCAGAGAGCTCCAAATTAGCCCTAGAACTTCTGTAGGCCCCATTTTTGGCAATATGAGAGTCACAACATACATGTGTGTTCTTGTGCTGATGAGAGGTGTCTTTGGTCATGATTTGACAAGTCAACACACAGTAATGCTTCTCACAATGACCGCAACAGGTTTTCTTTTCTGTTTGCAAGTTAATAGAGTTTCTATTGTTTGAGACGAATTTGCTAGTGAGCTAACAGCCATAACAGCCCTCGGATTACCACAGCAGCCCCTCAAACTTCTTAGCAAACGAGTTTGAGACATATACAATGATGCATCAAGGCCTGGCATATAAAGCAGTACTACCTTTGATATCAGAGGCTTATTTTTGATAAATATCCATGATGGCATCACTCCATCTCCAAGAACCCAAGTAATTAGCCCTTGAATATCCTGTAAACGTAATGCAGTGTGGGCTTCTGGTGTCTTTAAAATAGCTTCCACCCTTGCCTGGGGGCCATAAACATCAAAATAAGCAGGGGCATTTGCATTTGCATGTTGATGTTGAGGTGAAGCAGATGGAGATGATCCCATTTGTGACGGAGGAGGATAGTTGATAATAAGAAAGGAAGTAAGTGGCGGATTTTGCCTTAAATTATTTTTCCTTGCATTGCTGCAACCAGCAGTGGGGTGGGTGAATTGGACAGAAAAATCATTGGGCGAGGACTTTTCACAAGGATTTTCTCTTTAGTTGCCACTGAGAAAGGGGGTATTCGACTCCAAGACCTTCACGTGATAAGCGCCTTATCAAGGTCTCTTTAACAGCTGTGGCGTGCAAAGTACTTGAACAGAAACGTCTCAAATATCTCTCCCGCTTACCACCCTACCAGTGCTGGACTTAGGACGGTAGATGCTTCACACACGGGGCCTATGAGTTTGCATCGCAAAGGGAGAGTAGGGGATCGGAAAGCGGCGATAGGCGGAAAGGGTTTACGTTTTCCACCGCATCGTCAAGTGCTTCTCCACATTTCTTCCAACCAAACCCCATCCAAGAATCGAAGCTTTCCCACAACTTATTTCCTGCAGAGTCACGCAAAGCACCGTTTCCACCGCTCGGAAGAAGGGCTTCCTTTATTGAACTATTTTTGTATCGCTTCTTCCACAAAACACTTTTGTCTACGCCGTACAGACGAGGTTTCCGTCTCTTGAAGACGTATATACGGAATTCTTTCCGTTAACGGGCTCATCTCTCACATAGTCGATTTTGATACAAATATCTTGAAGGAGAATCCCGAATTTGAGGATGCAGTCGAACTGAACAGATAACAACATAGTGGACAACCTGCTCGTTGGAAGTGCTCAAAATGGCTTCTGCTACAGCTGTAAGATTTTGCAACAACTGATCACGACTGGTTGCGTGTAACCAGAACACTCCTCGCAGCGCCCAAGAAAAAGGAAGTAACACGCCTGCTACACTATCTTGTAGCTTCATCCACACCCACGTCAAACCAGGCTCACGCAGCAACCAATGGAAGAGAAAAATGTGCCAGGAGGGAGAAAAAAACTTCCCACGCAACTTGTAACAGGATGATATTTTGGGAACACTGCCCAACAAAGGAAAATCGGGATTTTCCACGGCCTCACAACCACTCGCATTGAATACAGGATCCAAAAGAGATCCAGATGAAGAAAAAGAATGGGACTCCACCGACTCCCATCTCCTCACGCAAGGATAGAAGCAAGACAGTCATGCAGACGGTAGGTAGGGTGGTTGGCAGGAGGCCACGGTGGCAGAGGAGGCAGGTGGAAAAAAGGATCCGATGCCCAGCTGGGCATTACATTCTCCTCCCCTTAAGAAAGCATCGTCCTCGATGCGACATTACACAGAGGAAAGGAAAAAAAATTACGCAACAAGGGATAGATGAAGAAGAAAACACACCCTATGGTTTAAAATTTTAGTTGATTAAAGCACGGTCACAAAGTAGCCTTAGGAACATTTGGTAGAAATTTTAACTTTCAAGATTCTGTGAAGATTGGCAGTTCCCTCTTGTTTGTTATTTCATTAGTCTCTTTCCATCAACATTATTCTTAGTTTAATTTCTTTAAAATTTCATCATTGAAGAGTTTTGATTTATTCCTTATTGTGGGTGCCCAACATCAACTGCTAACACAACACCCTATCAAGTTCACAAGACAATACAAATTCACAAGCACACAAGTATATACTTCATGATTGTATTACACCACAAAAGGTTACCCAAATACGGAATAGAATAGGCACAGTCCACATAACATAGTACTCGTCACACATCAATGACTGACATACAAAATACTCAAACAAAAGAGTACTACAATCCACCAGACATTTCCTCAATTTGCATCGATGAAAAAAATTCACATAACACCAAACCATGCTACAGGTACATAGTGTCCACAAGGGAATCAATGACATAACCACAACATCACAACACAATTCCATCTGACATGAGTAACACATACATCAAAGACCACTACCAAAACATCACAATAACTCAACATATATCCTAGAACATCAACCATACACACAAATATCATAAGCCTCCCTCAAACTCTTATGCCTCCCTCAATCTCTTATGCCTCCCTCAAACTCTTATGCCTCCCTCAATCTCTTATGCCCTCCTCAAACTCTTATGCCTCCCTCAAGTCTCTTATGCCTCCCTCAATCTCTTATGCCTCCCTCAAGTCTCTTATGCCTCCCTCAAACTCTTATGCCTCCCTCAAACTCTTATGCCTCCCTCAAGGAGGCCGGTTGACCCTATGGTCCAAGACACATAGAGTTCAAACACTCTTAACCCAAGTGACATAATAACGCGTGGTTCAACAACCCGCTAGTTATCTGTACTCCTTGGGGTGTACCCCTATACAACGAAGCGGGTCCATAGGTCCAACCATTCCATGGTGCATCCCATGACCCTATTCCACACATCACGACAATAGAACCAGCACAACAATCCAATCAAAGTGCCAAGTGGCAAAGTACAAGCCTTGGGAAAGGCGGTAAAATTTCCAAATTTAAAAGAAGACCCAAAATTAAGCAAAAATAAATGGCCAAATAGCCATAGTTAGTATCAAAATCCCCATGTTAGTGCCACAAACCAAGGAAATGCCCAAAATTGTAAAGCATGGCAATCAAGAAAAGCTACTGGTCCTTACAAAATAAAGTAAAAAGCTCAATTTACGAATAAAATCAACTTATAATAATGTCACATTACGATAAGCTGTGTGGCCATATCTACCACCAAATGGTACTCAACGAGTTGCTAGCACTTGGAACATCGAGCCTCACCTCATACAATGCATATCAATAATACAACCGTCATCACCTCCATCCGAATCATCCCCCCACCACTTTGACAAGGCTAAACATAGTCATAGATACACTAGGGTTGCATACATACAACCACATAGGGAGAGAGGAAAGGTTCACATGTTGTCTACTAAACCGAGTTTCGGCTCAAGTTATTGACCCATGGTACACCATTCCTCACTCTCAACATACACTTCTACCGATTACCCTCGGAGTTCGGTTAGCGTAGTAGGTTCACAACATAACATGTAACTACATCACTAACACAAAGGTGGTACATATACAAGGTAGATCATAATCATACATTCACTGAGTGTAACACATCACTTTACCACATTCTGCACCCCAAGTGCAAGCACCATACAATAGGGTTCATACACTCACCGTATGACCCAAAATCACAACATGAAGCATTACATATTACACAACTCATATATACGATGAACATAATAACATCACAACATAACATAATTGCTTCATAACAAGGTGATACACGCATTTCTTCAACACTGGTAAAAACATCATGATACAACTCATTTCTTGTAACATCAATCTAGTCATACAACACATTGATACACTTACATATCACAATATGTCACAATATTCCAACACTTCGTCATCCACATTATAATTCTTTTCACACATCTCGGACAACAATTCACACGTGAACTCTTCACGTAATCCACAATAAGGAGAGAGAATACTCCCATCCCCAACACATCAACATGATCTCAAACACGCACAAGGTAACATACCCATCATGTGCGTTTACAATATCACAATTACGACAATAATCACATCACGTTTAAAGCACATTACTCTTCCAATATCTACCACCATCATGCAACATCATCATCATCATCATGCAGTATCATCATGTAACACCACCACCACCATGTAACATCATCATATAACACCAATCTGGCCCATAGGTTCGAGAGCATGAACCTATGCTCGATACCAAGTGTAAGGACCCAAAATCACGACACACGAACAACACAGTGAAATACAGGATAATTTTTTTGACTTGCTTGACACATAACATGACGCAACATGTCGTCACCAAGTATACAACTAACACTGTGAACAACTTGATACAAGGATGGCCATTAAGGCAGTACGGAAACGTTCACACATATCAAGGACAATTTACTTTTCTTTTTGACAAGACAACATAGAAGTCCAATCACAGAACACACTTACAGTTAGGGCCAACCACAAGGAGTTATTCTTGAGGGTTATTTATTTTAATAAGATATCTTGCAATTCTTAGCTTACGTTTTCCAAGGAGGTTCAAGATATGATTCATACAATTCCTCATACCAAGCTAAGTTTATTCTTTTGAAACTAAGTGATCATCCTTAAATCTTCTCTATTATGACCATTATTTGTTTAATTCGTTTATCAAAATAAAGGAGTATTTAAATTCCACAAGGCCATCTGCTCACCACTAACGCTACTAAGATTCGTTCTTGCTCACAAGACAACATGGTTTTAAGTTCAACACACTTAAGAGAAGAGATATAAGGTGCCTTGAAAAGGGGTTAGAGGGAGAAGGTCGAGATGAAACATTTTTAGGACCTCATCAATTATTGCCAGTATTAAATTGAAGCTAGGGCTCTTAACCAGATTTAACAACTTTACTTAGGCTTCGCTAAAAGTATTAACAAGGAGTAAGAGAATTTACTTTCCAAATGGATGAGAGATAGATAGTGTGGCTTCAAAATTGTTTTCTCCTGTTTATTAAATCTTATTATCTTCCAGAACTAACCATAGATTTCCTTTAATTTCGTTTAAGAATTCCTCCATGAAAGGGATAGTGTTCATTAATGTCGCTAGGGGTGTCAAGTTAAAAAGTTTACCTACAATGATAGTCTTGCCCTTGGTTACTTAAAGAATTTCTTGCTCTCAAGTTGGTGACCCTTATGTTACTTTATTTGAATATAACTTTTAATTTAACTTCCAGAAGTATTAACAATCCCATGTTAGTTTACTTATGACGCTTTATTACTAAGTCATATCAAGGTTTACCTCAAAATTTATTCTCAAGGCAAGGTTGTAGCAACGCTCATTTACAAGAACAAAACAAGATTACATCAATTCTTAAAATACTGATACTCCAACAAAGTCACTTAACAACAATAACCAAATTTTCTTATAGTTTCAATGATGGTCAACCAATACAAGGTTTCCAAAGTTCAGATGACAAAGTCCACAATACATTATACTGAGACATTAATCCTATTTTAAACTTTCCACTGGACATTAACAAAAGTTTGAACAACATAAAAGGTTTCGAGCAAGGGATCTTCTCAACTCGAGGTTGATGACAAAGTCTACAAATCTATCCCTCATCTACACGCAAAATCCATCTGCAGCAAATTTTCTACAAGAGTCGGTTCACGAGAACCGAGCAAGATAAGGCTACACAAAACCACCATAACTATTATCTAACAATATCACAAAATGGAAGCACTTTATTACAAGAATTGGTTCAAACCTCTAAACACTATTAACACATCAAGTTATAATAGGTTTATAACATGTCAACCAAAGAAGGAGAAGACCTTGCACTTCGAGTTAGGAGCAAAACAACGAAAGTAACAATCATATGAGAATGGCCCTTGGCCCTATAAGGTGAAAACAAAAAATCTAGCAAAAACAAAATTCCCATCAAGTAAGTAATTAAACAATAATTACAAGATTGAGAATTGATCTATATACCAACCATCTAGAAATTTATCAAAGGAACCAAGCGCATAGGCTAAAATAATATTTTAAAAGAACAAAAATTGATCGGCCCAAGAAAGGAGAAACACGGGTTTTAGAAATTAACACAAAAAGCCATGTATAAATGAGTTTCAAACCGGAAATCAAATAGAGTAAACACACAACATAAGTTTCGAGGCGAAGGCATAGTATACTAGTTTTGACCATTAACTACAAATAGATTTACCAATCATCCAGAAGGTCAAAGTCTTACAGCAAGCTAGTAGCAAGCATGCGAGAGGATAAGGGGCCTCAATCACACAAGAGTATACAATAATGTCATCAACAATTTTTAATACACTAAAGGTTTGCAAACTTCCACAACAATTCTAATGTTTGATTAATTTAAAATAAATTATCCATTTCCCGAAACAACCATATTTTACGGCAACCCTTGGTAACACAGTCAACCGTCGCACAAATAGATACAAGCATAATTTCTAAGTGACTTTATCAAAACAAAACCTTCCGCTATGAATTCATAAGATTATCACACGAAAGCTGGGTTTTTCCCGAAGGTCAATCACATTTAAGGAAATCTCCATCACAACCTATTACGGTAATTACGTGCATAAAAACTGACCAATATTAATTAATAGCGTTAACATTACAAGGGAGAAAATAATGCAAGTTAGGAAAGATAGAAGAGCGCCATCAGAAATAATTCTGAGAGGGGGATTAGACCAAACTATTCTAGTGTCAATGAGGTATTGGATTCACACAATGAAACCTTGACTTAGTTGATCCGAAAAGCTAGTTATGGTTCAAGTTGATAGGGATGGTCAAGGTACTTCGAGGATGGCCTTAAAAGCCTAGAAACAAGATGAAAGATAGTATAAGAGTCTAAACACGCGAGATGGCAAAACACATTGCACACAAACCTTTTCATTCTACCAGTTTTGATACCGAACTCTAAGCTAGCTAGCCCACGCGTTGCTCACACAATCCTACAACCTTTCTTTCTCGATGCCAAAAGGTTATCAAAGGGACTTGTGAAGGAGCTAACAAAACGTCAAAAGACAACTTGGGTGCTAGGGAGGAACTTCACGCTTATCCTAACTTACTTCCATGATATCGAAAATACTAGTTAATCAACATAACAACTTGCAACTCAATCGCAGAGAAGAATTAATACATAAACAAACAGATGAAGTTCTATCATTCGAGTAAGGGAAACATAACATTCAGAGGAGAGGGCACACGCATCCTTTCGACCCACATACTATCAACGATAAAAGCTAAAACGAGGAGAAACAAAGCGAAAGGGAAATCTCCCATCATGACATCTAACTGACAAATCAATGCAAGGAAAAGTGGTTCGATTTCACAATATTTTTAAATAAAATAACAGTAGAAAAGTGTAGAAATATCTTGCCTTTTTCTCCAGATTCAGAAGGTTTCAAGGACACCGCCCGGACCAGCAACAACCCTCCTTAGGTGGAATCTCCCCTTTTATAGGCTGGCACTCAAGCTCCATTCTCGTCTATGCTTTGCCTGGGCAGAGAGCTCCAAATTAGCCCTAGAACTTCTGTAGGCCCCATTTTTTTCAATATGAGAGTCACAACATACATTTATGTTCTTGTCTTGATGAGAGGTGTCTTTGGTCATGATTTGACAAGTCAACACATAGTAATGCTTCTCACAATGACCGCAACAGGTTTTCTTTTCTGTTTACAAGTTAATAGAGTTTCTATTGTTTGAGACGAATTTGCTAGTGAGCTAACAGCCATAACAGCCCTCGAGATTACCACAGCAGCCCCTCAAACTTCTTAGCAAATGAGTTTGAGACATATACAATGATGCATCAAGGCCTGGCATATAAAGCAGTACTACCTTTGATATCAGAGGCTTATTTTTGATAAATATCCATGATGGCATCACTCCATCTCCAAGAACCCAAGTAATTAGCCCTTGAATATCCTATAAATGTAATGCAGTGTGGGCTTCTGGTGTCTTTAAAATAGCTTCCGCCCTTTCACAGGGCCATAAACATCAAAATAAGCGGGGAATTTGCATTTGCATGTTGATGTTGAGGTGAAGCAGATGGAGATGATCCCATTTGTGACGGAGGAGGATAGTTGATAATAAGAAAGGAAGTAAGTGGCGGATTTTGCCTTAAATTATTTTTCCTTGCATTGCTGCAACCAGCAGTGGGGTGGGTGAATTGGACAGAAAAATCATTGGGCGAGGACTTTTCACAAGGATTTTCTCTTTAGTTGCCACTGAGAAAGGGGGTATTCGACTCCAAGACCTTCACGTGATAAGCGCCTTATCAAGGTCTCTTTAACAGCTGTGGCGTGCAAAGTACTTGAACAGAAACATCTCAGATATCTCTCCCGCTTACCACCCTACCAGTGCTGGACTTAGGACGGTAGATGCTTCACACAGGGCCTATGAGTTTGCATCAGCAAAGGGAGAGCAGGGGATCGGGAAAGCGAAGCGGTAGGCGGAAAGGGTTTACGTTTTCACTGCATCGTCAAGCGCTTCTCCACATTTCTTCCAACCAAACCCCATCCAAGAATCGAAGCTTTCCCACAACTTATTTCCTGCAGTCGCGCGCGCACGGGTTTCCACCGCTCGGAAGAAGGGCTTCCTTTCTTGAACTATTTCTATTATTGCGCTTCCACAAAACACTTTCGTCTATGCCGTGGGACGAGGTTTCGTCTCTTGAATTCAAATAAGAGGTGATCGGGGTCTTACGTAAACATGCCTCTAAAGATAAGGAGGATGGATGGTGAGATATTTTTCATAGGTGCATCCTCATCTTCATCCAAGACAATGGGATAAGTAAAGATTCTTCCCAAGGGTCGGTTCTCATTATTCCTGTTGTCTCCCATTTCGAATGTTGTTCTGGTTCCAAATAGGATGATGCAGAATGTTTAGAAGGGCTTCTAGGCATTGGATTGGATTCAGTGTCACTCTTAGTGTTCCCTATGTGTAGTCTATTTGGAGATATTTTTTGGATGTTGCGTGGTATAAATCTCCCTTGATCATCTCATGGCCTATGCATCAAGTTTGGTTATGTAAACAAGGCCGAGGACTTCTACTAGTTGCATAAATGAACTCCATTAACACCCATAGCATATAAAGTGAAGAAAATGGTGGGTTGTGCTTATGGGATCCCGAAAATGGTGCCAAAAATGATGGGTCATTGTATTCTTCCAATCATTTAACTAATAGATTAATCTACTAGTGTCATTATCAAACCAAGGTTGTGTCCTAGGCTGTATGCAATGGAGTCCTATGTAGCCAGTTATACTATTGGGTCTCTATTGGGGGGTTTCTGTTAGATCTTTCTAAATTTTCTACTAATCTATGGAAACTCAATGTAAATCTACATAATTAAGTTACAGTAAAAGTAAAGTTGTACTTCTAACTCAAATGGAAATGAACATGAAGAATTGAAATTGCACACTCATAATCAAAACTTGTAGTAAAAGTAAAAACACATGCTAAATAGAATTTGGATAAGGGAAAACACACATTCTGAATGGAAATTTCAATAAGGAAAATAAACACACTTGAATAGGAATTACATGAAACACATTAAAATAGAAATTGCAGTAAAGGAACTGAGTGATTATGACTTATCATAAAATCATATGTGTACGTAAACATAAAAACCTCCTGTCTCCTTGGTTGAGTGGGCCCTTTCTCTTCCTTGGGACAAAGGAAATCTTAAAAGCTCAAGATTCTCAAAATGATATCTCCTTATATTAATTCAAATAATTTCCATGACATATTTAGTGCGGAAAGTAAAAGTGCTGAATGCAACAAGTTATATTGTAGATTATAAATATTACCAACTACTACATTGTTATTAAAGGAGGTGTCTTTATATGACACGGTGGTTACTGAGAATATGCCAAAATTACCGGCACTAATGTTTTCCATTAACAAAAGTATTGATCAAGACTCATAAATTCCTATAGGAATGCTAAAAACAATACCCATACTTATAGGCTGATAGATGGAAAAATTCTTCCACTTTTGCACTCCAACTCCAAACTCGGGCTCCTTAATTGCATTGGAAATAAAGTTCATTATTTTCCTACACACATCACCACATTTCTCTCACGAAGGCAATTAGCAGGAAGTTATATGATTAGTTGGGTCGCATGAGCAAAAGTAAGGAAAATTCATTAAACTCACTAAGATATACCTATACAAAGCATCCCCATGCATTATCAAATCATGTTTAAATGAAAAATTATCAATCATATGAATGATATAAACAAGCCAAATAATGTACTCATCATACACTAGTGAGAGGAATGGCCTCAACCCATTTGTAAAATAATGAGGGAGAGAATTTCCCTATCAAATCAAGGCCCCAAGTAGAGAAGGGCCAAGGCATCACAATGGGATGTAGAGCTTGAGAAGGAATATGTATCTCATGGGAAAAATCTTGGCTTTTTTGACACATGCGTACGTACTCCACAACGTTGTGTTCTTGAGTAGGTCGAAAAAAAAACCATGCGATGAATATTACGAGCAGTTGTGTGTCCTCCCAAATGACCACCACATACTCCATTGTGGGATTCAAATAATATTTTAACCCACTCTTCTTCATCAACACATCTTAACAGCATACCATCAAAGGCTCTGCAATAGATAACTTCTTCCATAATTATGTACTTGGTGGCTATGACACGTAGCCGTCATTTTTTCTACAAGGTCACCCCTTCAGATACATTCAGTCCATAATTTGATTGAAAATGTTGACATACCATGGAATCGAAGTGACAAATGGATTTTCCTCTATGAGGAACACACACTCATCAGGAAAATCTAAATCTACTAGTTCCCCACAATCTATAGGATTGTTTGCTAACTAATCAGTGATAATTTGTCCCTTTACAAAATTTTGGTTAACAAAGGTGAGTTCAAACTCACCCATCAACATAATGAAACAACTAGCCTTCTTGGATAAGGTGGTGTGGGTTAAGAATGTTTGAAACTGGTCAAATTTAACTATCACTAGCATCTCTTGGTTAAGCATGTAGTTCCTTAACATCTTCATTGCAAAAAAAAAAAAAAGCCAATCAATCCTTCTTCGCTTGTGTGTATTGCACTTCGTAATCAATAAGTGTACGTATAATGAAGTAAATGGACCACTCACAACCATCATCATCCTCTTGTGCTAATAGGCACATGATTGAGACATCAGTGGATTGAGAATATAAGATCAAAGGATGAACATCTTTCAGTGGCATGAGCATAAGCACCGAATGCCTAACTTGTGAGTGGGTGGGAACATTTCAAAGGCTTACCAAATATTTTCTAGATCAACATCAATTCCTTGAAATGGAATGTGTATCTTAAAAAAATTTCCTCCTATTACTCCAAACAAAAATTTCTTAGGATTTATCATTACTCCATACTCGATTAGGCGTGAGAGAATGATACTAAGTACTTTAGGGTGATCGCCATGCTTCTTTGTTTTTTCCAGTAGGTCATCAACATATGATTCCACGATCTTATGAATAAGATCATGAAAAATGTACGTCATTACCTATTGGTAAGTGGATCTGACATTATTCGGATGAAAGGTATAACTGTGTAATAGAAGGTTCCCTAAGAAGTTGTGAAAGTAGTTTTCGTTTGGTCCTCCTTAAAGATCCTTATATGGTTTTAGCTAGAAAAAACCATCCATAAGAGACAAAATTTCATATCCAGCCATTACATCAACGATGGCATAGATTGAAGGTAGTGGAAAGTTGCCTTTGGGATAGGCCTTGTTAATGTCCTTGAAATCAATGCAGATGCATATCTTCCCATTATTTTTAAGGACTAGGATGATGTTTGACACCCACATGGAAAAATCTATAGGGTTGATAAACCCGACTTGTAGGAGTTTCATTACCTCCTCTCTGAACATTAAAATAACTTTTGGCTTCATGGGTTTGACATCGGGCTTTAAAACTAGAGTGTGTGCTATGACGTTAGGAGCGATACCCATCATTTCCTTATAGCTAAAGGTGAATGCTTTTGAATATTCTTCAAGCACCTTTATGTGACCTTCTATTTCTCTGGAGAAAATGAAGAACCAAGTAATAGGATTTTGGGTTCCTCTTCCGTCCCTATGTTTATGTCTATGGTTCCTTTGATCAAAGAGACATTACCTTCTTCGAACTTGGGTGGGTCTGGAGGTAATTCCAACTCTTATTCCTCAACTTCATAGATCTCAAAATATTATGATGAGGAAGAGTTCATTGAGTGATCCCCAAATTCAGAGGAAAGGTGAGGTATAAGGGAAAATCCCTTCTTTTGGTGCATGAGATGGAGGTCGGTGTAAACATTGAGGTATCCTAATATTGCCTCATCATTTTCTGTGAAATCTAATGTGACGGGCTCATTCTCAGCTTTAACATATGCCAAAATTGCATTGGTTGGCATCCTTCAAACCAAAGGTTCAACTCGGACATCAAACGTTGAATTCGGCTTCCTTCAAGTCCTCACTCAGACAAAAACATGAAGAGGAAGTAGCCATAGAATCAACCAACATGTTTTGTTCTTGTGGGATAAATTCTATGGAAATAAAGTCAAAACCCTTGTAAATATTAAGAATGACGCACTTATGGAGTTTTAGTTGCTCTACTCTGGTCTCATAGACTTCCGAGACTTGATTAGTAACAAGTTGAGAGTCACCAAAAACCATAATGTTATTCACACCCATCCTCTTGGCCACGATTAAACCAAGAAGTAGAGCTTCATAATCAGTTACATTGTTTATGCATTCAAAATTCAATTTGAAGGAAAAAGGAATGACCCTTCCCCAGGGGAAGTGAGGATCACCCCTACACCAACAAAAAGAGTCACTTTACGCCATCGTAGTTGAGATTCCAATAGTCATCGGGGAATATAAAAGATTAATTATTCTTTGAGTCTTCTTCCTTAAACTTCTGAGACCTCAACCATACAAATATATTTAAAGCACTCAACTAGAAGAGAGGTGATTCCATGAGCATGACCTATGCCGAAGGAATCAAATGGGAGAATAATAGGAAGATCATTCTCCAGGATTTTAACAATTTCAGTTGTGGTTTTCGTTGATATAATTTACACCACAATGACTTTGTTTTCATTAACATCAAACCCCTTCGATTGCCTTAGGGGTTTCCAAATCAGTTGTGGAAACAAGCTTAGAAGCAGGTATTGATCCTGTGGCTTATCTAACTGCTTGGATAGAAGCTCAAATTTAGTATGAACCCTCGGTTTCTTCTTTAAGTTGTCCAAATGGATATTGAATGGCTTTGGGTCACCTTGAGCCACGAAGACCTTCCCCAGATGAAAAATCTAAATTCTTGGAATAACGTAGAAGGAATTGCCTTCATTTTGTGAGTCCAGGTTGATCAAGAATAATATTATAGTTAGTTTCCTGATCTATAATATAAAATTATGTTAACACGGTCTTGGGTCCAAGAGTGACTGGAAGCACTATGGTTCTAATAGAGGTTGATTTGAGACTATCATAGCCTCTCAAATGTATTGGGTGGAGGAATAATTTGTCTCTCCATAGCCTAAATTTTGTAGAAACGAGAAGGGGACTATATTAAAAAAACCCATCATCTATCATAGCTTGCTTAATGTAAATAGTATTAATCCAAACTTGCAGATACAATGCGGGATCACATTTCTACACTAGCTCAATGTTAGTAGGCATCTTGATCATATCGAACAGTAATTTGACATCTCTCTCATGATTCCATGGGGATAAACATCAAAGTCTATATGATTGATTTGGGCCTTTGGACGAGGGGTGACATGGATGAGATGGAAAAGAGCCAGTGCTTATAATAAATCTGATCAATGCACAATGGAATTCTTTAACAAATCCAAAAAGGAAATGTGGGAAAAGGTCTTAGTTAGATTTGTGATCAAATCATAAGCTCCATGGATTAGGAGTTGATGAAGTATCATCTAACATTGAGGGATAAACATGAATAGGTTGCGAAGAATAATCACGTGTAGGATTCTTTGCAAGGACTTTCGATTCAGTTTTTAACTCAATGAGGCCTACAATCTTAGGTCAATTTTAGTTGTCCAAAGGAGGATCTAATTGAGGATCCGTAGATGTAGAAGCTTCATGATCATTGTTTCCAGCACCCCTTATTTAGTACCATAGGGATTAAGATTCCTATTTTTCAAGATGCGATGGGAAGGGGTATTTATAGATCATGAGAGTGTAATTATGTGGAGCAACAAGCCCCATATGAGTGTTTTGCATATATGTCATGGGATTAGCCAAAAACATCTCAACGAACGGTTGTTTTTGGTCTTCCTTAAGCCGTTGTATGAATTTATTACAATTACGACACATCCGAGCATCGTGTCCTCTAATTGTATGGAAACCACAGTATAAGTTGGGATCATAATCACAAGCTATTTGGTTTTGGTTTCTTTGTAGCCCATAATTTACTTTGTTATTTTGTTGTTGGTTATTATAGTTGAATTTTGGAGGTCTCTGGCCTTGGTTCTAATACTGGTTTAGAAATTGATTTGGATATTGGTCGGGGTATTAAACCGGCCCAGGCATGGACTTGTTGAGGAGGAAGATGAGGATGACTAAAATCAACCACATTAATGGAAGGAGTAAAGTTGTTACTCCTTTGGTTGTTCGCATTTGCATTGTTATTGTCATTATTTACATTTTGTGCTAACCACGTTTAGTTTCTTAGATTGATAAGTTCCACAATCCATTGTAGCACCACGGTTCTTGTTGAGGACCTTGGGTCCTTGATTGTTATTGTTTGAACTATTTGGGTAATTTGAATTACCTTGAGATAGAGTGACTAGTTTCCCATTAGGACCATAAGTATTTCATATATTTTTGATCACCACTTGTTCAATGTGGAGAGCACCCTCTAAGACCTCCTCATAGCTCATAAGAGGAAAATTTTGTACCTCCTCCTTGGTTTCTCGATTGAGGGAGTGGAGGAATAGATCACAAAGCTTTGTTTGATCCATGTTGGGAGCATTGGAAGAGGATTAGAGGACTTGCTGCTACCTTTAGATGAAATGGGCAGTGGATTTGTTATGCTCTTGTTTAATGTGAAGTAATTCTCTAATTCCTATTCTTAAGAGCTTGTTCATGTCAAAAGCCTTTATGAACTCGATACAAGTTTCTTAAAAGAGTGACATGAGGCTTTCAAGATCCTATAGTACCAATCGAGAGAAATACCCTCAAGGGTCTTGGGGAATATTTTCACTACAACTGCATCCCATGGGAGTAACTCTCTGATGGCGATCACATATGCTTTGATGTGCACATTATCCCCCCCCCTTTGAAATTGGTAAGGTCTAACAATGGCCGTGGGAGCATTACAATTCATATGGTAAAGTTGAGGGGATTCATGAGATACTTAGAGTATGTGCCCACTATGTAGAACTTGACCATTGACAATCCTTAATGGGGAGGTGGAGGTGGAATCGAGTTTGGTACGAACAACATAGGAATTGGGTGGGTCATAAGGAACCCCTTATTGCTTGAGCGTATAGACTGTTGACATGTAGGCCTAATAGGTGTTGTCATTGATGAAAAACCAAATTAATGACAAAGTGAATGTTGTAGGATGATTTCATGATGATGTATGTGGTGCTAACATGATGGTTCATATGTTTATCAATTGTTATAGTGAGATTCAGTGATGCATGCTTGCTCTAGCAAGCCCATACATACAAGTGCCTAGGAGGTGTAGCTTGGTAGAATGAAATTCATGGTTGCTTATGAAGAATGTTTTTAGGATTACTAACATACTTTGAGTGTGCTTGTGAAATCATAATAGTGGTATGGTATAGATACAAGTATATTTCTATGTTACAGTGCTCTTTGGGAGTAGGTGTGCTAGATTAGAGGTGTGATAGAGTGTATTAAAGCCATATGAGATCATGGATGCATGATATCAGGTGTATCATGTCATATGAGGTATGTTTGGGTCATTTTTAGAGGTTTCTTGTTCAGTTATTGCATTATTTCAGTTGGCCCTAGTTGTTATAGTGAGGATCTAACATGCATGCATAGGTAAGTCTTAATGAATAGAGATATTGAGCAATGGAATTGATGTTATGATGATTGTAGATATTATAGGGATGAGTTATGATTCTCTCAAAAAAATTTCAGGTTCCCATGATGTGAAATTTGCAAGATATGATTGTTTTGGTAAGACAAGGTCAAGAACAGGTGAAAATCAAGCTCAAATGTGAACTTGTGATGATCATTGTGAATAGTGTGATTTTCATGGGACCTTTTAGATTTCATGGATTTTTCTAAGCTGATTTTATAAGGTTTCAAAAAATAATGAGGTTAGTTCATTGTCACGTTTTTATGAATGAATGTTAAGAAGGTAAAGATGTCAAAACCCTAGTTAAACCCTAACTAGGAACAATTTACAAAAGATGAAGTATACTGAACTAGTTTTTATTGCAAGTGAAAATTTCATGATTATATGTTGCAGAGGAATCATCAGGATTTCCAAAAATTTATGTTTGAGCTTGTGTCCATATGTGGGCCCCACCTAAAAATAACAAGTTCTCGGAAATAAGGTTTTAGGACAAGATGATCCAAAGGAGTAGCATAAAAATCAAAGGTGAATGATGTATGGGAGTTTTTATTTGTTTCCATGTATGTTTAAGGACATTTTAATGTAGGTTCATAAGGTTTTGAGGTCCAAATAGGTTGACTAGTTAAAGGGTAGTTTTGAGATCTCAAATAACATGGTTCATATTTTGACCATAACTTGAAATAAAGGTGGATTCTTAAGGTGACTAAAGTTGTTTTGGAAATTATATTCAGAGATATTTCTAGTGCTATATGGATTGAATCATGGTGAGGTAATATGATAGGGTTTCCAGGGCATTCTTTCAACAATAATATTTTTGGCAGTTTAAGACAACATATGTTTTTGTGCAAGTTTGATGTTGTTTGAAGCATGATATGGATTGGGTGATGCTTCCTATCACATGTAATGTGAAGAGGGATTAATTTGGAATATAATTAATCCATTTTTAGGTATTTAATTCATGTATATTTGATTTTATGAGCTAACCTTTGGAAACATATGTTTTGGTAGGTTGATTTGGTGAAGGAAAATCTTGTTGTGGTTTGAAGTGAAAGATGTTTCATGACTTATAAAATGATTATAAGTGTTCTACAAGTTATTCAATTTATTTTTAGTTTTCACATAACATGTTATTTCTCAGTATAAGTCATTTGTTGGAATTATGAATTTTCCAAAGGTGTCTTTAAAGGGTGAAGGAAATAAACTGTTTTGAGAATTGTAAAGGGAATTGGGCCCAGTAAATGAAATAATTTGATTGGTTGATATTAATTGTGACAATGTATGAATGTTTTATGATATTTTAATCATGTATAAGGGTTCATGGGTCATGAAAAAGTATGGTACTCATGTTAGGGCATTTTTAAGAATGTGCCTATGGGGTTTTGAGCCATTTTTGGCACATGTAATGAGGTTTTTGGCTAGGACAACCTATATGGGTCATATGTGACTGTTGTAATTAATTTTTTAATGTTATAGAGTTTTTGGGTCGCATTTATCATGAGGGACCGACCTCATTTAGTTTGGAAGGAATAAAAGCATATTTAAGTGTTTGTTTAGTTCATTTTTGAACTAGTGCTCTTGGAGGAAAGGTGTGTGACCTAGAGAGAGATATTTTGTAGGTATGAGAGCATGTTTTGAAGGAAGATAAAGTGTTTTTAATATTGAGGAAGGAATGGAAGCATGAGAGCAAGAAGATAGAGAAAATAAATGTGAAGAAAGAGCAAGATAAAGTAAGTTTGAAGCCCTAGGGTATGAGTTAGGGTTTGTGAGTTGAATATGTGATCTCCATCAATTGTAGTAGTAGAAAAATTAGAGACAATATTTCTTCAGGTGGATGAGTTGGTTCTTGGTCATCTTTAAGGGGTTGTAGCCTCCTTGTGGAGTGGGTGCTTCACTAAATTAAGGGTTTGTGCTCTACTAAAATAGGGGTTGGTGCTCCTTGTGGGGTTGGTGCCTCACTAAATTCTAAAACATATCAATATAAGATTGTGTTTTGGTGGGTTTTCTTCCCCTTGAGGGTTTCCCACTTATATCTTGTGTCTTGTGTTGATGATCTTGCTTATGGTTCTTGCACATATGATTGTTTGATGTATGCACACATTAATGGATGGTTGAATATTTATGAGTATTTGTATATGAAAGTTTGAAATCTGAATTTAAAGTTTTATAAGGACTGATTCACCCCCTCTCAGTCCATTTTTCTTCTAACATGGACTAGGATAATAAAACATGTCCCTTTGTGGTGATTTTGAGTACATGTGAAGATATGGGGAACATTATTTCGATCTGATTAGTAGGGGCGAAACTAGGAACGTCGCATTGTTAGTTAAAATGGCATTCAAGAGTTCACTTCCAATTGGCCCCTATGGTGGATATTTGTATGGAGAATAATGGGGCATACCTATTGTTCCCGACCCAAGAAGAAGGTATCCAAGGCTAAGAACACCCATGTGGAATTGAGAAGGTAATGGTTCGGAGGAACATAACTATATTTTTGAATGTGGTGGGAAGTTTGCCTTGCACTACAAATGGTGTAGAATGTGAAGGTGGGAAATCTTTAATTCCCTAATTCTATCCACCAACATTGAAATAACATCACTTGATGAAGGTGTTGCATTTTTCTTAGGTGTGTGTTGAGCCTTGTTAGGGGCAAAGGCACATGATGTCATGCTATGAATTGATCCTTAGTAGGCCACCCCTTTTTAGGTGGATTTTCTATTATAAGAGGAGTGGTAACATCAATTTTTTGGAGAAGAACATCAATATAACCTTGCATCCTATCTAAGGATTGGTCTATAGCATTGAGATGCTCGTCACTTCAACTGAGTCATGCTAGGAACTCCTCATTTAGTAATAGATAGGAAGGGACCGAATTAACTTGGATGCTGATTTAAGGCCTTGACAAGACTCTGAGGATAAAACCTTTGTTCTCCCGTAAATTTCATGTTATTTGATATGGAGAACTCCGGTTGTGCATTGTGATTAGGTTGGTCAATCTCTTTGATTTTAAGCGATGAACTGGTATTATACCATTAAGGAGGGGGTGTGTGAGTAGATAGGATATTTTGTGAGTAATTATCAGCCCATCCTGAAAAAGAAGGTTACTACCGCATGCTCATTTGAGCATAATAAGTCTCAAGACTCAAAATGGGCCTCTCACATTCCTTCCCGGATATATTTGGGGGTGTTAAAACACCCGAAAAATAATGGAAAAGGAGAAGGATGAAAGAAAAAATAAAATAAAAGAGGAAATGAAAAGGAACTAGTCTTTCACACTCGGGTTCACCAATTTTATACGTCCAAGAATTAAATGTGACTCTAAGGCACAATCAACCTCTCGAGGTCGTGCAAGATAGCCAATATGAGATGGAAAGATTGCTATGGAATGGATAAATAGGGCGAATAGGCATTGTTGACAATTTTCACACTCGTGCAAAATTGGGTAACTCGAAACTTTGTTACGATGAATGACATTAGTGAGGTGAACCTAATCTAAGAATTAATGAATACATGTAATTTGCAGCTATGTGTGTTGTTACAAAATGTAACAAATCACATAGTCTGTAATTTCATGTTTGTCTTCAGAAAAAGAACACAAAGGCCCCGAAGGACAGATGTGTTATCTTGATAAAGATAGAAAATACATAATAGATGAAGTGTTAAGTTTTGGAACAACAATTAGAGTTGCAGATTACAGCAGTATCAAAGTTCATTACTAAGGTTACATGTATTTTAAAGTTCTTTCCTTCATGATTAAATACATTCAATTATGTTATTGAGTTGTTTAATTCATTATACAATCCATATACAAAGATGAAATGCAGAAGGAAGTACACAAATTAGTTTCAGAATTCAATATTTTATTCATAAGGAATTTCAAATGTTTCCCACACAAGCCATGGGATGTGACTCAAGTAAACATCATAACTACTAAAATAGAAGGTGCATGTGCATGAAAATAAAAGCAAAATAATATGAAGGAACCCATCATTTCCTTGTTTCTTTTATCTCTGTTGCTCCACCTCCAGCTCCAGCTTTTCTCCATCTTCATCCTTGTTATTCAACACTACACTGCATTGTACACTTAAAAAATAAATAGAAAAGAGACTATCAGTCACGAGATCAGGATTAAATCATGTTCTTGTATTGTCTATCTTCGTGCAAATGAATCTCCTGATATCGGAGGTATGATTACAAAAAAATAAATGCATAGCAGACAAGTAGCAGTATTCTACATCAATACATATGATTCTTACAATCATTTCAAAGAGCAAAGATAGAAAAAAACCATGGAACATAAGAGAGGCCAAAAATCCTAATGTTTTCTAACTAGTTTATCTAAATGTGTAGGTACATGTAAGAAGAAGGAAATAAACACTAAATTTTGTGTTTACATATTAAAAGTATTACATTCTGTAACTTGAATTAGAAAAAGTACATTTATTTCAGTTCAAACTAAAGGTTGAATATACAAAGATGTACCTATACTAATCCATAAAAGAAATGCAAGTTTAGTGCTGCAAATTCTAACAAATGGAATGAGATAAAATTACAGCTAAAACATAATGGAAAAAGAAATCTGAGAAAATTTTGACAGGATTCGCCATGTAAAATGGACATTTTACATCTTTCCATCATGTTATTTCACAACTAATACATGCTTGAAAGTTGTGACAAAAGATAAACTACTTTGTACTAATCAAATAGTATGCAAGAAAGGAGAGAATACATTGTATAGTCAAAGCTACAGATTCAGATGAATACAGGTTACTTCATGATAAAGAACAACTTTAGTTACAATACAACTAAGGATGTAGAGGGTAATTCATGATGAAGAGATAAAGTACACAATGCAACCAACTCAATGTGTAACTACAGGATCAACTTTAGAGAATCATGACATCACAAGGAACAAACTTCCATAGTCTCAAGAAAAGGGTTCCAAACCACTACATACTTTGAAACATTCAGATCAGAAGGTACCACATTCTATAAAGATAAATCAAAGTAATGTGATCATTACAAGTAATTCAAGTACAACCAAATGGATAAGGCAAAAATTCTACAATACAGAATGTAAGAATGATCAACATACATTTTTCAGTTCCATAAGAGCTACAATATCAACAAAAAAACAATAGTTTAGTTGCAAAATGAAGTTCAAAATACTTTGAATACTACATTTTAGGACTTGTTTTAAGATAAAGGTTCTACTATAGTCATTTCCATGCATGCCAAGAGTTTCAACTCAAATAGGAATAATCCTTTAGAGTATTATAAAAATGTCATTTTTAGTATCAAAGAGTTAATTTATGAGGACCAACACTTTGTTATTTTCAGAATGATGAAGAGACCTTAAATTATAGCACATGGTATATCAAAAGGGTACATGAATTGATGTAAATTACATCTCAAAGGCATCATCATCTACCAACCAACTATCAACACAAATTTCAAAGCATTGTTCAATATAAATCAGAACAAGCCATCTTGCAAAGTTACAACAAAAGTTAAAATCTTCAAAGTATAGATTTACAGGCACATTTCCAAGCCATGTTCCTCAGGTTACCATTTTCCATTAGAGTGGAGCTATTAATCAGTACAAAAGCTATTATTTTGAGATGAAATATGCCAACAATAAGAAGAAACAAATTACATTCAAACATTCATCACAAAATGTTGAATCAAATAGAGATTCCCATCATTCCTCATGGAAGAATCAAGTATGTTGTGGTTATTTTGGTATGGGCATATGAATATGAATTCTAAAAACATTAGAATGTAGGCCTCAAGTATCAACTGAAGCTCTATCCATAGTAAGTTGTAAGAAACAACAGATCCACTATACAAGTTAGTCACATTTCAAAAGTCAAATGTTACAAAAACATGATCAAGTCACCAATACAGGGGTTCATATCCAGAAATACAATTTCCAGCATCAAGCCAAGTCATCAAAGGAATTCAGAGTTCATTATAGTATGTAATATTTTGGCAAGAAAATTACAGATTTTGACATTTTCTATGAGAATATGGAATGCTCCAGTATACAAGATTCTATATACTCAGAAAAACGTAAGGAAATGGGTAGAATCATATCTTCCATGGCCAAATACTTAGTATAAAATAAGACCCCAAATCTAGGTATCTCGAGCAAGGTGCCACTTCAAAGTTATTTAAAAAGCATCAAAGTATTATAGTCTAAAATGAATCAAAGCTCAAACAACCCTCAACAACGATGTCTATAAGCTGAATAGAAGGCAAAAATGAAAAAATCAAGCTCAAGAACCTTGTAAATGGTGCCCAGATTACACCCAGAGATGAAGTTTTTCAGATCGAGCTCTTATAGAAGAATACAAAGAAAACCTAGATTTTCACAAGAAAAGGAAGAACAGGAATTTGAGGAGTATGAACTCAAAACCACAAAATATTACAACAAACAAAGTGCCAAATCCATGCATTTTGGAGGAAAATAAGAGTACCTAGTTGAAACTTACTAGTTTAATTTAAATTTGAGTAAATTCTTGGAGTAAGGTCACAAAATCAAAGACCCAAAAAGATTTTGCTCAGACAGATCCACAGTGCCATGGAATCATGAAAATCACTACGAGAAGGCAAATTTGAGCTCGAAATAGTAGAAACATGGGCGACTATAGCCAAAGAGAAATACTCAGCTCAGAAATACGAATACCCATAATTCAAAATGCCTAGATCTGAAAACTAAGAGGTAGAAAATGCTTTAGTTAGAGAAAAATCACCATGGGGAAGGATTTTTAGAGAAAACAGAGCTTTGGGTTTCCAAATAATAAAACCCCAACTCAAAAGCAAACCCGGAAGCTTCTACCAATGGTGGCTAACACAAGATACTTAAGCTCCAATAGTGAACAACAATAGAGTTCGAATGCTCGAAAAACAAAAGAAAAGAAGCTTTGAATCGATATTCAAGGTAATGAGCGAAGAAATGGCTAAATCCTTCAGAGAGTGTCATCAACACAACAAACCAATCGATGGGTTCTTCAAAGATCTGATCTTTTATCAGAAATACAAGGAAAAAAAAATATCAGTACATATCAAGGCCAATCGTGGTGGTAACGGAAATTTTGTGCTCAAAGAATAGTAACTTACCCTCTTCTTCAGTCAAATTATGCCATGGAGCCACAATGATCATTATCGTGTAGTCAGAAGTTCAAATTTCCTTTTAAATGGTGAACTTCAACAAACTAGAGCTAAGAGAAGTAATAATGGCAACTAAAAATCAAAATACCCAAAAGGTGAGCAATTCCGAGCAATAATGACCACAATAAGCTTCAAAACAGAGTATTCATGGCTTCCAATGGAAAATTCACCAAGGCTTCGCCACTCGAGGAGCAAGTAAAAATGAAAGATCGATTAGGGTTCGATATCATTTTGCCAACCAAAATCAACCACCAGATCACCTAACTCACCCAATGGGTTAAGATCGATGATGCACGATGCAAAGTACAAAATCAACAATGCACAAGGATCACCTAACTCAACCACAGTTAAAATAAATACACTTGTCAAGCTCCAGAGAAACCCTAACTCGACCTGAGTTAGCAATGCCACCGACACAATGATAAAGGGGTGAGTCATCGTGGAGGGGGTTCCCCTTAATAATTTTTACTTTGACTATAGTCTATACCAGAAAATTAAAGAGGGCCGAATTATTTGAAAATGATCATTACCTTTTGACCTTAGGCTAAGGTCTTTCATAGTATGCCATGATACAAAGAGACCAAATAATATATGATTATTATATGCTCATGACAAAGTCAAGATGAGGCAAATGATGGGTCAAGTAAAAGTCAAAGAAGCACCTTACCTTAAACCTTGTAAGATTACCTTATTTTTGCAAAAGACCTCGTACCCATCAAGAGAAAGATAAATCAAAGGGGAATATTATTTCTCACATGTGTATAGGTGGCTCCTCCAAGAAGAAGACAAAGATGTCATTATCAACATGAGAGCACCTTTCTTACACAGATGTCACATCAAGAATACATGACAGATTTGTTTGCATGCACATTGGAGAAGACTTGCTCATCAAGAAAAGCTTATTATTAGCTAAGTTATTCATCCAACTTGTTAAAAATAGAATAGTCAATTGCAGTTTGACTGAGTTGTATTTTTGTAAACAAGGCTATTAATGCCTCATTGTATTAGCATGCTTATTTTTATTCCTTTATTTATTCATGATAAAGGATAAAAATAGGATGCATGGGTGAGTACAATTTTTAGTCTATTTTAGGAAGGGTGGGATGAATAATTTTTCTATATATTGTGTGCATTGAAAACCACAAGAGAGGACTTTTTGATACGAAGTGCTAAAGCGGTTTGTGTCGGTTTGTGCCGGTTTTTCCCTTTGAATGAGAATTAATTTCTACCTTTCCAATTATTTACAACTTCGTGTAAACTTTATTATTTCTTGTGAATGAAAAAATTCCCTGATTAATCATCTTACCTTGCTACAAATTTAGTAATTTCTTCATAATATTAGTGTGCATGCTTATCTTAACAGTATTGTTGTGAATCTTTCCCACGATACATCAAGTGTTTTACCTTAATATTATGCTAAAAACTATTGGTTTGTGTACCCGAATCCATTCCCAAATATTTGTGCATGTACTCAGTCAAATCCCTCAATAATTTTGGTGTATTACCCCATTTTTCAATTCATTTACAGTCATCTTTTACCCTCAAAACCCCAAAAAATTAGTTTAGGATGCATCAAGAAGGAACTGGCCTTGATACCGGAGATTGACCTCAACAATAGGTATACTCACAAACTTGAGGTGTTTCCATTATATCTACGAAAGAGAGAGATATAGAGAAAGATTAGAACTCATGCCATCATCTCTCTACAGGGTGCACTTTCAAGAGATAACAGGCATAATATGCAAAAATAGGTGAAAATGGATAAATTGTAGATCAAGGTAGGTGAATATCCACTACGGGAACTATGTCAATGTGTTTGTCTAAGGAAGTGAAATCTTGTATAACATGTGTGGGTGAGATGGAACGACTAAGGAGAAAGGATGAACGAATGTTTTGATCAATATTGGAATCACCAAATATACCTTTAATGGGTCATAGGATATATGGGAATCGTCCCCGTGTCCGCTACGTAAAAATATCCAGAAATGGTCATGGAGGTGTGAAAAGAAATGTATGGGGAGGAAAAATCTATGCATTGTGGGATCTAGTTTGGGCAGCTTATTATGCTAGAACACGTTAGCGTTATCCGCTTCAATGTTCAAATCTATCACCGTGAGATAATAATGGGTGGAATCGGGGTGGTTTGGAAAATAAATTGTTTGAGGCCTTGATCAATATCTGTCAAACTATGTTTGGTTGTGGCACCCTTGGATCACACTATTTTTCTTGGTTTCCTATGGCCTTGGATGGTCATGTGGATGCACAAACAAATAATCTAAGGAAGTAAACAAACATGCAAAGAATCCAAAAGAGGCAAGGTAAATTTTCGATAACCTAGGCCAACTAAGGAAACGTAGGGAGTTGTGTTAATTCCCATCTAATTAAATCTATGTGCCTAAATTAATAAAGAAATGCAAACAAATTTAAATTAAACTAAATTTATTACTCTCCTTGAATCTAATTAAATAGTGTGCAACTAATTAATTTATCAAAGGAAAGCTAATTAATCAAGCAAAGCAAGTAAATCTAATCTATTTGTTTTTTTGTATTTTTCAATGATTTTAACATAAAGGAAATATTCTGCTTATTCTCGCTTAATCTATTCACAAGCACTTGCCTTATCAAATTCCCTGTTCTCCCTTCCTCTCCCGGCCTCAACTTTGTTGGGCTCCGTGGCTGCCGCCTCGCTGACTCCCTCGCCTTGCCCGCCTCAATGCCCCCACGCAGCTGCCGCTCATGCTTCTCCTTCTTTCCTCCCGCCGCCTTTGCCCTCGCCACCCACACTGTCTATACTTCTAAACGTGTCACTGGGGCTTCTGGAGACTCAACCTTGAGTGGATACCGCCGAAATTATTGGGAATGAACCTTTGATGACATTGCTCGTGATCTCGTCCGAACATTAGTAGTGCCACCTCAGGCGGCACCAACGGATAACCCTTCTAGAAGATTGAGGCCTTAGAGGCAAGCTTAAATTGCAAGGATGAGGTAAATAATCTTGCTAAGCAAAAAAGGCAAAAAAAGCATTGAGGGAGAAGGGAGCATTGCAACAGCTAAATTGATGAAATATACAAAAACTCGACCTCCCTAGACTCCCGCCTTGGGAAAACGAAGACTAGGCATGAGTATAATATTGCAGCATTCAGGGGCCATAGAGGAATTCATCGAAGGTCATGCAAGAAGTGTTTCGCATCTCACTGTCCCGATTACTCTTTGGGGCAATGAGAAAGAGAGTAAAAGAACCAAGAGGAGCTCGATAAGACGGATGTTTCTCATATGACCACGCTGGTATGTATCATGCTTGGAAAAAAAGTAAAGATGAGTATTGATCAAGCTGGCCAAGAAGTAGTCCAGCTTTTACTACCGCTTCGGCCGTAGGCTTGTCTTGCTTTGTTGCCGTTGTTTTGTGTTAAGTCTCGTTTGTGTCAAGGCTTCGGTGTTCTTTTAGAAGTAACTTTTGTGCTTTGATTTGTTTTTAGGCCTCCTTTTACACAAGGGTATAGTCCCTTTCAAAAACTATTTACCAATATTAAAAAAAATAAATAAAGGAAATAAGAAAAATAAAATAAACTAACTAATTTAATCTAATGTTTTTGGGGATTTTGTGTTTTCTGGAATTAAATAAAATAAATCTACACAAGACAATACAACTTCTTCTAATAAAATGAAAATTGCTTCTACTCTAAACAATTTAAAGTAAACAAAGTGGAATAACCAAATGTAGTTATTTCCTGTTGTAGAATGGATTTAATCTAATCTAATAAAAATAAAAGTTTTCCTAATTTGTAATTGTGGATATTACTTCCTTTGGTTTTACCTTCAATTATGGAAGAATGAAAATATTCTTAGAAGCAATTCTTCCCCTGAAGCTTCCCCTGTAAAACAAAAGCTTTCTACAATGAAGAAATTAAAACGAAAACACGATACAAAAGCTTCTAAAAATCAATTCCTTGCAAATACACAGGGATAGGCGGAGGAATTTTTCAACAGTAAAATTTTCTCATGTGCAAACTAAATCTAAATTATGAATGTAATAAACTCTATAGGTAAATTAACTGTGAAGAATTAACAAACTCTGCACAAGAACTTCCTCCGAATTCTTCCCAGACAAATCCACAAGGATGAGATGAGAAGAAATATTCAACTCTGAAGCTTTTACAAGAAAATGGAAACTACCGTAAATGCTTCTTCTTTGAACATATATATCCTACAAATATGAATTGAAATCTATCTAAATGAATAAAGGAATCTTCTAGGAATGTAATAACACCTCCAACCTAGAAATGTAGTATAGGAAAAATCCAACAATGGTTAATTTTTATGATCCCCTTAGGTTTTTTTCAATGAAATGTCCAAACATGTCCAGAGAGTTGTCTTTGGTAGTGTGTAGAAGAAATAAAGGAGTGCTAGAGGAATGTAAACAAGAGAATAACAAGGAAAATGAATTGTTTTTTTGTGTACTTCTTGGAAGGATTCCAATGAGAACAGAATAATGATGATATTCCAAATCAATATACTCCAGCCAATGATTTGGGAAAAATATTGGTTTTTATATAAAACGACAGAGAAGTGGTCCATCCCACTTGGCTGCCAAGAAGTGCCACCTCACCGATGGGAGTAGGAGTTAACATAATAATAGTAAGTAGGGAAGAATAAGTCTATACACATAACAAGCTCAAGGATAAATTATTTGGTTAAGAAACGTATTAGAAAAGTGATTTGGAAGAAGACAACACCCATCCAAAACACGCTGAAATTCTTAGTTAAATGTGCATGGAACCGCCAAATCTGTGCATGCAGATCAAGGGTTACACAACACTAAGGTGGTTACGTAACTAAAGACATAAAATCTAATGAAAAGTTGTAGATTAACTAAGGAAAGTGGGAAAAGATATAAGTGGTAAGGCACCAAGTTGACAAAAACCCAAAATGGATGAAACATGATCATGTTTTGCAATAACACACGCGCGTTATGTTTCCTAGGATTAGAAATTCTGAACCTAAAACCCATACATGTTATAATGCGATCAAGTTTCTATGATTGTAAAACACGTACTCATTTTACTCTATAGGAAGTTTTTAAGGGCTCTATGAGCCATATTTTACTAAAATAAATGTTCATATAAGAAATAATAAAAGTATAAAGAAATAATTTCTTTTTTCTTATACTTTTATTATAAAAATTTATTTTGTTTTAGTAAATATAAGATGTTAGGGTCACTCGCACTTGATGGAAGTGGTCCCATCACTCTGCTGTTATAATCTAGAAGATAGTTTTTCAAAATCTAATCTGGTCAGTACTTATCCATTTTCGATTTTAACAAAGACCTAAAACTTTCGTGCCATATTTATTTGTAGTCGGTCTTTGTTTTGGGAAAACAAATAGTCATTTTATAGGTTTTTGACCTTCCAGATTGGATTTTGGCCCTACCACTACTTGGATTTATACCAATTTTAAAATTTGGTCCATAATTCACTTTAGTGACCACGAATCAACTCTATGATGCTTGTCTACTTCTTAGTAAAATGAGATCCTCACTTTCTAGATAGAGGATTTCTCCTTGAATGGGATTATTTTCCTATGGAAAAAATGAGGTGGTTGTAATGTGCCTCTTGCTTAAGGTGTAATCACACTACTAGATATCGATTGAGTTTTTATGAATAATACCAAGTGAATTGCATCAAGTGAACTCGATGATTGCTCATTCTTAGAAACATGGTGATCCATATAAAGATCATTCTTTCACCTTTCCTAGATCTAAAATAATCCTTTCATGGAATAAAATTCAATATTATCATACATGTATTTGCTCATATTTATCACATGGAGATAGATGATGCCTTAATACTTCACACATGATGGTCTTGGATACCTCGGTGGCATGACTAGCTCATTTTAGCTTATTCTTTGGAGAGATTTGGGTACAATGACATAGTCAAGATATGATGATCATCAAGTCACTCCTTGAGCTCCACATTTCACCTTTGAATATGATGAATCCTTCACAATTCAATTTATTTACCAATATGGACACTTTTGTTTTCTCAAGTTGCTTCTCATGGAAATGGGTTTCCACCTTTGGATAGGGGATGGATCCTTGAATTAAATTTGAGTATGAGTTACATGTTCTTGAACTCCATAATTTAATGAAACAATATGAATCAAATTTTACAATAAATTATAATATTCTAAAAATCTAATTTTGTTTGCAACTCAAAATTTAGGTCTTATTTCATTTTGAACTTATAGGGGTACCAAGAAGTTTTTAAGACTATAGAAATATTTAATCCTTAAATGAATGTTGATTATTCCACCTTAAGAGTATATTTTTATCTAATATCATTCCAATTCCTATTTTGTTTCATCCTAATTCTTTCTAGAACTCTTGGAATCATCCAGAGAAGTCAACTTTTACCATTTTAGCTTTCATTCCTTGTAGAATCGAAAACCCCAGAGTCTTATAAAGATTGCTCATGAATGAGATTTTATTTCCTAAACTTTCCTAAATTTACTTAGAAATATTCAATTCTCTCTAAAATCACCCTCATATGCTTTATATTTTCTTTAAAAACTTGAAGGGTGTTCAATTAGTTACAAAATGGCCAAAAATGGCCTTTTTAGGCCTTCAAAGGAAGTAGTCTCTCATAAAAACAAAATGAGTTGATCGATCACCTCAACCACTATTCCCTACAAACTGAAACACACTGAATGATATTATTAGGACTTTCCTTTGGGTCAGGTTTATGATTTATTGTTTAGGATTCAAGGTTCATAGTTTAGGGTTTAGTGTTTAGGGCTCATGGTTCAGTGTTTCAAGGTTTAGGGTTTAGGGTGGGTTTAGGGCTCGGGGTTAAGGGTTCACGAGTTTAGTTTTTATGGTTTAGGGTTTAAAGTTTAGGATTTATGGCTTAGGGTTAAGGGTTGAGGGTTTAGGATTTAAGGTTTACGGTTTAGGATTCATGGTTTAGGGTTAAGGTTTTAGTTTAGTTTAGGGTTTAGTGTTTAGGATTTAGGGTTTAAGGTTTAGGGTTTGGGTTTTAAGGTTTTTAACGTAGTAGATGTTTAACATGATGAGATCCCTCTCCACCATCAGTTCAAGATTTTGGTGTGATGGAAAATCACATGGTATCAGAGCCAGGTAGTTAAGTGCACCAGCCCCAGAGTAGTGCTGGGATGGGTGACCTCCCGGGAAATTCCCGGTGTCACTACCTCCTAATGTTGTTGGGTCTGATTAGATGTATACTTGACTCCATCGTGTGGGATGGTGTTGGCATATCATCTTATTAACATGATGAGATCCCTCTCCACCATCAATTTGAGCTTTTGGTGTGACGGTAAATCGTACATTTTTTTTGTTAGAGAAAGATAACGGAGTGTCTTGGCATGCTCATAAATGAATAGTGAAAGGGTACATATAGGGTGCTGAGTAACCCTAGTGCATGACTCAATAACAAACCCTAAACCTAACCCATGTGAGATGACCCTCCAATATGTGAGGAGGACACATAGGATAACTCACACCAACACCCCCCTTCATCGAAGCTGGGGTAGTGGCTATGATGAGTCAAATGAAGGAGAAGACACACCTAAACAACTAAGAAAGATGTGTCAATGGGGCCCGGCAACTAAAGGCCTGATAAGGTGCCCATATACAAACACAATCTTCCTAGAAGAAGAAAAAGAAAGAAGGACTACATAGCCCGAAGAAGATGAGTAGTTGCAGAAGACCTCACCCCAAGAAGAGACCATAAGTGAAGAAACTTCATCTCAGTGAAGGGATTGGTAAATAAATCTGCAATCTGATCAGCTGTCTGAATGTACTGAATGTTGATGATGCCATCATGAATAAGCTCTTGTATGAAGTGCATATGGATCTCAATGTGCTTCGTCTCACGATGATCTTTGAATCGATTTCTGTAAATGGAGATAGTGTTTAGGATTTAGGGTTTAAGGTTTAGGGTATGGGTTTTAGGGTTCAAGGCTCAAGATGGTTCGAGTGTTTGTGGTTTAGGGTTTATGGTTTAGGGTTTAGGGCTCGGGGTTAAGGGTTCGTAGTTTATTTTTATGGTTTAGGGTTTAAAGTTTAGGATTTATGGCTTAGGGTTAAGGGTAGAGGGTTTAGGATTAATGTTTATAGTTTAGGGCTCGGGTTTAGGGTTGAGGTTTAATAGTTTAGGGTTTAGTGTTTAGTGTTTAGGATTTAAGATTTAAGGTTAAGGGTTTGGGTTTCGAGTTTAGGTTTTAGGGCTCAAGGTTTAGGGTTTAGAGCTTAGGGTCGAGGGTTTAGGGTTAAGGGTTTAGGATTTAGTGTTTAGGGTTTAGGTTTTGGGCTCAGGTTTGGGGTTTAGGGTTTAGGGTTTAGGGATTATGGTTTAGGGTTTAAGGTTTAGGGTTTAGGGTATAGTGTTCGGGGTTAATGGTTTAGGATTTAGGTTTAGGTTTAGGGTTTAGGGTTTATGGTTAGGGTTAAGGGATCAAGTTTAGGATTCATGGTTTAAAGTTGAAGATTTAGCGTTTAGTATTTAGGGTTTAAGGTTTAGGATTTAACATTTAGGGCTAAAGGTTTAGGGTTTTTGTTTAGGGCTCACGATTTAGGGGGTTTAGGGCTTAGGGTACATAATTTAGGTATAGGGTTCAGGAATTAGGGTGTGGGGTTCAAGGCTTAGGGTTTAGGGTTTAGGGTTTAAGGCTTAGGGTTTATTATTTTAGTATTAGGGTTTAGGGTTTAGGACTTAGGGTTAAGGGTTAAGGGTTAAGGGTGTAAGGTTTAGGTCACATAGTTCAGGGTTTAGTATTTAGTGTTTAGGGCTCATGGTTAAGGGTTTAAGGTTTAGGGTTTAGGGTTTAGGGCTTATGACTTAGGGTTTAGGGTTTAGGATTCAATATTTAGGGTTTAGGGTTTAGGGGTCAGGTTTTAGGGTTTATGTTTTAGTTTTTATGGTTTATGGTTTAGGGTTTAGGATTTAGTTTTTAGGGTTTAGGGTTTAGGGTTAAGGATTTAGAATTTAGGGCTCATGGTTGATGGTTTAGGGATTAGGGATTAGGGCTTAGGGCTTAGGGCTTAAGGCTTAGGGTTTAGGGTTTAGGGCTCATGAGTAAGGGCACTATATTTAGGGTTTAGCGTTTAGGGATCAATAATCATGGTTTAAGGTTTAAGGTTTAGGGTTTATAGTTTAGGGTTTAGGGCTTAGGCTTAAGGGTTTAAGGTTTAAGGTTTAGGTCGTGGAGTTTAGGTTTTAGGGTTCAATGTTTAGGGATCAGGTTTTAGGGTTTAAGGTTTAGGGTTTAGGACATAGGGTTTAAGATTTAGGATTCAATGTTTAGGATTTAGGGTTTAGGGTTTATGATTTAGGATTTAGGGTTTAGGGTTTATGGTTTATGGTTTAGGGTTTAGGGTTTTAGTTCAGGGTTTAGGGTTTAGGATTTAGTTTTCAGGGTTTATGGTTTAGCATTTACGGATCATGGTTTAGGGGTAAGGGTTTAGGGCTTAGGGCTCGAGTTTAGGGCTTAAGACTAAGAGTTTATGGGTTAGGGCTCACGAGTAAGGGTTGGATGTTTGAGGTTTAGGGTTTAGGGCTTATGGTTTTGGGTTTTGGGTTTAGGGATCATGGTTTAGGGTTTGGAGTATAGGGTTAAGGGCTGAAGGTTTAGTGTTTAGAGTTTTGATTGTAGAATTTAAACACTAAAAGCTTTAGGTGAATGCTTTGAAATCCTGAAAATTAACTATGTATCGACCATATTATACTATAAAAACTATCTTGTAAACCGTGATAGATGAAGGTATGATACTAGTTCCATAAGGTTCGAGTGACCCTAACATATTATATTTACTAAAATAAATTTAAAGTATAAGAAGTAACACTAATACAATCATGAAAAAACCACATATCATACTTATACTATTAGGAACATGTAAATGTTATAATATGTACATGTTATAGCTAGTACAAGTTATGTGTCTTTACTTTTTCAAGCCATGCCTCAAGGCTTGGATCTAGTTTGGATCCCCAAGCCTAAGGCATGGACCTGTACAAACACAACAAATTGCATGTTTTTGCAGGAAAATGCAAAAATTTAACTTCCACCATGATAAATCAACATAAAACGATCGATTCATTTAAAAAAATTATACCACGACATAGAAGATAGTTTCTTCTTTGTATAAATATAATTTTTCAATTTTTTTGACAAATATAAGGTTTCCATATTATTTTATTTCTAACTATGCATTTTTATAGCTATTTTTAAAAGTTTAAACATGTCTATCTTTTATCATGTATCATTTTTTCAACTCATCAAAAGAAAATAATGTTTTTAGGCACAAACTAGGCATAATTCTATACTTACTAAAAAAAAACTAATTTTTGATATTTTTTGAGGTAGCTAGGGGGGGCACGGTCAGAGCTCTGTTATTTTTCAAAACTTAAAATTTATGTACTAGAAAAATAATAAAAATTAAATTCTTGCTAAAAATCTTTTTTTTTTTTTTTTTTTTTTTTTCGCAAACTAGATGCTCCTAGATATCTTTCTACCAAAGGGTTTTCAAAAATAATAAATGGTGCTCAAAAAAGGTGGGGGCATGAAAGTCACTCTATTATGTTTTTAAAAAAATAGGAGCACATGCTTTGGTATTTCATTATTTGACCCACTTAAACTTATTTGTTTTCAATAAAATTTAGTAGTTTAGAAAAAATATTCAAAATTATACGATTCATATTTATACAACATCTGCCAATTTTGAGTGTAACTATTTCAAAAACTCATTCAAGTTGAAGTTTTTTATTTTTTAACAAAATGCATCCACTTAAGACCCTCTTTGGGTCCCCCCAACTTGGTGCACTTACCCATAAGTAAAGCATAATGAGCTACATAACATGTTGTGAGATAGGAAAGGGAATTGGATATCATTGGAATCGATATTTTAATCATCATTGGGGATTTAAACTGTTATGAAAATATAACATGTATAAATTTGGGTGCATACAATAACAATTTCACGGCACAAAATAAATGTGGAAACCCTTTCGAGAGGAAACCACAGAGAAAATAATCCTTGGAGCTACAATCCAAATCCAACCACAATAATAATTGTATTAGAAATATTTGTAGGCACCAACCTATTGGAGACACCAATCTCCAATGCCGAGCACAAACTTAGCTATGATTTTTGAGCACTATCCCATTGGAGACATCGATCCCCAATGTCAAACACCAAATCAACTATGATTTGTGAGAACCAATACACTAGAAACACAAATATCTAATGCAGAGCACCGAATTAGTGATCAAAATATGCACACATTGTAGTTTCTTCTTCAACATAATGATGGTGTATAGATATCTCTTCACTTCTTCTTGTTGTTTTGTATAACCACGCTTTACACTTTGTTTATGCACCCATCACACTTTAATTGTCTTGAATAAATTTATATTCTAATCTAGTTGAATTTTATCTTCCTCTTTATTCTTTAACCTCATTTATATGTCTTCATTAACCACTCTTCTCTTATCGCTCTCTTCCTTTTCTCTTTAAAACGACATCAACATACCGTGAGCACACACATGAAATCACAATTGAATCCACTTATATACTATGTTCATTTCATGAACAAACATGACTTTTCATGAGTCAAAATCCTTTTTGAATATTCATCATGAGCCCATTTTGTATAGTTCAAATTTTGAATATTTGAATTTTTCAAGACTCCCGGGAACATCCAATATTTTCTCTTTGTCCCACGGCATTACATGACCATCATGGAAAAATCTGTATAATTTTGGACACTTCTCTTTGTTGTGCGGCTATCCTCCTTTATATTATATCACTTGCTAACTTATGTGGATTTTTATTTATTGTGTAACATTGTTTCAAACAAACCAACATACTTCAATTTGGTCCTTCATCTCACGAGGCACTATTACAACCCATAAAGCAATTTAGACACTGTGGAGCACCTCATAACCCGCGAAGCACTACAAACACCTTTATACCTCTTCTCCACCAAAGTGAAGAAACACAAACACTCGCTAAACACTATAAAATCCACATAACAATACAAAATACAAAACCCACGAACACTACTAAACATGTGAAACACTACAAAAACATTTTCTCGGCATTTGACATCTAGAATTCAAACTAAAACATATTTTTCATAAGAGGCACATATCTGTAAGCATCAATGACAATATTTCTAACTTAATAGAGACTTATGAGTATTCATTTGACATCAATGACAATATTCACAAAAAAAGTATGGGTGCATAATTCTAGATTACCTTGTGAAGGTCAAGAGGTTCCATGATTTCACTTGTAAAATTAGGGGCATGTTGTGGGCACAACAACAAATGAATTTTTTTTTGGAGATTTCTCAAGAGTATTCTACAATATTCAAGTTATCTGGTTCACTTATAAAAAAACGGAAGTACACTTTGAAATATTTTGTGTTATCAAAATAAGAGAAAAATATAATACTTTAACTTTACAATGCTGAATATTGAATTGAATTTTAAAGATTCTAGTGTGTGCAAATGTATTTATTTACCTTGTCTTATAGATTTTATTCTTAACACAAGGAATTCATATGATGCATGTAATTATTTATACATTTTATTATATCTTTATATATTTATGATTTTTCTGGGATGGATGTAGGTGGAAGGTTGAGGCATTTCTCTATTTCTAGGATATGTCCATATTCTTGACAAAGGTACCTTTGGTTCTAATCAGGGCCTTGCTCCACTATCAACCAAAATTTTATATCCATGGTGAATATTACTAGAAACACTCTTAAACAAAGAAATGTTTTGAAACACTTTAAACTTTGATTGATATCTTTTCTTCATTTTGTTTCAGTATACGTGTAAATACTACATGTGGGTTGGGAACTAGTAAAACCATGTGAAAGGATATGAAGAAACATGCAATACACACACGAGTCCTTGGCTTCACATATTTATGAAAGGTAACATTAATGTGTTAGTGCATGACTCTTTTGGAGTTCCTCAAACTTTCTCAATCTAAATGATAACTTTAAAATAGAGATTAAGATCTCAACTTTAAAACACAAAATAGTCAATTAACTTATCAAGTTGCATGATTTACTAAATTTCTTGAATAATGCTCTTGTTAGCACAAATCATTTTCAACCATTATTTAACTAAACATAATGAATTCCCAGAATTGAATAAACAAAACAAGAACATCTAGAATGTAATACATAAGAAATATCTTGTGAAGAGGGGACAACAGAAACTAAGGCATGCACAAAAGTGAATTTTTTTATTAATGTCTACCAAAAGTTAAGTACAAACAAAAATAATGCTAATCTAGAACATAGGAAAACTACTTACAAGGTGTGGGATTATGCAGAGTGTTACACACTCGAAGTGTCACATGGGAAAGTGGCTCATACATAGAAATAATACTTGAGGAAGTTCCCATTAACTGGTAATGAAACATCCTCACCATTAATATTTTTGAGTTGGAAGGTGTTCTCACCTAATATTTCAGAAATTTGGAAGGGGAAAATCACAATCTTATCAAGTTTGTTATGTTCCTCTTATTATAACTTGACTTATCCTAAAGTAGCACTAAGTATGATATTACAAAGGATTGAACTTAGTTTTCTTATCAAACCAACATTTGATGACCTCTTGGTGCTTATTAAAGTGTATAAGGGCCACATCACATTTTTCATCTAATTACATGAAGTCGATGAGTCTAGCCTCCACCTTTTCATATTCCCCTAAGTATTCTTGCATGAATTTGAGTGTGGGGATTCTTAGATTCATTAGAAAGATAGGGTCTAGACCATAGAAAATGTGGTAAGATGTTCTTAGCGCAAAATTAACTTGGGTTGTGTTTGACCAAAGGGTATATTTGAGCTGACTATGATAGTCTCTCAGATTTTTATCCAAGATCTTATTAATAATATCCAACATCCAAAAGTTTTATTACTTGACTCTGTAAGACCATTTCCTTACAAACAACAAGAAAAAACCTCGAATAACCTTATGATTATACACCCATTCAAGGAATTTCGTAAAAGAAAAAGGAGGGCCATTATCATATACCAATGCAAAGGGCATACCAAACCTGGTAATGATGTGATCCTCTATGAACTTGATAACCACACTCATTCAACAATTCTTGAATGGTTGAGATTCTTCCCAATATATGCAATAATCATTCGTAGTGAGGATGAACTTGTGGTCAACTAAAGAGTGATCATTAATAACACCAAAAAATTGTAATGCCCATTTTATAAGGGAACTTATTTGGATTAAGAGAGATGTCATGCTCCTAAAATTATTGGCTAATTACACACATATATTTGACATGGTTTTTGTTCTCTTTTTGAAAATATTGTGAGGTCATCCATGTAAAAATGATGCATTTACCAGTGATTTATTTAAAATTTATATCGATGGCACACTAGAAAATTATGCCAATGTTTATTAGACTAAATGACATCGTTTGATACGTAATTTTCTCTACTTGCCAAAGTGAAACAAATTTTGATCCTGTCTTCTTCACGTATAGTGGGTTGATTATATCTTGAGTAACCATAAAGGAAAGACATAATTTGTGTTCCATACATAATATGTAAAACCTCATCTAGGGAGGATTATGGGTAGTTATAATTTTTGAATTTCTTGTTCAAATTATAGAAATCCACATAGGATAATTTCTCCACTCTTTTTGCAAACATGAACAAGATTGGTGACCCAAATAGAGTGACATATTAGAAAAATAATGCTCAATTTCATCAAATTTTACACTTCCTTAATATGAGAGGCTCAATAAAGGGGTTGGTATCTTTCCGTCTCTGGTGGAATGGATTTGCAATAATCTTTAATGGGATGGTATACTTCAAGAGAGAGGAATCAAATGTTTACAAGTGATTGTGCTCCATGTGATTAAATATTTATAACACTTGAGGATGCACATTAATTCTTCTTTTTTCTATGGATGATTCTCCAATTAACACATGCCTTGGATTAATATAGTATCTCATGTTGAAAGACTGATATTACATATTCGTAGGAGGAGGCACTTTATTCATTCTTTATGAAATGTTCCATATCAAATAGAATTTCTAGGGATATGATGCTAATAGGAATTTCATTGGTTTTCAAGTTCGAACTCCATGTTCATCCCATTCAGGTTATTCTCTGTGACTTCATTAATGATTTACATTTCAAAAGCTCTAGATTTGGAGATAAGCTCTATGATATACTTATCATCATCAAATGCCTAGAAATGTTAAACATTGTTAGTGATATATGGTTAGTAGATAAATTCTACTAAGAAACACTTAAGCTTAAGAATTTGTACTATCTATAAGATGTTGGGCACATAAGTTAGCATGTTTGCAGCAAAATTTTAATTACATGGTATAGAACAAATGTAAAATACATCAAAATTTTAAATAAAGTTCCATATAACTTATGTATATGGAAATGTTTTTGTAATGACAATTGTACTAGTTTATGAATTTCTTGGAGATTAATCTGCGAATACCCAAATGCCATTAAACACTTAGATCCTTAATGTAAGAAAATTGTAAGCCATGTATAAGTTCTTCACATTCCGTGGCATTATTTGCAATGTGAATTGAAGTTTGAATGTTGTGTAATATCATTTTCTTTTGGGGTTGATATAATCCACACCTATGTATGATCCTTGTCGCGACTTGGACCCTTAAAAGTTCATGTTTTAAATATGATCTTCCATAATTGAATTATGTGAATTAGAAGAAGCCAAATGACACTATTATTTAATTTTTTCACAATGGAATATTTAAAAGACTTCTTATTGCTCTAGGTTCTCTACAACACATTCTGTATTCTTGTGATGGAGAGCTTCAAAATATTTTTCTTCTATTTCTTGTTAATCATGCATTGTGTATAGGATTTTTTTGGTGACATTCAAAATACATTATGAAAGAAAATATGATTCAATTTGAGGTGAAATGGAAACCTCTAGTAATGGAGAGATGCTAGGATGTGTATCATCAAATTTACATGGAACTTTTGTTGCACAAGTTCCTTTTCCACCCATACTCTTCATTGTGCACTGATAGACATGTAATAAATCTACACAACAAAACTCATCATGTTCCTTTGAATGTAACCAACACGAATGGAAATATGGGCCAATATAATTATGTTGTTTGGAAATGGATTGAATAGCCATCAGTTATTTCATTCAACACTCTTTCTTCATTATTTTATTCTTCTTGTACCAATTCTCCCTCATGATATCCTTCCATGATATCACCATTGCACATTTAATTGATTATTTCAAATAGTTTTTGATTCTCCACATAAGGTATCTTCTTCAACATTTTTGTAGTGATTGTACACTTATTTACTTATTACTTCCATGGAAAAATATTGGGTGTAAGGATCCCCATAATCTAGGAACAACACTTATGATTTCCATGTTGTCTTATTTTCGATATTAAAAACTCGAGCCTTATAATTGGTGGATAAGATCTCATTGTCCTTATTACACTTAGTGACCATTAAATACATGCAAAGATCCTGATCAATCCTTATTCGATTTGCAACATTTTTCCATGAAAACCACATATGTGAAAATTCTATCACCATGTATCCATTGAGAGTGTGCGACGAATAATCCACTTAGTAGCATGCCACATGCCTTGGGGATGTCCACTACTTGAATATCAATGAATGGCTAGACTCTCATATATGTGGAAAGTTGCATATGGATGTGAGATATTTCTCCACCACACTCACTTCCATCTTGTCCAAATATACCAATTTGTGTCTTGAATTCACTTGGAGATAAACCCAAGTGTTTTCAAATAAAGATTGACATGACATTTCTAGAGGCTGCCAAATTAACCAAATAGTTGTGTAAGTTTTTGCTAAAAATTATACCTGTTAACAAGAAAGGAGGAGAATATATTTTTTCTTTATATATAGCAACATGTGCATCAATTGATCCACTTGTAGGTTTATTAGATAAGGTGGAGAGGGACTTGAGAAATATGTGTCTTTGGTTGTTGATTTGAATAATTTCATACATAGAGATAAATTGTCTTGCTTTTGGATAGGTATTCAATAATGTTGTACTTAATAATTATTTATTCAACTATGTGTGTAGGATTAGAATGATATTTTCAAGATTATGCATCTATTGGAACTTTAGGAGGTGGATAGTTTTTAGATGCACATGAATCAGGAGGCACTTGGGAAGAGTTTGGAGGAATAGAGGTAGTCAGAGGCTCAAAATATTTACTATGGAGGAGGTAATTGTTTCCCTTTTGTATTACTGGTAAGTGTGAACTTCCTCTTTGTTGTCCTCATGTTAATTATCATTTTCCCCTGAGAAATCTTATCTTTCCAAGACTAACATAATACCGGGTCATTCTCAAATTTTTAGCACTATTTTTGAGTGCAGTAACTATCACGAGCCTATCAATATCTTCTTTGAAGATATAAAATGCTAAAAAAATTTATGGGTAGTCCACTTCAAAGTGATTTTGTGTTTTATGGACTTTGCACCATGAGTCTAAGGCTAAATTTTTCAACTTGATTGAGTTAGAGCTATGTCTAGAGCTACTAGCTTATTGTGTAATTTAGGTTTAAAGGACTTGGCATACCACCATTATTTGGATTTATGTTCCATTTCCTATTATTATGTCGGAAGATAACAATTTTGTGTGGGGTAACTAGTTGAATATTGTTTTTATTCAATTGTGCACCTTGTATTTGGAAGTTTATAACATCATTTGAATTTTTTTGGACATTTTGATGTAATTTCCACTTTCTATGTTTTAAGATGAAGGTGGGGGTGTGAAAGAAGAAGGTTTTTTAAAAACAATTTTGTAGAGGGGTATGAATGCATAAATTTTCCCATAGAGTTTTACATAGGGGTAGGAGTAATATGATTAACAAAAGCTGCGACATAGTGATTTGATGTAAGAAATGTTAAGGGTTGATTAGTTGACTAGTGTATAAACTAGTTGTGTGGAATATTTATCTTAGAAGGCTGGATGCCAAAAGAGTGGGAGATTGAGAATACAATGGAATTTACACACTAGATATTTCATTGAAAAATTGTTCACTATGCACAAACACGTGATTGATAAGATGAGTTTGGTGTTAAGTAGTGAGATGGTCTATGTAAGGTAAGGTCCAACATACCCAAGACCACATGGCCTCATTTTTTTCAATCTTGAGCACCTCTCTATAAGAAAGGGTCATCATGGTCAAGGTAGTGAGGGTTTTGCGTAAAAACATGGAATTGTGTGCATCAAACATATGGAGGTAAATATTAGTAGCCGTTTCTTTAGTTGGGTTATAAGGATATTTCACGCTCTTATATAGGTTGTGAAAGCAACCATTAAAGTCATTGATATGTTCATTTGGTTCATTGTACACAATGAAAAATTGATGGTATGATAACATTGGATCAAAATAGTAGAAAAATGGTTGATGAAGGCTATTTTGAGGTCACCCCATGAAGTGATGGAGCTATGTGGAAGGCCCAAAAAAATTATAAGATGGATCATAAAATATCTAAGAGAAACATTTACAAGAAATGTTCTCATGTTGGATTTTTCCCTCATGAGTTCATTTTTGAAGGCAAGGATGTGTTCCTCGATAGTTTGGTAACCACCACAAAACATACTTATCACATATATTTTAAGGGTTATTGGGCAAGTCATGGTATCCATTTGGAATGGTGTGAGAGTGTTTGTTATTAACCATCCACGTTTTCATATTTGGGACTTGTGAGAATGTAGAGGGAGAGAAAAAGGGTGAGATTACACAAGGTGAAATTCTTGTGGAATGAGTTTACTGTAGGATGGGTTTTCATTTGTTCAGTTTGTGCTTCCTATGGGTTGGAAGGCTTAAAATCTCAAAGTAGCCTTCACTAGAATTTGATCTTGTGATGATCCTCCATGTTTACAGGTTAATGGATTATGGTTTAGTGGGGCCCTCTTTTTAGTGCCAAATATTTTGATCTCCTTGAGTGTCACACTTTGATTCCAATTTCATAATCGCAAGGGATGTTGATACTACCAGAAGGTGGCCAAGGGTGTGGGAAACCTAGATAGAGTCTCTTGAAAATGGGTGAGGCTCTATATCTCTTGAAAATAAGGCATGCACATGGAAAGATGCAAGAGGTAGTTCAAGGTGGGCATGTGAGATCCTTATCCAAGGTTTCTGTCTTATCTTATTAGATCTCAATGATCTAATGATACATGATTGGGAATAGATTAAAACTATGGGAGAATGAATGTTATGATATTTGCTTTGGTGTATATGACTTGTCTCATCGTCACTCAATGTCTTTCCTACCTCATGTCGTTACCCATATCACTTAGTGAGAATAGGTAAATAGGGTTAGGTAGGTTTGTGTACATGTTTTATGCACATGATTTATAAAACACTCATATATGTACCTCTTATTTTTGATCTATGAGCAGGCCAGACACCCTATGTATTTCTCTACTTGATTTTCCTTTGTGATTCATTATCTTGTTGATTACATGAAGCATTATCATCACCATTGGAAGTAAAACCCTCTTCAATGTGTATGAGGTTCCATATTGATCCTCATAGAACAATCCAATATGGTATTATAGTGATTGTTTGGTAAATGTGCACTCATTTGAATCTGGTTGTTGATTACTTAATTTTTGGTTTTCATGCTTCTCGTGCAATGTTTTGATTATCTTTTTGAATCTTGTTAACAGGTTTAAAAATATCATTTTTGGAGATTTACTAGTTTTTTGGTTGTGCATGTGCAGGTTACAGGTGTTTCAAAACTAGATATAGCTAGCTACATCTAAGCTTGGAGATTGCGCTAAATTTGGAGGTATGTATTGCATCTTTGGTTTTAATCATTATTTTTTAATTAGAAGTGATTTTAAAAAAAATTCTATCTTAGACCTATTTTGGTATCTTTTCCTATTGGTTTGAAATTTTGTTGCCTTCCCCCTATATCTCCTTCCTTTTCCCGGAGATATTTACAACGAGCTCCCTAGTGAGTTGTTTCATTATGGGTGATTTGTTTGAAATCGTACTTTGTTTTTCCACTTTCCATTGAGCTAAGCTCAAGTTTCTCATCTACACTACCTTTTTCCCTTGGTCAGTTCATTTTTGGAAATTTATCCTTTGTTGTACGTTGCATTCGGTTTTTCCTAGAAGGTTATTTTTATTTCTCACAGTCGAGTTGTTTCCATGTTGGTTTTTTTGCAATGGGTGTTGCTTTTGTTTTGCCTAAGGCCGAGCTATCCCTTGTTTTCCATGATATTTATTCATTTGGGTGATTTTCCTTGCTTTGAGCTACGATTTTGCATTATTAAGCCCTCTATTTTGGGTTGCCTTAGTTGAGGGTTTATCATTTGAATCAAGTTTTACTTTCCTCCTTGGCATCATGCCTGCATGTTTTTTTCTTTAACCGGTGTATTGGTGTTTGCACACCCCATTCTCAGATATTTCTATCAAACCTTGTGTTTGATTGGATCCTTGTTGTGCGCCATTTACCATCCCATGTAGCTTACTCTACTCTTTTCTCCTTACGTATTCCACCCTATAACCTTCCTATTCATAGGATCGTTCATTTTGATGAACCAAACCCGTTGTGAGTTGTTGTAAAATCCTCCGATCGAGTCACCCGACACTTTGGCCTTTGTTGAGATATCATCTCAACCAAGTCCACCTCGACTCACTCCCAATCTTGAGACCCTCACCCGCATTGTGGACCGAGCCCTCCCACTCTTTGATCACATTTTCAATTCAAATATCCCGCTTTTCTTTCCTTTGGGCTTGTTTCCTTTTTAAGTGGTGTTGTTATTTTTAAAGGGTTGGTGTTAACTTTATTGAGGTGGGGTTTTATTGCAAGGGTGGAGTTAATTAAAAGTGGGTGTTGATTAATGTGGGTTGGGATTTTATATTAAAGATGTATTTTTAAATTAAAAAGGTGGTTGTTAATCGGTGTCGTTTTTAAATATCAAGGTGTTTAATACATTAAACTAGGATCTAATTTCCTTTTATAAGGTGGGTGTTTATTTATAGTTAGGTCTTTTTGATATTTGTTAAGATCTAATTATTTTACAAGGTGAATTAATTTAATTAATTCTTAGGAATTTTTTATCAGGCATTTGATTTAAAATTAAGCTCTTTTAATATTGATTAGTAGTATTATTTTCGTTCAATTAACATTGTTTTTAATCATCTATTTTAGCCTTTTATTCTCTAAAATTAGTCTAATTGACATTTTTAAAAGTGCAATTTTAAGCGTTATTGGATGATTTTTTATTCTAATATATTGTTGGAGTGTGTAGCACCCTCTAACATTTTTTTCCTTTTGGGAGCGTTTTCGATGTCCCGAAGGTCTATGGGACTCGCCTTATACCTAATTTCTGAATTGTAATAGCCCTTATTATTACTTGTGGACTAGTGAGTGCATCTACCACGATATTTTAGCAAGGGGTTTTTGCTGCAATGTGAGATGCCCATTCTCACAACAAGACTTGTTTTGCCATTTCTCTTGCTTTTTAGCTCATTGTGCTTGTTTACGGTGCCAATTTGTTGCGATCAACGAAACATGATTGTGGTATCCAATATTACGCCTTATTACATTGATTTCAAGGTGAGTGACCAATTTTTCAAGATGCGCATTCACACCTGATTGTATCCAACACACTAAACTACAAAGTGTTGAAATCAAGGGGTTATAATATTATCTTGGGTTCGTTGTGTTGCTTATTTTTTATTTTCTGCATTCCTTCTTCCTCTCTCTTCACTATGGATGAATTTCAATTATTTTTCTTACACTATTCAGATTCTTTTAATGGAGATTGAAAATGGTAATGAAACTAAGGTGTAAAGTGTTATTTCACATCACCATGGGAGATGAGACTGGACATGATGATGAGCCCAAAAAATATAAGTGGTTGAACCAAAGTTATAAATCCTTAGGTATTCTTTGTATGTATGTTTCTCTTGACTTTCTCTTCCACATTAATTCATCCGAAACACCCAATTCTACGTGGAAAAATTTATATGATATGCTCAGAGAACAAGATGACATGAGATCATATGAGTTGGAAAATGAACTACTAGGGTTATAATATTATCCTGGGTCATTGTGTTGTTTATTTTTACTTTCTACATTTCTTATTTCTCTCTCTTCTCTATGGATGTAATTTCAATTCTTTTTCTTACACCGTTTAACTTCTTTTAATGGAGATCGAAAATGGTAATGAAACTAAGCGGTAAAGGGTTATTTCACATCACCATGGGAGTTGAGACTGGACATGACGATGAGCCCAAATAATATAAGTGGTTGAACTAAAGTGAAAAAGCCTTAGGTATTCTTTGTATGTACATTTCTCTTGACTTTCTCTTCCACATTAATTCATCTATAACACCTAATTCTGAGTGGAAAATGTTAGATGATATGTTCATACAACAAAGCTGACATGAGAGCACATGATTTGGAAAATGAACTACTAGGATTAAATCCTAGTGACTTTGAAAACCTAATGGAATTATTCTCAAAGGAATGTAAAGTGGAGAAGAAAGATTCCTAGTTGATGTTGTTGATTCTTTCTAAGTTAGGTCCCGAATACTTCATCCTCGTGTCAAATTTTCACGCTACGAAAGCCGCTCTCGATAGTGCTTGGAAATTTCCCTCATTTGACATTTAAAAAAAAACCAAATCATTCAAAATTAGAACAAAATCATTCAAATGGGGCCTCTCAAGTCCAAGTCACATGCCCTTGTAGCAAGTAGTGGTAAGGGAAAAAAGACTCGAAAAAAGTGATTAACTAAAATTAACTAACAAGGAGTAAGTTGGGGATGGTTAATATAAGCTTTTGCACAATTGTAAATGACTAAGTAAATGTAGTAAACAAAGATATGACTTGAAACAATATATGAAAGGAGATAATAAAACCTAATGTGTAAATAATAAAGGGAAAGAACTCACCGATAACATGGATGACTGCCGCAAAGTGTCGCAAAGACGTGCAATAAGACTAAAAGAAGTATCAAACCCTAAAAAAGAATATGAAAATGAATGGGTTAGAATGACCTCGGTTGCCACAAAACTAGGCTTACTAATTTGAGCATTGCACTACATTTTAGACCCAAATGTAGTTCTGATTGAGTGTGTGCATGTCGTGCCCTAGGTTCTCTTGTTTCGGTCACACCGTGAAATAGCGAGAAATAACTAAATGTAGAAAATGTAATAGCATGTGTGCATGGAATAGAATAGAATCCCTCCCCTATGAAGTGTGATATAGACTTCCTAACTTGTTCCTTGATGATGGAGCTATGTGGATGCAAATACAATAGATGGATGCAACTCTAGATGAGTGATAGTAGTATATGATGCTAGGTCCCTCATTATGGTCTCATAACTTTATATTTATAGGGTTCTCTTGATCTGATTTCGTAATTAACCCCGAAATGGCCACTAGGAAAAATATAAGAAGAAGAAACTGCAAGAAAGATCCCAAAAAGTGGAGAGAAAGTAACAAAAGGACCAGGCATTGACACGCACCCCAATACTACCTTAAGTGCCATAGACAAGGCTAAAATGACAGGAAAATACTGAAACAGACTGGGCATATAGATAAAATTGTGTGGAAATGACGAAATAAAAGTAAAATAAGATGGCCAAAAGACGGGGTTAATTAGTACTTTCTTCACTCAAGAACCTTCTAAATAGTAGTATGAGATCGGGATAAATAAATGTATATAGTGTGTAATTTTGTGACTATAAGAAGAAAAATAAAAAGGACCAACCTAAGAAGGAAACCACGGCCAACCAAGCTAAAACCAAATCTAACATGAGCACTTCAACTTTTGAACCTAAAGTGAAGAAAGAAAAGTGTAAGTGTTCCTATTGTAAGAATATTGGTTATGAAGAGCATTAATGTATGAGAAAAAAATTTGATCACCTTACTCATTTACTTGAGAAGAAACTTTATAGATGTTCCTAAGTTTATGAAATATAATGATCTGAAAGCTAAGTCTTCCACTGTAAGAGAGTCTAAATCTATTAATAATAAAGGAAATACCCTTGTAGCTAGAGTTTCTCCTTCATCATCGTGGATTATAGATTTTGGTGCCTCTCACCACAAGTCTTCTTTAGACGTTGAGTTCTCCAACATCGAACCATGTGGCATGTACCAAATCATATTGGGTGATGACACGACAATGTGTATTTCCAGTAGTAGATCGATAGAGATGGATGGGGGTTCACTTAACCAAGTGTTGAGTGTTCTTGATATCTTTACCAATATCCTATCGATTTACCAAATCACTCACCTTGGTGAAGAAATGCGAGTGGAATTTGGTCCTAACTCAGTGATTATTCATGAGCTTCAAAATGACACTAAAGTGGATAAGGGAAAGGAAGATTAGTGTTCATGGTTGTATACCTTCTCCTAATTTACTTATGATTTTACACCCACTGTCTTACTCACTCATGCAAATGAGGTTAGTAAGCTATGACATGAGTGTTTTGGCCATCTGAACTTTTGTTACCTTGAATAATTGAGCCAAAACAAAATTATCAATGGGTTACCTCGTGTCTAATTTTCCAAGGGTATTTGTGAGGGTTGTGCCTAAGAAAGCACCCTAAAAATAGTTTTGACAAAGGAAAAGCCTAGACAAATATGTGTCTTTTGGATCTTGTTCATAGTGACATTTTTGCGCTTTCTCGACTCCTTCATTTACTAGAGATTTTTATATAGTAACTTTTAGTGATGACTTTTTGCATTACCTTGGGTGTATTTTTAATCTTAAGTCTAAAGTTTTCAATCACTTTCGAGACTTTAAGGATCTTAATGTGAAAAAAATCATAACAATCTATAAAGTTTCTTTGAACCAAAAATGGAGGTGAGTATGTGAGTAATAGGTTTGAGGATTTATTTACTTCTAAAGGGGTTACTTTTTAGGATATAATTACTTGTATCCCTTAACAAAATAGAGTTGCGGAAAGAAAGAACTAAACAATTAAGGAGATGACCACTTGTATGGTTCACTCTAAGTCCCTTCCTCTGTAGTATTGGGTTGAAGCAGTGAATTGTGCTTGTTACATTAAGAACCATGTTCCACACAAGAAAGTAAGAGGGATGACACATTTTTAAGTTTGGTTTAGATGTAAGCCTGATATTGAGCACTTTTGAGTCTTCAGATCCAAAGCTATGGCCCAAATTCCCAAAAATAAATGCAAGGATTTGGAACCACAATGCAAGGATTTGGGACCATAATTCAAACCTTGTATCTTTGTAGGGTATCTTGATGGCATGAAGGGATATCGATTGTTGAATCCTACTACTCATGAGATTTATATTGAGAGAAGTGTGAAATTTGATGAGTCTTCTTTGACTTCTACTTCTCTACCCTCTAAGGTCCTTATGCTCTTTGATTCTAAATCCGACTCTTTGGATGATGATGTTGTTGAGTATTCTCCTCCGCTCGATCCTCCTGCATCTCCTGAACCTCATCCTTTAGAGTCTTCGATTTTGATGGTAGTGTTGATTGGAACCTTATTCCTTCTCACTTGAGTGAAGAATCTTCTGACTTTGAGCCTGATCCTCTTGGTCCTCGTTGGGCTAGGAAAACTTTGTAGAGTGCTAGAGAGTGGATGGGAGATCCTTTGGACAAGAGGTGGAATTTCTCAGAGTTCATTGGACCTCACTAGTTCTTCACCTCGACTTCTTACCCTAAATATTTCTGGGGGTATATTGGTATTCATGAGTGGAATTCTACCATGGATGAGGAGTATTCCTTACTCATAATGAATTATACTTGGGATCTCACCCCTCTTTTGAAAGGAAGAAATTTTTTTTGTATGTAAGTGGGTGTTCGAACAAAGTATAGTGCTAATGGTGACATCGATAAGTTTAAAGCAAAACTATTAGCTAATGGTTTCTCCCAAATAACTGGGCTTGATTTATACTTAGAAACCTTTTCTCCATTTGTGAAGATGACTTCTTTTCAATTGAACCTCACCATTTCAACTACAAATAGATGGGAAGTCCATCAAATGGATGTTAAGAGTGCCTTCCTTCATAGGAACCTAGAGGAATAAATCTACATAGAAGAACCTCCAAGTTATTTCCATGATCCCTCCCTTGTTTATAAGTTAAAGCAATATCTATATAGTCTTAAATAATCCCCTCGGTATTGGTATGCTAAGATGGAATCCTTTCTACTTACCTCAGGATACAATTTTTCTTTTGGTTTAGGTCGTGTTAGTTAGTCTAGTAAGAAGTAGACTGCAATTGTGATATCTTCCATAGAGGTAGAGTAAAGAGGAGTCATTAATGCTGCCACATAACCTGTTTGGTTACAAGGTATCTTAACAGAGTTCAATATTCACTATCGACGACTCGCTATCATCTCTGCGACAACATGAGAACGATCTTGAATTTATAAAATCTAGCTCAATATCGGTGGACAAAGCACATCGAGATACATATGCACTTCATGTGGGAGCTAATTCATGACAACATAATCGACTCACAGTATATTTAGACTTCTGATATGGTTGCAAACATTTTCACCTAGCCCTTCACTGAGGCTAAATATCTTCACTTGATGTCTCTTCTTGAGGTGAGGTCTACTATAGCTGGTCATATTCTTTGGGCTTTTAGTCCTCTTCTCCTCTTCTTCTCTTCTTTTCTTCTAGAGATGTTTTTGTACATTTGTACCTCATCGTGCCCTAATTTCTAGGACCCATATGACGTATATTTCTCAGGTAGTTTAGGGGATTATTTTATCTCTTGTAAGTGGATGTTTTCCCTTAGAGGGTTTTCCTCCATTACTTGATATCCTTATTGTACATGGGTACCTCATCAAGCCTAGTTGTTGGGACCCATTTTTCTCCTTTTCTTATTTTTCTAGAGAGATGTTGTTTGTACATGGGTACCTTATCATGCCATTAATTTTCGGGCCCCATTGACACATCTTTCTTAGTTATCTAGGGAGTTTTCTTTCAATTCTGACTTTCCATGACCTCTAACTCAACTTCGATGAAGGGGGTGTTGGTGTAAATGAATTTTCTCATCATCACTCGACGTCTTGTCCACATCATGTGGTTAGTTATCTCACTTAGTTAGAATAATTCAATATGGTTATTATTAAGGGTTTTGTACACGTGTCATTAAACATAAGTTACACAACACTCCTATTTGTACCTCTTAATTTTGATCTATGAGAATGTCGGACACCCCGTGTCTTTCTCTACTTGATTTTCCTTTATGATTTGTTCTCTTGCTGATTATGTGAAACATTCTCATCACCATTATAAGTACAACCATATTCACTGTGCATGAGGTTCCGTATTGATCCTTGTAGAATAATTTAATAATTTTGAGGGTGTTTGTTGGTTCCTTGTTACTTTTAGCCATACAAGAAATTAATGGCTAAGGGAATACATCATAAAGAATTGATTTTGGGCATCCTGTAAGTAAAACAATCGATTAACATCCATTCACAACTTAATAACTATAAAAATCCAATAAAAATAATATTCAGCTATGAGTATTAATTGTAACATAAACATACATTTAATAATGATTATAGATTACAAGATTTAGTCCCAATACTAACAAATTATTAAAAAATATACTAAAGAAAGTATGGTGTGCTTGATTACAAGATTCAAATTCCTTATATAAGGTATCCAACTATCTCTAACATGGAATGTACATGTACTGAGATCCTCTGATAAATTGACTCACGCGACCTTGAGATTTGCAAGTGAATCTACTTTGTATTGTGGATAAATTACATTTTTTCATTTTGTGCATATCTGATTAGCGGTATGCAGTGGTGTGCACAAAAGGTTTGTGTCATGGAAATGTGCATTTAGACTCTCTTGGTGTGTGCATAGTCTTACACAATGGTGAATCCTTTGATATGACATGATAAATGTCTTATGTAATTTTTTTTTATGTTTGGATGGTACACGCATCTCTTCTTGGTGAAAAATTATCTTGAACACCTTTTCCAAAGTCATCCTACACACATAGTGGACAAGGATGAAAATTAGCATAGGAAATTATAAATTAAGTGCATAATAGAATTACTTATAATGCATACAAGTAGGGGGCACACAATTATTTGTTTAGTCTGTTGCATATCATTATGATTGCTAACACATGGTGAGGAATTTATTTAATATGCGTTGAAGTCTTCTAAGACTTAGATTGGATTATATAGATGGGAAATTGGTGAAGTTTGGAACTACATGAAATTTTACGAGAATTTGTGCAGCTTAGAATGAGTGAAGGTGCTTTGTGGAGTATTAAGGGGTTCGTAGGACTCACAATGTGGCTATGCATGGATTGTGTAAAGGTATTTTTGAATGCAAAGGGGATTGCATAATGGCTCCAAACTAAATGTGAAGGCTTCAAGGGTGCGCAAGACATTTGTAAAAGTATTTCATAAAGGGTCTTCCTAGTGGCGCATGTGAGAAATTATTGTCACAAGTGGATGGGTATGCGAAAGGACTGCGCAAGAGTATTAGGAACATTTTGTACAATAAGAAGTAAACATATTGGAAAAGGGTATAGGAGAAAATTATCGAGGAGGGCCAAAATAAAAAATGAATAAGGTATGAAATGTTTAAAAGAGGGAATTACATGCAAGATGTATTAAAAACAAGGGTTCAAAATCGTGGATTACCTTGTGAAGTTTAAGAGGTTCCATGATTTCACTTGTGAAACTAGGGCTGTGTTGTTGACATAACAACACAATCAAAAGAAATGTTATCCAAAGAAAAATATCAATCAAATTAAAACAAGTCTTCATACCAAAATATAACCCAAAGCAATAGATCTAATGAGATACATGTGAAGGAGTGTCCATCAATACCCAAAACAAGATTTTTAGAAGGAGAATAAAAATTCAAAGAAGTAGAAACATGATTCCCTAGAGCTAACAAGAGGAAAAGTATGATTAAGAAAATAGCCTTTATCTAGTAGGATAGGCAAACTAGATGATAACAAAGATTTCAACCAAAATGGAACCAAAATCACAAAATATGATAAGATTAAAAAAAGAGTTGACATTCATCATCAAAAGGATAGTTTGTTGAAGTAGAACCTAAACCTAATCAATGGAACATTCCACCACAATAGAACTAGAAGCACCATATCTAACAAAATCCTTAAATTTGTAGTCATCTCTACCCCAAATGGAAATTACAAAATATCCTTAAAGGTATGCTCATTTGTAGCTAAAAATAAGTGAAAGTTCATAAATAAAACATTCCGAGGAAACTCCGATGTTGTCCTAGATCCATAGTCATCTAGATCATTTTAGCATCTCCCATAGTAAAAAAAGGTGAGTAACACAACATGAATCAAAGAAAAGTAAGAAATTCAAATACAAAACCCTACTAGATGGAATCAAAACAACATTTTCCTTTCCAATCTTAAAGGGTGATATTTACAGCAATATAATTTCTAGATATGCACTGAATAGGTAGAACCACCGGAAGGGTATGAAGTCACCTTGAAAATTCTCAAAACAACAAAAACAAACAAAGTTTGAATGACACAAGTTATTTCTTAAAATTGCATCATTTTAAATTTGAATGTGGTCTACTTGATTATCATGTTTATTTTTAGTGTTTGTGATTGATAGGTATCCAAAAGGACTCTACTTCATCGGACAAAGAAACACGAAGAAGGAAAATAAATACACAGAGGTTATGTATTTATAGTAGAAGGACCTATGCTCTATGCGAGAGAGACATTTATAGAACCACTTCCCAACTAGGGTGGCGGTCTTGTATCTACCACGCATCCAGGGCGGTGGTTTTGAGACCGCCGGTCTACATTGGGCAAAGCAATCCTAGCTCTTTTAGACAAAAAACAAAAACATGAAACAAACAACCTCAAAATTTGAAAGGTGTATGTGTCTCTTCTCCTCCATGACCTTTCCCATTCTCCAATGCATGGGAGGACATGAGAAAGGCTATAAATATATGTTTTTAGAAGAGAATAGGCATCAAAGCATGAAAGCAAGTGAGAAAGAAGTTCTTAGTGATGGAATTGTGTTTTGTAGAAGAAAGCAGTGTTGAGACAAAGCAAGCAAGTAATTGGGAGGAAGTGTGAGATATTATCTACTTCTCATTCATACTTATTGTAATTTATGTACTTATTTTTTTAATTAGCCAATAAAAGTAAGAAGAAAGAGCAATTTCCCTTCCCGAATGGTTTTTCCTCCTCCGGAGGTTTCCGGATAATTTTTTTGGTGTTTGTAAGTTTATATTATTTCCTTTCCTGCAATTATTGATTCTAAGCCCAAACAAAATTCATTCACTAGCTATCTCTGTCATTTTCTAATAGAAATTAGAACAACAACATTTAATTTGTGATTCTGATGGATAATTCCAAAGTTGAAGAGTTTATAGATCATTTTGGTATTAGAGATAACAAGTATCTAGGATTGTGGTATTTGTTCTTGGATTTGTATGACAATGACGAGATCTAAAGGTGAAGAGGCTTTACCTTGCAATCTAGAAATTTCTACAAGGAAGTGGAAACAGAGAATTTAGGGACAAATGGAGGAAGAGAACTTGGTTTGTAGAATCGAGATGCTTTGGAAACCATGATGGATAGGATGTTTAGAAGGCAAGAAGAACTTGCAGATTTGCAGAAGACAACTTCTATCAAGCAAGACTCCATGGAATTAGTGGTTCAAGGCTTAGTTGAAAATTCTGGCATAGGGAGGAGCCACCATGAGGAAGATTCTGGGGAAGAGCATGAAGAAGAGATTTGAATAGAAAAGGTAAAATCTGATCATACTCCTTTTAAAGTTGAGATGAAAGTTGAGATTAAAAGCTTTGAAGGACAAGTAGATGTAGAGTTGTTTGATAAATGGTTAAAATAGTTAGAAGTCTACTTTAGCATCCATAATGTCACTAAGGCACAAAGGATCACCTTTGCATGTCTCAAAATTAAGGGACACACTTTGGTTTGGTGGGAAACCCATCTAACCACTTGTGAAAATAATAAGTGTCCTATTATAAAATATTGACAAGAATTGAAAGAACTACTTAGAGCTAACTTCTATCCTATTGGCCACAAGATTGACCAAATTATTAAATGACAAAGTATTTTAGACAAAGCAATGGTCAAAGTGTGCAGGACTCTACTACGGAGTTTCGAGGTAGCCATGTTGCTAAACATGGAATTGGAGGATGAGGATATTCTCGACATAGTACTTGGGAGGAATTCACACTCACCTTCGAATAAAAGTCATCTCCACAAAACCCAAAGATCTCAACAAGGCTTGTGTGTAGACATACTACATAGATGATGAAAAGAAGCAAGGAGAAGCAAAGCTAATGGAATTTTTTTGACAAATTAGCAGAAAAAGATTATGGGCAAACAAATAAAAAGGGTAAGTAGAAAGGGAAAGGTAAACAAGCTGCCACTAATTGAAATACTTGTAAAGATCCTAAGAATTTTTGCAAGAACTATGATATCAATGGTCATACTGACACTACATGTTGGAAGTTGCATCTGGAGTTACATTTGAAGAACCGAACCAAGGACTCAAAGAAGTCCATGACAACTGTAAAAATAGAAGGGGAGGTGGAAATCGAAGATGAATCTGATGTAGATGAAAGGCTTAGATGCATGGCCACCAACATGGACAACCAGGAAGAGGAGATGAGTAGACTATTCCAGATCAAAATCCAGATCAAGAGAACTAAGGTAAATGCTTTGGTTGATACCGGTTCTTAGTCTAACTTGATTTCTAAAGCAGTTGTAAAGAAGCTTGGTCTTAAGACTTATGAGCATCCACACCCTTATCCTTTGGGTTGGGTGAAGAAGGGTGTTGAAATTCAGGTAACATGAAGATGCAAGGTCAAGTTTGGTATAAATTCCCAGTATATTGATGTTTTGAAAGTCGACGTTATTCCACTTGATTCTTTTGATGTTGTATTCGGGATTCCTTACTTGTATATTAGGGATGCTATATTTATGAGAAGGGAAAACCAATACATATGGGTCAAGGATGGGATTATCTACAACATCCGGGCACACCAACATAAGACATGGGAAACTATGTTGAGTGCTAACCAAGCAAAATGAATTATGCAGGTTAAAAACATAATTAGTTTTGTTTACTTTTGTTAAAGGATAAACAAGATGGGGTAGAAGTTTTAGAGAGATCTAACAAGGAAAGTATGATTTGGATAGTATTATTTAGTATTTTTAGGAATTATTTGAGGCTCCCAGTAGGTTACCACCAAAATGGGAAGTAGAGCATGACATTTAGCTATTTCCATAATCCCCTTTACCAAACATTGGGTTGTATAGGAAATCCTTGCTTAAGAGTATTGAAGTAAAGAAAAAACTCCAAGAACTAATAGACAAAAGGGTGATACATCGAGCACCTCACCATGCGGTTCATCTATTGTGATTGTGCTAAAGAAGGATGGTTCTTGGAGAATTTACATCGAATACCGTGCCTTGAACAAGATCACCATAAAGAACAAATATCCAATTCCTTGCATAGATGATCTCTTGGACCAGCTTCAACATGCCAAATTTTTCATGAAGTTTGATCTCAAGTCAGATTATCAAGAAGTCGTCGAATGAAGGAGGAGGATATATGGAAGACTTCCTTCAAGAAAAAAATGGTTTGTATGAATGGTTAGTACTTAATTTTGGGTTATGCAATGCACCCGCTACATTTATGAGATTGATGAATGATGTATTGTGGTATTTCATATATTCATGTGTCATTGTATATCTAGATGATATCTTGATTTTTAGTGCCACATGGGAAGAACATCTAACTCATTTACAACAAGTCTTACAAGTTCTCGGGAGAAACAACTACTTTTTTATGTGAAGAAATGTGAATTCTTCGAACAGTCACTTGTCTATCTTAGGCACATGGTTTGAGGAGGAGAGATATGAGTGGATCCAAAGAATTTGGAAGCCATCACTAATTGGTCAACACCAATAGGAGCCACAAAGATTAGGAGTTTTGTGGGAGTATTACAATACATGAGGAAGTTCATTCTAGGCTTCTCCATGATTGCAACACCTCTACATGCAAAGTGGCCGCAAAGAGTAAGGGCTCTAACTAGGGTAAGAAACAAGAAAAATCCTTTTGAGTTATTGAAATACAAGATTATTCGTGCTCCAATACTTTCTCTTCCTAATTTGTAGTAATCTTATGAAGTAGAGACAGATGCCGGGGATTACGCTATTGGCGTAGTGTTGCTTCAAGGAGGTAAATCCGTATGCTATAATTTTGAAACTTTCACTTCTACAGCTTAAAGGATATTCAAGTATATGAAAAGGAAATGTATGCACTAGTTCATGCAATTAAAAATGGAAGCATTATTTGTTGGGTAAGGAAACTATTGTGCACAATGAATAAAAACCTTTCTAGTATTTACAAACATAGTCTAAATTGCAGCGAGCAAGGCACTACAAATGGATGGGGTTCCTTCAGTAGTTCCATCTGGTGATCAAATACAAGAAGGGTAGTTCAAACTTGGTGGCATACATGTTTTCTAGGCCACCCACACAACATAAGTTCTCATGTTTGGCCACTTGTCACTCGGATTGAGCCCTTCATGAAGGAAGATTACGAGGAGGCATATACATGGGACAGATACTTTGGGGTGACATTTCAGTAGTTGTAGTCCTAAGGGATTGAAAGGACAAGGATTGATGATTGTTATCTCAAGGACAGGATACTCTACCGATGGGGAAGCTTTGCGTGCCTAAAGAAGAAAGACTTCTATTGATGAGGGAAGCACATACCTCTAAAGTAGTGGGAAATTTTGGTGTTGGTAATACCCTAACCCACTTGCAAAGGTACATGTATTGGCCTAATATGCAAGAAGAAGTATCAAAATTTATAAGTGGATGTAAACTTTGTTATACCAAAGAAGCCTAAGACTAGTAAGGAGGGTTTGTATATGCCTTTTCCAAGACTACTACTCATCTCGTGGGAGGAAATTTTATGGATTTTGAGGATTACCTATGTCTAAACATGGCCATGAATATCTCTATGTTGTTGTTGATAGATTCAATAAGATGTGTATTCTTAAGGTTTGTAAAAAGATAATTAAAGCACATGAGGCATAATTTGTTTTCTTTGCTAATGTATGGGTGCATTTTGGATTGCCAAAGTCTATTGTTTTTGACAAGGATTCCAGTTCTTGGGGAAGTTTTGGACCACTCGTGGGGACAAGATGGATACCAGTTCTGAGAGGAGAACAACATTCCATCCACAGACAGATGGACGGATAGAGGTGGTGAAACAGGCCTTTGTTACGCTTGATCGTAGGGTATAAGAACAAATACCCAAGGACTTGGGATGAGTCCTTAGCCTACATTCAACATTCCTATAACCGGGAAATACACACATCCACTATGAAGTCACCATTTGAATCATGCTTGAGATATATACCTACAAATCCGCTGGACATAGCAGTTGGGCAACAGGATGAGGATGAGACATGAGACACATAAGTGACTAGAGAAAACAAATTCATTTAGAGAATTTGACAAATCCATCTCAAATTCAAAGAACAACTAGAGAAATATCAAGCCAAGTATAAAGCTAGGCACGATAAACATAGGAGGGAACATAAGCTTCATGTTGGAGATAGAGTTTGGATTTACTTGAGTAAGGAGAGACTACAAGGTCAAGCATGGAAGCTCAAGCCACTACGATATGGGCCCTTCACCATATTGGAGTAGGTTGGAGAAAATGCCTTTTGACTTGATTTACCATCATTTATGAGGATGTAATCTATAGTAAACTATGAGAACTTGCACCTATATGAGCCATCCATGCTAGATGAAGATGAAGGAATATAGTTTCTACCTTCCATTGAGGATTGCATCTTGGAATCATGAGGCGAATTGGAGGAGGATGTAGTGTTGTAGCAGAAGGTCAAAGAGACTAGGAGAGGTCCGTAGGAGTCTTGACAGATTGGACTGAAAGGAAAGACACCAAGGTAGGCCTAGTGGTACTCGAAGGATAAAGTGAGGGAATTATTTCCTCATCTACTCCCCCACTAAGCATTTGTGGGACCAAAAGCCTCCTGAGTAGGGGAGGTGTGATACATAGGGATCCAAAGGACTCTACTTCATCAGATCAGTCAAGCATGAAGAAGGAAAATAAATACACAGAGGTTCTATCTTTATAGTAGCAAGAATGCCACTCTGTGGTAGAGTGGTGGTTATAGAACTGCCACCCAACTAGGGTGGCGGTCTTGTAATCGCCACCGAGCCATGACAATGGGTCTTGAGACTGCCGGTCCGCATTGGGTGGCGGTTTTGGATCTTTTGGACATAAAATTAAAAAAATCATGAAACAAACAACCTCATAATTTGAATGGTTGTTCATGTCTCTTATCCTCCATAACCTTTCCCATTCTCCAGTGCACGGGAGGACATGAGAAAGACTATAAATATATGTTTGTAGAAGAGAATAGGAATCAAAGAATGAAAGCAAGTGAGCAAGAAGTTCTTAGTACTTTGGAATTCGGTTTGTAGAACAAAGGAGTGTTGAGACAGAGAAAACAAGTAATTAGGAGGAAGTGTGATATATTATCTACTTCTCTTTCATAATTATTGTAATTTTTGTACTTATTCTTTGAATTGGCCAATAAAAGTGGGAAGAAAGAGAAATTTCCCTTCCCGACTGGTTTTTCCTCCTCTGGAGGTTTCAAGGATAAAACTTGTTGGTGTTTGTAAGTTTATATTCTTTCTTTTCCTGCACTTGTTGATTCTAAACACCAAATAAATTCATTCACTAGCTATCTCTGTCATTTTCTAATAGAATGTAGAAAAAAAAGCATTTAATTTGTGATTCTCGTGGATAATTCCAAAGTTGAAGAGTTTACAGATCAGCTTTTCTTGATTCTAGCATCAATTACATAATATTTACATGAAAAAAATATATTATTTTTTACGCGAATATGATTGATAGATATATAAATTTAAATATGTAGTGCCCACATTTTTGACACACAATTACAAATGTAAAAATACCAGGATAATTTTGTTTTTCACTTACATTGCTTGACTACACACAACACAAAGAAGGGCTCCAAGAATAGAAACGTGACTCGCATACAAAAATTACATAAGTCATCGACTCACATAGATACATGGAAACAACATAGGCATGTCGATGCCAAAATTTTCCAATGAGTGGTTACTAGTAATGACCCAACCACAAGAAAAATGACTCAAGGATAGGCAAACCCACAACATGTCCTTTCTTTAATTATACTTTAGTTATGATTAAAATTCCAAGAACATTATTTTGTAAGGATAAATTTCTTGTTTTTCCACCCACAGATTCTTAAGTTTATTCCATGGTTAAATTACCGTTCGACCCCTTTTAAGTTGGCTTCTTATTCTTTACAAAATTTTCCATAACCTACACACTTATTTGGCATAATTCAAATGCATATAAAGTACTTAATTATCTTTCTCTTATGTTAAAAATCTTCTTCTCAAACATATATTCAATGTCTACTTTTTTTTTTACTCTTACAGCTCCAGTGAATGAGACTTGGTGTCCATATAGCGATATTGGGATTTAACGGAGTTTTAAATACAAGATAGATTTTTACCACAAAAAATTCCTTGATCACAATATAGTTATTTCCCTACCATAGTTATTCTAATTCAGTGGCTTGAGAAATTCCGTTTTGATTTATATATTTATTTTGTTTTCTCGAAGGCCGATCACACCAAGGAAACTCATATTCTTTGAAACAAAAGAGTATATTTGATTGATATATAAGTTCTCCGAGAGTGGCATTATTCTCAACCTCAATCTCATTTTTACTCTTATCTCGCTTTATTTTCTACATCACGTTATGGCCTTATTCTTAAAATTGTCTTGTAAAAGGAGTTACGAAGTGTGTCAACCTCTTGAAGACATAAATGATTAGAAGACTTGAAGCTACACACGAACCCTAAGTTAACATCCAAATCAACTGAGTTTTAGATTTATTCTAACTTCACCTAAGGGTCTACCCCTCAACTATATATGAGTTTTAAGCGAGAGGACAAATTTATGCTAACCACCTTCAAGAAGGACCAAGGTGTAATGTTGAGAGAAACCAAGGTAACACATTTAGCTGCGTGGAACTAAGGAGTTCATTAACAAGAGTTTAAGACCTAGAAAAACTAAGTCACAACCTCCATCTATGTCGTCTGGATCTAACAGGATTTCACTCGATGAAGAACTTTAAATTTAAATCTATCTTCGGATGACAAGGTAGTCCGCTAGGCTACGAAGGAGGAGTTAGCTCTACATACTCCAAGATAAAGTTTGACTGTGTCACTCCTATCAGACGGGTTTAAGAAAATGTCACTAAACATACTGACTAAGATGATAAGCCCATTCTTGAGCTCTGATTTTCCTAAATTAGGACGTTCCATCGAGTGAAAAGATTAAGTTCATCCTACGTTTTTCAATGTCTTCTATGGTAAGGAGTATCACACATGAAAACAAGTTATGCTCTGATATTGAACAGGGGTAGAGTGTTTTGATTAAATATCTTTATTACATTTACAAAGTATGAATGCACAAGATGACTCATTAATCATTTATTGAGCACTAAATATGCACTACAAGATATTACTTCAAATTCATTTACCTTATATAAATATCAAACCTTTTACCAGGTGTACTATGAATCAAAATTGAACCTAAGATTAAATGCACATTTCCTAGATGTCCTTGAAACCAACATCTCATACATAGCAACAAATTATCAAATATAACCTTTTGTAACATGAGACTACATTATACATTTATTCATTTAACAAAGAACTATATAAATTACAATGACAATTAATGAATTTCACATCACCTTTTTGTCATCATTCTTTCATCTTGCAAAACCACGTGAGCATGATATCAACGATAATTCGCTAGCATGGCATCCACCCTAATCTAACATAATTATCATTTTTTAGTTTCCCATTTACATATGATAATAATTACAATTTGCAATTGAAATAAAAGGTTTAGAGACATGTATTCATTACATTTCATTTTACTTCATTTTGTAACCCAGGAGAGGGAAAGAGAAGAGAGAGAAAACACTTTGTTTTGTCAAAAGTTCTAATTCACACAACAAGTTACACTATAGTGTTTTAAACAGTTATTTACATGTGTCAAAAGTGTCTACAAAGTGGTATGGAAATTCAATGAGGGTCTCAACTTTCTATTATTACATTTTCTTACTAGCTACAAAACGTTCAAAACGGGCTTGGAGGCTAAGAAACCGCTTCCAAAAGTTGTCTTCCGATGAGAACACATACCACGATTAAATTTCTATGTGTCCGCTTATATACCAAGAGTTCATAGCAACTGATGGAATTTAAAACTGGCTAACAGTTTACGTTTGATGGCTAGTTTTTCGGACCCACTGGTTGAAGATGTCCCAGTTGTAAATGGACAAAAGTTAGCTCGAGGGCTCAGAAAACCACGTCCAAAACTGATGTTCGATGGATGAGCACACAACGAGACACTTCCTACAAGTTCCCCTATATAAGGAGAATTCATCAGAGTCAACAAGACCGAGAACTAGAAAACAATTTTTAAACGGTGAAAAGTTTTCTGGAGCAACAAGTCGAAATTGGTCTAGTTTGACCTCATCAAACTGCGACCGAAGGCCTACAAAATGGCTTTGCCAAACTATCTAGAAAATTTATTTTCCTAAACTAAATGTTCCATGCAATTTTCTAGTATAAACACTAGAGGTTTGCGAAGATGGGAAATAATTTCTCTATCCAGGTTTCAAATGGCGGTTCAAAACGAAAGCCAACTTTCTACTACTGTAAAATAGTGTAATAAGGCTCCTATAAGAGCGTCAAAAAGATCTCATATGTTCGTTCAGGGTCAATCCAAAGGTCAAGGTGACTCCTCGCATACCAAGGTACACGAATGAAGCTTAACATCTCGTTTTTAGAGTTACGAAGGGTACTTAATGAGTCTTTGAAAAATGCAAAAATTAACTATTTAAACAGGGAGAAGGTCAACATTATTACTGGGAAGTCAATCTCGTCTTATCGATAAACCAATATTGAAGTGATCTAGTTGGGTAAGAAGTTTTCTAAATCACCTCAGAATGAGGGTGGAAGTTCATGGTTTAATGCAAAAGAGTTATTTTGATTTCGTGAGTTACAACACGACATTTCATTGTTTTTGCAACGAGTTGAAATAAACAATTAACTGTATTATAATCCTAATATTTTAAAATTATATTAATTTGCAAACGAAAACTAAAATATGAGAGTTATGAAAGATGAGGGGAGGTGAACCATGCCTGGGAGAAATTTGCATCTGCATTGAATGTGGAAGTCCATGTGGTTTCACTCGCACTCCATTAGGCTTCATCCCTCTATAAGGCATTCCATCAACCAAATCGCATGCACCCACAAGTCCCCATTTTGCATTTACTTGAAATATTTCATTTTGTATTAAATCTCATCATTTAAATGAGGGAGAGGATGAAGTCACATGATTGATTTTGCAAGATCATTCATATAATGGGGAAGCCTAAGGCATTCCCATCTTGTTGTTTTTGGGTGTGGCCATTGTCTCTAAACTAACTACTATAACGAAAACCCACTCTAACCCAATGAACATTTCCAACAGCTTAACCAGATTTCTATTATGGATCTCTCCTACTGTTCGATATCCTTCTTCATACTCATATCATGTCTCTGTTCAGGAGCTAATTGAAATGTCTTTAAGGCGTACAGTTAGCCAAAAGGTAGCTCCACTTTGTAACAACCCATTTTGTGCATATCCTACAACCGTTGCAGACCAAAGGCCACATTACTGTTAGGCATTCAGTTAAGCAGTTCACAAGCCAAGTGCATTCTTCTACGCTTGCATACATATCTACTAGAGTACATGCAACAAAAACATCTGACAAACTCCTTTATATATTAAACTTTGATGGAATTCCATTACCGTTTCCAAATCTCCCATTTTGGCGTAGGCTGGGAAGGTAGGCAAGGAAAAACTCATATTTCCATTATGCTTTGATGGATTTCCATACCCTTTTGTAGAGCTCATGCTTTGGCACATGCATGGAGGGTGATAGCAAAGGTTGTGAGGCCTGAATTTCCATTTCTTGAAAACTTCCACGCCCTTTTAGCAAACCCATTATGTACATGTTCTGCCATCATTATAGTCCATGAGGCCACATTTTAAGAATTTAGTCGAACCTTTCTCATGCCAAAAGCACGTTTCCATGTTTTGCATACATATCTACCAGAACACTAGCAACTACAACATATGAGAAAGTTATCATTTTTGTGTTGGGTGGGAGGCACAAAAAAAAGAAGGTAAATTGATCACGTGAAGACCTATTTCATGCACTGGTGTGACAGTGTGACTGGCTTATAAGGAACCTTGTGCCTTCTGAACCCTTCCAAATATGTATTCCCATGAGAAGTTGTCTCGTTCCTTCAATTGGTCAAACACTACAAAATACCCACGCCAATGCCATCAACTACCAATCTCCACCTCAAAGCATTAAGACGCGTTACCACCTGGAGGAGTTGCAAGGATTTTTTTAATTTTTTTTTCTTCACCGCAATATCAAGTGACTATTGGATTTACAATGTTTCCTTGGGTTCAACATGCGCAGAGGTTCTAGAATCTCAATAAAGTGCTCATAAAATTGTAGAGAAAAGATAGGTCTGCAGGGTCCTTTTGAATGCATTACACTCCAACCTTTGATTTAACGTCATTCTGGGCAATACAACCACCCAACCGACAATTCCTACTTGACAAAGACAAGGGGTGTTGAAAGAGGTCGTGGAGTTGGGAAAATACTAACCAATTGCATGGGATTAAATTTTCCAAAGCCTTTATGCTTTTCCAGTGTATCATTTCCTCCACCAAACACATTCAACAACACCTAACCATTATCTCTATAAATATTATTATCAATTTTATATAATATCAGTCCTTATTAAGTTTTAAGCGGGACACCACATTTTATATATTTATTTATTATTATTTTTAAAAAAGTTAGGCACTACATTTCCCTCCCCTTATAAGAGCATCGTCCTCGATGCGACACAAGACAAGGTTAAAATAGGTACTTACGAGCAAGAGGAAGTGATCAATGACACATGTCACCAAATGAAAAGATACATGTCGCTAAAGCGTGACCACATGGAAAGAGGGAAAGTTTTGATAATTTCTCAATGTTCTATGAAGATTGGTAGTTTTTTTTTAAATTATATTTTTTTATTATTTTACATTATCATGTAATTACTCTTTTCCTTTAAAAATATTTATTAATCTCAAGCTCTTAATATTTCATTGTTTAAGATTTTTATTGATTTATTCTTGTGGGTGTCCAACAGAAATTGACATCACAATACCACACTAGGGCCAAACACAACACTAATGGTCCACAAGACATCATGATATGTACTTTCACATCTATATCACATCACAAGAACTCAACCAAACCATGGAAAACACATACATAGCCCTAACAACATAGTACTTGTCACATACATGCTCCTCAAACCAAAAGTACTTATAACATAAGTAGACTACAACAACATGGAATTCCCAATAGGTACACATATGAATGTTTCACAAAACTCCAGACCATAACTATAGCTACATAGTGTCAAGATGGAAACAATGTCACAAGACATAAACAAGAATCTTAAGAGTACACATAAATCATTATACCAACTCCACACATCACAAGGCATCATGAAACATTCTCCATATATCTCCCAAAGCATCACAAAACAAACACATATACCTCCCAAGAATCACGAGAATAACTCCATATACCTCAAACAACTAAATATACCTCCCAAAGAGAAAAAAAATCATGGTGCCAAAACCAAGTCGGGTTACTCAACCATAGAGCCCCATCAAGAATATAAGGTCACTCAACCCTAGAGTGCCATAAGAATAACAGTCACTCAACCGTAGAGGCCCATCTCCTTTTTTCTTTTAATGAGGTTGGGTCACCCTATGACCCTAGGCACATAGAGCCCCGTCACCCCAACCCAAGTGACATAATAACTTATGGTTCAACAACCCACTAGTTATCTGTAACTCCTTGGGGAGTACCCCATACAACGAAGTGGGTCCATAGGTTCAACCACTCCATGGTTAATCCCATGACCCTATTCCAACACATTACGACATTAGAACCATCATAACAATCCATTCAAATGCCAAGTGGAAAAATCAAAAGCCTTGGGCTAGGCTAAAAAACTTTTAAATATGAAAAGAAATTTTTAAAACTAAGAAAAAACAAACGGATAATTAGCCTTGGTTAGTGCAAAATCCAAATGTTAATGCAACAATCAAATAAATTCCTAGAATATAAGAACATGTCAATCAAGAAAATGGTTGGTTCTATAAAAAGAGAGATAAATATTAATTTACGAATAAAATACGTATTGAGAAAATAGCACATTACAATCACTATGTGGCCTCATACCACCACCAAAGGGGTACTCATCGAGTTGCTGGCACTCGAACATCGAGCCTTAGCTCGTAAAAATATACATGTAACCAAAAATGAGTAAATCAAATAATGTATCTATCATCATCTCTACCTAAATCATCCCTCCGAACTCCCACAAGGATCAACATAGTCAAAATTACATAGGATTGTCCAATGAACAATCCAATAAGAAAGAGTAGGGAACTCTAGTTGCATAAGTTGAGCCTAAGGTGGTGTACACCCACAATATACTGAGCAAGCTCGAAGTATACTAAATAGATAGAAGTGGGTTTTCAGTCTATATAAGACTCCACTTCCTCACTCGTACTCGGCTCAAGATTATGAAAACCTGGTCCACGCCTCCTCTCTCCACACATACACTCTTAACAGTTTATCCCCTTAGGGTCATCTAGTGTAAGGTCCACAACATACACATAACTACATCACTATCACAATGGTGATTCATGCACAATAACCATAACGTCTTGCGCATGGTATATATATATATATATATACAAGGTATAACACAATCATTACTTTCACGAGTTACGATACATCACATTACCACATCTTGCACCCGAGGTGCAATCACTATACACTAGGGATCATACTCACCATATGCCCCTAAATCATGACATGAACCATCACATATTACATGAATTATACGTATGAGGAACACAATGTCTAACCTTACAACATATAGTCAATTGTAAAACAACACGACGATGCACACAACTAATCACAATATGGTGATGACATCACGATGAAATGCGATTCACTTTACATCAATTTTGTCATGCAATACATCAATACACCTTCATATCACATAATCCAAAATGTTTTAACCCTCTGCAATCCACAATAACATTCCGTTCACAAACAACAAGGTGGTACATCACACACAGATTCCTCATTGAATCAACAACATAGAGTGAATACTCTCATCACAAGCACACCAATATGATAACAAATACACACTAAGTGACATACACAACATGTGCGCTCACAATTTCACAATTACGACATAGTTCACATCATGCATATATCACATTACTCTTCCAATATCCACCACCATCATGCAATACCATCACAACTCCAATCTGCCCCAGAGGTTCGAGAGCATGAACCTCTCGCTCTGATACCATATGTAGTGCCCACATTTTTCACACAAAATTACAACAGTAAAATACCAGATAATTTTTTTTTACGTACATTGCTGACTACACACAACACAAAGCAAGGGCTCCAAGAATAGAAACGCGACTCGCATACAAAAATTACATAAGTCATCGACTCAATTAGATACATGGAAACAACATAGGCATGTCGATGCCACACTTTTCCCAATGAGTGGTTACTAGTAATGACCTAACCACAAGAAAAATGACTCAAGGATAGGCAAACCTACAACATTTCCTTTCTTTAATTATATTTTAGTTACGATTAAAATTCCAAGAACATTATTTCGTAAGGATAAATTTCTTGTTTTTCCACCCACAGATTCTTAAGTTTATTCCACGGTTAAATTACCGTTCGACCCCTTTTAAGTTGGCTTCTTATTCTTTACAAAATTTTCCATAACCTACACACTTATTTGGCATAATTCAAATGCATATAAAGTACTTAATTATCTTGCTCTTATGTTAAAAATCTTCTTCTAAAACATATATTCAATGTCTACTTTTTTTTTACTCTTACACTCCAAAGTGAATGAGACTTGGTGTCTATATACGATATTGGGATTTAACGGAGTTTTAAATACAAGATAGATTTTTACCACAAAAATTCCTTGATCACGGTATAGTTATTTCCCTACCATAGTTATTTCTAATTCAATGGCTTGAGAAATTCCGTTTTGATTTATATATGTATTTTGTTTTCTCGAAGGCTGATCACACCAAGGAAATTCATATTCTTTGAAACAAAAGAGTATATTTGATTGAGATATAAGGTCTCCGAGAGTGGCATTATTCTGAACCTCAATCTCATTTTTACTCTTATCTGCTTTATTTTCTACATCACGTTATGGCCTTATTCTTAAAATTGTCTTGTAAAAGGAGTTACGAAGTGTGTCTAACCTCTTGAAGACATAAATGATTAGAAGACTTGAAGCTACACACGAATCCTAAGTTAACATCCAAATCAACTGAGTTTTAGATTTATTCTAACTTCACCTAAGGGTCTACCCCTCAACTATATATGAGTTTTAAGTGAGAGGACAACTTTATGCTAACCACCTTCAGAAAGGACCAAGGTGTAATGTTGAGAGAAACCAAGGTAACACATTTAGCTGCGTGGAACTAACGAGTTCATTAACAAGATTTTAAGACCTAGAACAACTAAGTCACAACCTCCATCTATGTCGTCTGGATCCAACAGGGATTTCACTCGATGAAGAACTTTAAATTTAAATCTATCTTCGGATGACAAGGTAGTCCGCTAGGCTACGAAGGAGGAGTTAGCTCTACATACTCCAAGATAAAGTTTGACTGTGTCACTCCTATCGACGGGTTTAAGAAAATGTCACTAAACATACTGACGAAGATGATAAGCCCATTCTTGAGCTCTGATTTGCCTAAATTAGGACGTTCCATCGAGTGAAAAGATTAAGTTCATCCTACGTTTTCAATGTCTTCTACGGTAAGGAGTATCACACATGAAAACAAGTTATGCTCTGATATTGAACAAGGGTAGAGTGTTTCGATTAAATCTCTTTATTACATTTACAAAGTATGAATGCACAAGATGACTCATTAATCATTTATTGAGCACTAAATATGCACTACAAGATATTACTTCAAATTCATTTACCTTATATAAATATCAAACCTTTTTACCATGTGTACTATGAATCAAAATTGAACCTAAGATTAAATGCACATTTCCTAGATGTCCTTGAAACCAGCATCTCATACATAACAACAAATTATCAAATATAACCTTTTGTAACATGAGACTACATTATACATTTATTCATTTAACAAAGAACTATATAAATTACAATGATAATTAATGAATTACACATCGCCTTTTTGTCGTCATTCTTTCATCCTGCAAAACCATGTGAGCATGATATCAACGATAATTCGCTAGCATGGCATCCACCCTAATCTAACATAATTATCATTTTTCAGTTTCCCATTTACATAAGATAATAATTAACATTTGCAATCGAAATAAAAGGGTTAGAGACATGTATTCATTACATTTCATTTTACTTCATTTTGTAACCCAAGAGAGGGAAATAGAAGAGAGAGAAAACACCATTTTGTCAAAATTTCTAATTAACACAAAAAGTTACACTATAGTGTTTTAAATAGTTATTTACATGTGTCAAAAGTGTCTATAGTGGTATGGAAACTCGACGAGGGTCTCGAAGCTTTCTATTATTACATTTTCTTACTAGCTACAAAACGTTCAAAACGGGCTCGTGAGGCTAAGAAACCGCTTCCAAAAGTTGTCTTCCGATGAAAACACATAGCACAATTAAATTTCTCTCGTGTCTCGCTTATATACCAAGAGTTCATAAGAATCGATGGGAATTTAAAATCAAAAGTAGATTTACGTTTGGTGGCTAGTTTTTCGGACCCACTGTCAAGATGTCCCAGTTGTAAATGGACAAAATTTAGCTCGAGGGCTCAGAAGTCACATCCAAAACTAACGTTCGATGGATGAGCACACAACGAGACACTTCCTATAAGTTCCCCTATATAAGGAGAATTCATCAGAGTTAATGGGACTGAGAACTAGAAAACCATTTTCAAATGGTGACAAGTTTTCTGGAGTGACAAGTTGAAATTGGTCCAGTTTGACCTCGTCAAACTGCGACCGAGGCCTACAAAATGGCTTTGCCAAACTATCCAGAAAATTTATTTTCCCTAAACTGAATGTTCCATGCAATTGTCTAGTATAAACACTAGAGGTTTGCGAAGACGGAAATAATTTCTCTATCCAGGTTTCAAATGGCGGTTCAAAACGAAAGCCAACTTTCTAGATTTAACAACTTTCTACTACTGTAAAACAGTGTAACAAGGCTCCTATAAGAGCATCAAAAAGATCTCATATGTTCATTCAGGGTCAATCCAAAGGTCAAGGTGACTCCTCGCATACCAAGGTACACGAATGAAGCTTAACATCTCATTTTTAGAGTTACGAAGGGTACTTAATGAGTCTCTGAAAAATGTAAAAATTAACTATTTAAACAAGGAGAAGGTCAACATTATTACTGGGAAGTCAATCTCGTCTTGTCGATAAACCAATATTGAAGCGATCTAGTTGGGTAAGAATTTTTCTAAATCACCTCAGAATGAGGGTGGAAGTTCATGGTTTAATGCAAAAGAGTTATTTTGATTTTGTGAGTTATGACACGACATTTCATTGTTTTTGCAACGAGTTGAAATAAACAATTAACTGTATTATAATCCTAATATTTTAAAATTATATTAAGTTGCAAACGAAAACTAAAATACGAGAGTTATGAAAGATGAGGGGAGGTGAACCATTCCCTGGGAGATATTTGCATCCGCATTGAATGTGGAAGTCCACATGGTTTCACTCACACTCCATTAGGCTTCATCCCTCTATAAGGCATTCCATCAACCAAATCGCGTGCACCCACAAGTCCCCATTTTGCATTTACTTGAAATATTTCATTTTGTCTTGAATCTCATCATTTAAATGAGGGAGAGGCTGAAGTCACATGATTGATTTTGCAAGATCATTCATATAATGGCGAAGCCTAAGGCATTCCCATCTTGTTGTTTTCGGGTGTGGCCATTGTCTCTAAACTGCAGCTGCTAGAAGGAAAACCCACTCTAACCCAATGAACATTTCCAACAACTTAAATATATTTCTATTATGGATCTCTCCTGCTTAATATCCTTCTTCATACTCATATCATGTCTTTGTTCAAGAGCTAATTGAAATGTCTTTAAGGCGTATAGTTAGCCAAAAGGCAGCTCCACTCTGCAACAACCCATTTTGTGCATATCCTACAACCGTTGCAGACCAAAGGCCACATTACTTTTAGGCATTCAGTCAAGCGGTTCACAAGCCAAGTGCATTCTTCTACGCTTGCATACATATCTACTAGAGCACATGCAACAAAAACATCTGACAAAATCCTTTATATATTAAAATTTGATGGAATTCCATTACCATTTCCAAATCTCCCATTTTGGCGCAGTAGAAGGTAAGCAAGGAAAAACTCATATTTCCATTATGATTTGATGGATATCCATACACTTTTTTAGAGCTCATGCTTTGACACATGCATGGAGCGTGATAGCAAAGGCATGTGAGTCTTGAATTTCCATTTCTTGAAAACTTCCACACCCTTTTAAGCAAACCCATTCTCGTACATGTTCGCCATCATTACGGGTCTGCAAGAGGCCACATTTTAAGATTTTAGTCGAACCTTTTTGATACCAAAATCACATTTCCATGTTTTGCATATATATCTACCAAGACATTAGCAGCTTACAACATATGAGAAAATTCTCATTTTTGTGTGTGGGGGAGGCACAAAAAAAAGGTAAATTGATCACGTGAAGACTTGTTTCATGCACTAGTGTGATTGGGTTATAAGGAACCTTGTGCCTTATGAACCCTTCCCAAAATGTATTCCCATGAGAAGTTGTCTCGTTCCTTCAATTGGTCAAACACTACAAAAAACCCAAGCCAATGCCATCAACTACCAATCTCCACCTCATAGTATTGCGATGCATTACCAGATGGAGAAGTTGCAAGAGATTTTTTATATGTTTTTTCTTCACCGCAATATCAAGTGATTATTGGATTTACAATGTTTCCTTGGGTTCAACATGTGCAGAGGTTCTGAATCTCAATAAAGTGCTCATAAAACTGCAGAGAAAAGACAGGTCTGCAGGGTCCCTTTTGAATGCATTACACTCCAACCTCTGCTTTAACGTCATTATGAGCAATACAACCACCCAACTGACAAGTCCTAACTGGACAAAGAAAGAGGGTGTTGAAAGAGGTCGTGGAGTTGGGACAATACTAACCAATTGTGTGGGATTGAAGTTTCCAAAGCCTTTATGCTTTTCCAGGTATATCATTTCCTCCACCAAACACATTCAACAACACCTAACCATTATCTCTATAAATATTATTATCAATTTTATATAATATTAGTCCTTGTTAAGTTTTAAGTGGGACACAACATTTTATATATTTATTTATTATTATTTTTAAAAAAAGAAGTTAGGCACTACAAAATAATTCTTATTATATATGTTAATATTATAATTGTGATAATGGTTTTCACATTATATATTATTTATTTAAGTAAAAATTTTAAGTCAAATTAGTGTTAGTCCTAAGTCAACCATTTAGGTCATATATTAGTAGTTCCATAAGGTAACATTATGACACACAAATTTCAAACCCGAGTAAGAAAATATTACTAGCTTATAGGTACTATCGAAACATTAATATGTGACACCTCAAAGAAAATTGTTATTATTTCATAAGGCACACATTTATAAGCACGCACACGCACACATATTATACTACCTTAAAGTACATATTAGACACATAAACATTAGAAAATAAGGAGTATATAAGACACAAATGCCAAACATGAATACATTTTAATTTCAAACATTAAGACATGTATATGGCACTTCAAAATCATACCTTACAATATAGATAAGACACTTTATCGTTGGATCTTAAGGTGGGGTAAAAAAACATGTGGTTCAATTTTAATGTTTTGTATGATTGAAGCAGAATGCACATATTAAGCAGAGGTTACAACGATAATAATCTGCATAAATGAATTTCTAGCATAGATGTACACAAAAGTATGTGGAAAACATACTTATGGCCTTAAAACGTAAGGCCATAAGTTGTAATGAATGTAGTTTCTATGACCACAATATTTACTCGAATAATAAAATAAAATGAAATCTATTTATCACTTGTAATTATGGTCAAAGGAGTTTGGTGTTTATCTTTGGCGTTTCTATGTAAAGTCACATTTGTTTGCATTTTGGGAAGATTTTGATAACTATTATTTGATGCAATTTGGGAAGCTTGTGATTACTATTACTCCACATCTCTTGAAGTTCCTAGTATAAAAGTAATCAAAAGCTTGCATAAATAGTATAAATAGTAATCAAAACTTGTTATTACTATGTATAAAGTTCCAAGTATAAATAATGAAAATCTTGTTATTACTATTACTCTACTAGAAATTATGCTACTAATTTTAAATATTAAAAACTCGATTTTTCTTTGGTTTTGAAGTTTTTATATTTATAGAAAGTAAATTTTTAACCCCGTGAAAGAGAAATATTGGTTCGATGCGTACTTTGGACACCCTACTTTTGGTTCCCACCAACGATTTCACTACTTCGTTCTAATCCTCATAATGCGGCATAGGAGCCAGTCTGCACGGCAATAGTTTTTATGAAACAACATTGAATCTGTAATCCCTCCAATAATTGGAGATCTGCAAAGACAACTATTGGAATGTGCCAAAGACAACCTCTCAAACACTTTAATGCAGGTTTGGTTTGAGCCTTCGAGGGACATGATAATTTTAGGAAAAAAAGAAGCGAGCTTTCGATATGGTAGAACAATTAGGGACACCAAATTTATTCTTCACTCTAAGTGCTGCAGACACTAAATGGCCATATCTCCACAATATTATTTCGGTGCATGCCCTACTGATCCTTGATATAGATAGTGTTCGAGACCCCTCAAAATTTTCTCTAACCCTAATTAAGTATCGAATACTTGCATAAAAATTCACAATATTTCATGAAGAAATATTACAAAAGGAACTTGGAGTAGTAGACTTTTGGTACAGGTTATACAATCTACTTTTTTATAAGTTTGTTCCAAACTACATAGCTAATATTTATGTTCCCTCATCTCACAGGTATGAATGGAAACATAGAGACTACACACATGTCTATAGTTTATTGTGGCTTAAAAATGCCCCTAAATTTGATGCAATGTAATGGGTAGATACATAAGCTATTGAGGCAAAAATCAATACTTTAATAAGTTTGTATATATCCTGGAACACTCGTTCATCTTGGAACCACTTGGATTTTATTTGCACGTCACTACTAGATGACCCTTGTTTTCTAGATACAAAAAAATTCAATCCTCCTCCCCATATGTAAACCTTGAAGAGATGCTTATTCATGTTCAACACCACATTAAATGTTCGGAGAAAACATGCTTACATAGAAAGTGATCACAATTGTAGTGCAAATACAATGCCCCTAGGCCACACAACATGCTTCATCCTTGCTCATTGAAAGTGATGGGAAAATTAAGTACCTCCCTTCTTGAAATGATGATAGATTGAACATCCATAACTAGACTATGATATCCATGTGGAGAGCAAATGTCGATTTCCAACCAATTCTTTCCCGTCATGCAGTTCTTAAGTATATTAAAAAATATGCTTCGAAAGCATAACAACGTTCTAAAACCTATAACTAAATGCTATCCATACTTTCAAGAGATGCTTTGAAGTGGATGCTCCAAAGCACATATAGTGATTTGCCAAATTCTCAATGAAAGAGTTGTTGAACATGACATAAGCGCACAAGAAATATGCCACATGCTATGAAAATTGCCACTTATTATGTGTAGTCGTTCATTTGTTTCATTAAATGTTGGAGTTTTTTTAGACATGTCATTGAAAGTGATGCCGATGTACAAAAAAAACCGTTTTATTGGATGCATATAGAGTTCACCTTGTAAGCATGGAAAACCTACCTCTTATTCAAGTTGCTCATGATTGGAGCTATAACAAGAACCTTAAAGGTGATAAATGGAAACTATGATCAAGAAAATAAATGTTTCAAGTCCACCTCGAGATTTGTGGATGTCCCATTTCGAGATTCAACATCCTACAACCCTTTCTATTGGTTAGAACTCCTATTATACAAGCCTTTTAGAAATTATCTTCAAATTTGGCTCAACCCAACATGACATCAATGAAATTTTTGACTTTCTCAAGAAAAACTATAGACCATGACATTTTTACGCACTACTGCAAACACAGGACATGCCACAAATTTTAGTTCGACTTTCGAGGTAAAATGTAATATTCAACAGAAGCATTACATGAATGGAAATTCTTAGCAAAAATTCACACTCGGGAAACAAAACGGGTCTTGATAGTCTTAAAATTTTGGGGAAACAGAATTCAACATACACATAATTGGAACATACATGATGTTCCACCTGATTTACAAATAATTAGTTCATCATTTATCAAGAGATAAAAGGTAGACACAATTAACATCGAAATGAAGGCCACACCACCATCTTCCACATCTGCTTTGTCTTTAGAACAAAAACTAGCTCTTGATACCATACTACACCATTTAGAAAACAAACCCCTTCTACATCCACTAAGATTGATAATTTAAGGAACAATTGTCACAGGAAAATCATTTTTGATAAATAAAATCTAGAATTCATTCATTTTAGTATCAACCACATCTCCCTCACCTTTCCTTCTCGCTCACGCCTACTGGTGTTTCAACATCCAACATCTCTGCATCCATAATCCATGCAGAATCCATAATCCAATCAAATAACTAAAACCCCTTGAAGGCCATGCACTATCATATTTTCAAGAGCCATTAAAAAATATAGAATATATTCTTATTGATGAAATGAGTTTTATCGGTCCAAAGTTTCTAAGCACAATTGAATATAGGCTACATGAGGTTTTCCCATTTTCAAAAACAACTAAATTTGGGAACAGATCTGTCATCCTCCTCGGTGACCTCGACCATTACCACTAGTTTTGGACAGTCCTCTTTATGCAAGTAATTCATATGGAGCTAGCCTTTGGAAGGGATTCCATTCTTCCATTACATTGCAAACAATATTTTGGCAACAAGGAACAACCAATGCACAAGTTTCATTATGGAATTTACTGCTCCACATGTGAGATTCAACTCCTCTTATTAGGATTGAGAACTCCTAATGTCTCGCACCGACTCACACCTAACTCAGCAAGAGCTCAACATTTTTAAGGACGCACCACATTTGTTTGCAAAAAATGATCTTGTGAACTCCCACAACCTTCAGATGTTGAAAGCATTGAATGTTCCAATCACCCAATCCATTGCTGAAAGTAATAGGTAAGATAAAACAAGAGATCTTGATGATGATCAGTTAGAACACAAAGTTCTTCTATGCAAACAACAAAAAATCATGCTTATTGCTAATTCATGGGTTAACACAAGCATCGTAAATGGTGCTACATGAATAATCACCAAATTATCTACAACACATCAATGCCACCACCAAAATTACCTTTATTTTTGTTGTTAAATTTTATAGATACATGACTCGGTTGGGATCCCTCCAACCCATTACATATTCCAATACCACCTATTTCGAGATGGAATCAAAGATAATTTCTAATTAAAATGTCTTGGGGATTAACTATCCACAATTCCCAAGGACTTAATTTGCATAGAGAAACTATCGATATTGGAACCACTGAAAGGGAAGGTTTGACATTCAAAAATTTCTCTAGAGTTCCCTCTCTTTCGAATATACGCATTTCCCCTCCTTAACATTCAAAATATACTAAAAAATGGTGCATGTACCAACACTTGGAGCAAGAATAAAGGAGGATTCGAGACTATTATCACTCAACCAAAACAACCCATCGTAAATATGACTCTCTACTTTGATAGCACCTCCACTACTACTTTACTCAACATTTCTTGTATCCAAAGCGAAGTGCCATTCAAGGGGTATCAAATGTAGTCATGTTTAGTGCAAATAAAATTGGCCACAAAAGGCTACCACTCATGATATAAAATCTGCAAATGTATAGAGGTCTTCATGTATTCATTTTTAGTTTAGATATCATGATATACAATTTGCAAATGTATATGTACAAATTTGTAAAAAAATTGAAATGTACACATAGAACCTTTCAATGTAATGCTTCATCTATATTCCTACACTTCCACTATCAATCACACCCCTTATCAACAATACAAAAATATTTTTCAACAAAAAACCAACCAAACAACCGATGCAACCACCATCTCAAACACGTTGCAACACTAACACAATTTCCCCCAAATAATTACAAACCACATCAACTACAAAATTAATTAACTATCCAAAGCGATAGTATCAAATGTATTAAATGTATTTGTGTTTAGTGCCAAAAAAATTGGCCACAAAAGGCTACCACTCATGATATAAAATCTGCAAATGTACGAAAGTCTTCATGTATTCATGTTTAGTTCAAATAAAATAGTTCGCAAAATGTTACCACTCATGATATAAGATTTGCAAATGTATATGTACAAATTTGTAACAAATTTGAAATGTAGAGATATAACCTTTAAATGTAATGCTTTATCTATTTTCCTGCACTTACAAAGTCAATCACACCCCTTATCAACATCAACTATGAAATTAATAACTATCCTTATAAATCAAATAACATATACCGTTCGACATTCACATTGCATTGTACACATGCGATTGCTAGTATAAATAATAATGAAAAGCTTGTGATTACTATTACTCTACTAGCAATTATGCTACTAATTTGAAATATTAGGAAAATCCCAATTTGTCTTTGGTTTTGAGATTCTTATACTTATAAAGTGTAAAAATTTATTCCTTGTGAAGAGAAATATTGGTTTGATGCATACTTTGGATACCTTCTTTGAATGTTGCTTATCCCATTACCTATTTTATTTTTGATAAAAACTAAATATTTAAAAATGGAAAATGTATGAGTATCTATTATTTTTACCCCATTTAAGTTTATTAAAACAATCTATGTTGTCTTAAGTGATGCATTTTTTATATCTCAGATCGGAATATTTTATGAAGTCTCGAGTATTTGTTTTTTAACTCTGTTTAATGCTATATATATTTTATTTTGTAGTCTTTTTGGATTGGGAAAGAACTAAAATTGCATACAATATAAATTAGGAAAGAATGGGAAAGAGCTAAGAATGTCTACAATAATAACATATTTTAACCTTAAAGATTTGTTTAGGGCTTGAAAGAACTGAGATTGTTGACAATATAAGATGGACTATATGATCTGTGATTTGGTCTTATCTAACCTAAAAGTAGTATTTTTAGGTGTATGAATAGTCCATTCAATATGCTTTGCAATAGTTTTTGAATACGGTGTAGTTTTCATTTTTATAAATTAATTATCAATGAAAAATTATTATTATGTTTTTTAATTATGTTAACTCTATATTCTTTAACTATTATTAATTACGTCATAGGCGTTCTTGCTTTGAGATGCATTGACCCATAGTAAAACATGGGATGAGTGGATTTATTTGAGATGTGATCCGACTATTGAATGTGTATGAGATATTGATTTGGTTTTCTTGCATATTTTTGTCGGGATTCTTCCTACTAAATATATTTTTTTTATTTTGAAACATGGTTCTCTTATATTCCTTTCATTTTCTCTTTTGCACCAATTCACCCGATTTTATTTAATTCAAACAAAAATTTAGAAATATGTCACCATTTGTTATACCCCTTGATTGTTTTTTTGGTTGATCTTACAACTTGGAAATATTTTGTTTTCCTTCACAATGGAATTTCTTTATTTTTCTCATCACATTTCACATGCAAAAACATGTGCATAGTTGAAAAAAGGTTCTCTAATTACCTCAATTCCTTCTTGCTTATGTTTACATGAAAATAATTTGCATGGTTTTGTATATCTCTTACTTAACGATTTATTAATTATACTTGGTTTTTATGAAGAGAGTCATATTGAATAAAATATTTCTACTTCCTTTTTGCTCATTCAAGACACAACTAAAGAATCAAATTTTATCCATATAATATAATGATTTCATTGTCATATGATTGTGTTGATGTAATGAATTTTTTCAGCTAATGGGATAAATTATTATTTAAAACTATATCATCACTTTTTATTTAATCTTGTAAGTGTCATAGTTTTGTTAACTTTCATTCATGCAAATACAACATTTTACTTCACTAATAAATCCATATTATTACGAACATGCTTTGAGTTCATTTTTTCCATTTTCTATATAGAAAATATAGAAATTAATTTTTATATTCGTGTTTGCTAACGTATAAATTTTTTCTAGCTAATGGAATAGTTTCTTGTCCAAAACAACATCATCATATTTTTTTGTGGTTTTAAATTTTTGTACTTCCTCACATTCTGTTGTATTATACAACAACAGATTGCATTCAAAATATATAGATTATTGCTACACATGATTATTGTCACTAGAGTCATTTATTTTTGAAATATTGCATTGCCCCTACTTTTAAGAATGCGAAGAAATAACAAAATGTTCTATTTAAAATGTTATTTATGTTGGGATGTGTTCAAATGAGATCATTGTTGATGTTAGAATTACATCTTCAAGGATTACTTCTATGTTATTCTAGGTTTTGAATAGTTTTATTGAAATGCTAACATTTTTGTGAGCACATTTGAGAGAAGATTGGATTGTGGAGTAGGCATTTGACATTTTCTTGCTTGTTGCTTTAGGGGGTTTTCATGTGTTTCTTGGTTTCCATCATTGTTGTGGATGGTTACGTTTCTCATTTCTTGCTCTATGCCCATTGTTTGTTTCCAAGAATAGAATAATTTACAAAACACTTCAATTATTGCACGTTGTTTAGATTCTCAAAACCTTCCCTTAACCAAATCTATTTTAAAAACAATCCTTTCCATATATTATGTTTCCTTATTCCTCATGAGATTCATTATTGACTTCGGGTTAGTGCTCGTTCTTCTGGTGATATATTTTTGAAGTATTTAAAATAGAAACCTAAAACTATTTTTAGTGGTGACCATTTAAAATTCATACTTTTATTTCTTTAGGTCAAATTCAAAACTTGCATATACATAGGGCCTAGGTTATACATCAATTATATAAGAAGTTTCAAGTTGGGTTTATAAAATCAATTTGGATAATATTCTCTTTGTTGGAAATGGTTAGATTTTATAGTATTTAAACTCACATCTTGTATGGCTAGAAAATATTCCTTTCGTAGTCTAGCATATGGTATGACCATTTTTTTCACTTTGTAGTGTTAGTAATGCAACATGGTCTTTACCTTTTGACCTACATGGTATTTCAATGGAGAGAGAATATTTCATCTTAGTTCATATTAAAAGAAATTAAACCCTATTCTAGAAATGCAAATTTATCATTGATCGTTGTATCGTATTCTGATGCTTCATTATTAATCGAGTTTTTGGTCTAATCACATGATGTTTTGGCCTCATATACATCGGGATGTATGGACCAAATTTGAATCTTGCTACCTATGTTAAGTTATCCTCTATATATATTATGATTATATTCTTTCTAATACCTCTAAACACAACCTATGTGAAAATGATTCATATTTATTATCTATCGATGACTATGTACAACTCAAAATGTTTTTAAGTTTATTCATTACTTGAATTTATGTCTTAGACTTCTAGATGTATGTTGCCCTTTTGAACATATTTTATATTATTTATAAACCCAACAATCAGTTTGTTAAAGACCCTAAATAAAGTACCAAGATATGAAAGTAAGTGTTTCTCATCTGCACCTCACAAATAGAAGAGTGCCACTATTGGTGTGCCAATTGCACTGTTGGTGTTATTGCTAATTATTATGTATTTACAAGCATATAATTAGTGTTATAATGTGAAATTTTCTTAATTTTATTGTTAAGTTAATAAAGGGTGTAAATGGTGGTACATAGAGGATTGTGTTTGAAAGTGTGTTTCAAATTTTAAGTTGTGGGAGTTGTTGCGAATTTGTATTTCTCTAGAGATTTTCCCCGACTATTTCCTAGAACCCTAAAGTTGAAATAAAGGCAAAATCTTCAGGATTGTGGATTGATATGTCCGTATTGATTTTGGGATTTGCATACTCTTCCAAATTGGGATTTTACTTCTCTACGTAAGTGGTATTTATAGCTTTTGTACATAGGGTGCTTGCATAGTAATTTGATTTCATAATATGTAACTTAAAGGAAACCTTTACAACCTTGATAAAACCTTTGCAACTTTGAGAAAACATTTACGACTTAAAGGGAACCTTTGCATATTCGAGGAAACTTTTTCACTTGAATGTATAACTTGGAGGGAACCTTAGCATTTGAATGTGAGATTTAGAGGAAAATTTTGCACTTTGAATGTGTAATTTTTAAAAATTCAAGTGTACAATCTTTATTTATTGTTTATAAATAATATTGAAAATGTCAAAGCTTTCGATAATATATTGTGTAAGTGTTCAACACAAAACTTACTTTACCATGGATACGATTTATCACTTTTAATAATAAAATATAAACTATAGATAACATGTTTACAAATTATAAAATATGGATAAGATGTTTATGTAACAAGTAAAAAAATGCTCTCAATTTTGTGATGAATGAGATCATTTTTTTGGCATGTTTATGTGATGTAATTTTTGTATCACCATTTTCAAAATTCTAGTCTTAATTCAAAATACTAGTGAATATTTTTAGACTATGGTAGCTCAAAATGTTTTTAGTAGTTGTTTATTAAAGTGGTTATTTGTATTACTTTTATGTAAATTGTTATATATATATATATATATGTATGTATGTATGTATGTATATATGTATGTATGTATATATGTATGTATATGTATGTATGTATGTATGTATGTATGTATGTATGTATGTATGTATGTATGTATGTATGTATTGCACTATATATATACATATGTGTGTGTAATTATTACGTTTTTTAAATGTAGATAATTATTAGAGCCGAGTAAATAATTTTTGTTGAAAAAAATATTATGTTGCGATCAAAAAATTAGATCAAACATTTTAAATTTGAGTAGCCCTTTATAAAGAAAGTTTATTGGGAGTAAAAAATGAATTATAATGTATTATAGTAGATATTGAATCTTATAATCCATATAATAAGGTGAACTTCAATTTATTATATTCTTCATTAGCTGGCAGTGCCAAGGAAAAATATCTTTGGAGGAGGTTAGTCACCTAGTTTGACACAAAATTTGGCAAGCCCATGTTTCTAGAACTTAGAGAGAAACAACAAGTGAAATCTTATTATGAAATTTCATACAAGGACTGTCATCACCAATCCAAAGCACTATGATAATTCTTTACCATGAACTCTTCGTGCTATGATTATTTACTAATGCACAACTTTTAGTTTGGTGGATGTAATCTGAAACACAAAGAACAAACATAACATAAGAATACCATAGACTATGATAAGAAGGAATGATGACAAATCTAAAATATCTTTGTAAATTATAATATCAACATGAAATTGTTACAATCTCACCCATGAGGTACTTCACGTGTTATTGACTTCACTTGCCTTCCAACAATAACTATGGGAGAAACTTCACAATTACACTTCTTAATGGCTTCTTTAACACCCCTTCAAAATGATGGCTTCCTTTACACACTTACTCGTACAATATTTCTCACTACTTCCTTCTATGTTAAATGAGGGGGTGGCCTCTCTATTCATATAACTTCCAGGCTTATCCATCTTATCTCTAAGATAGGATAAGAAATTTATTCTGACGAATCATGTTCCATACCTTAACTCTTATCTGTACATGTAAACTTATCTTTTAAGATAAGATAAATCTTATCATTTCACATGGGTTCCACATTTTTAGATTTTTACAAATAAAATACACAAAATATTTATGACCTCACTCCTTGTCCATATTACCAATATAATATTTCTAATTCCTAATCATGTAGACCCTACTTCTCTACTTACCCTAACTTTGACATTTTAACATTACTAGACCACTTACGACAAATATTTACTTTTTACCACAACATTCCTTTTGTACTTTGACTGTTACCATACTTTACTTTATTGGTGGCACCATACTGATGGCGCCATTATCTTCTATTGGATGCCACTACTAATTATACTTAACAACATCCTATTCCTAATACATACATTAATAAAATAGAAATTACGGAGGAAAATTTTAATGTCAACATTTTCCCCCTTCCTAGCTTCTACTCCATCCTCGGAGTAGACTCTTATGGACATTCTAAAGCTGGTGCCTGGAAAATCTTCAACTTGTCATGGTTGACCCATTTCGTAATGGGAGTACCATCCAATTCCTCTAGTCAAGGTATGTACCATTTTCATGCACAACTGCTATTTTGTAGGGCCCCATCCATTTTGGAAGAAATTTTCTCTGTCTTCTTTTTTTGTATCTGGAATCATATACTAGAACCAAGTCATACACATGAAATGGATACCAACGGATAATTTGATCAAAGTATTCCTTATGCTTCATTTTTCTTATAGCTTATATCCTTCGCTATTTCCCTCATTTCCTCTAGTAAATGAAGATGTACCAACCTTTCTTTTACTGAATCACTTTCATCCATCCTTTCATTTTTCATAACTCTTATAGTGGGAATATCAAACTCAATAGGAAGAACTAGATCAATGCCATAAGCCAACTGAAATGGGGAGTATCCTGTTGCTGACTTTGATGTTGCCTATATGCCCACAATGCTGCATGAATCCTTTTATCCCACTTATGTACCTGCAAGGCTGCATCTTTTGCTAGAATTTGACACAACACAAAATTTGTTCATTCCACCTATCCATTTGTGCTTGGCTTGTATGTTGTTGCCTTCATGTGCTTAATAGAAAACTTATTGACTAGGGCTTCTACCACCTCATTAATGAAGTGGCTTCCTTGATCTGTTATAATTTCTAATGGACAACCAAATCTGGTGACAATGCGTTCATATATGAACCTTGCCACTTCATCCATGGTAGTTTTTTTCAATGGCCTAGCTTCAACCCACTTGGTTAAATAATCTGTGGCAACTACAATATACTTATTTTGGCGTGGAGTAGCTGGAAGTGGACCTAAAATGTCTATTCCCCACTTTTCAAAGGGACCAAGTGGAAGAATAGGGAATAATGGAGTTGATGAAGTCTTATGGTTACCATGTGTTTGAAAAATATCACATGTCTTACAATAATTATAACAATCTTTAAAAAGAGTGGGCCAGTGATAACCTGCATCTAAGATCCTTCTTCTTTGTAAGTTGTCCAGAGAAGTGTCCTCCACATGTACCATTTGAGAATTCTTCTATCAGCTTCTTCCCTTGATCACGTCCAATCGCCCTCTTGTCTGTCCATCGTGTCCTATTCGAAATAATACTCCATGCGAGAATAGAATATGGACGATCGGCTTGAGTAATCTTCCTCTTAGTCTTTGCATTGGCACCATCGGAAAATTGAATTCATTCGAGATAATTCTAAATATCTATGTATTCACTAGGGATTGTGTCAAGGGATAATAATGCTTTGCATTTGGGAAATCATCATCATCACAAGATGAACCTAAACCATCATAGGCTCGAGAGAGTGCATCTGCATTGACATGTTTTTTCCGGCCTATCTATAATATCAAATTCAAATTCTTATAGCAAAATTATCCATTTTTCTATCCTCCCTGATGGGTTAGGCTTATTTACAATATATTTTAGAGCTTGATGATCTGTTACAACTATAAAGTTCTACCCTAGCAAGTAATTTCTAAACTTCTTTATAGCAAAAATGATAGCTAGAGCCTCTTTTTCTGTTGTAGTATAATTTACCTCGAACCGCTCATTTGTCTCTGCTCCCAAAGTAAACTTTGGATGATCATTCCCATTTTCATCATTTTGGCTCAAAGTAATTCCGAGTGCTACATCTGAAGCATCAATATACACAATGAATGGCTTGCTCTAATCTGGATTCTTTAAAATAGGTGAAGACACCAGGGCTTCCTTTAGTTATTCAAAAGTTTCATGCACCTTATTTCCTGGTTCATAAGTAACATCCTTCTTTAAGAACTGGATTAGCGGGTACATGCAATCTTTGAGAAATTCTTGATGAACCTTCTATAGTAGCCCACATGGCCTAAAAATGATCTCAACTTACTTATATTTATAGGAAATGACAACTCTTTGATTTTTGAAACTTTATCAAGATCAAGGCACCAATACCATCTCTGGATACAACATGCCCTAACAAAACACCTTTAGAACATTCAAAGACACACTTTTTCAGGTTTAGTGAGGCTTGTGCTTCATCTAACATGTGAAATGTTGTCTCCATCTCAGTGCAGTGGTCCATCTTGCTCCCATATATGTAAAAATCATCCAGAAATACTCTGATGAAGTTCCCAATGTAGGGTTCAAACACCCTATTCATCAAACGCTGGAATTTTGCGGAGCATTACACAACCCAAAAGGCATAACTCTTTAAGAAAACATTCCCCAAGGAGTGGTGAACGTGGTCTTCTACTGATATTTCTCCTCTATATGAACTTGGTTGTATCCGCTATATCCATAAGTAAAAATATAGCACTCCTGGCCAGCTACTTCATCCAAGATTTGATCTGAGAATGGAAGAGGGTAATGATCCTTCTTTGTTGCCTTATTGAGCTTCTTATAATCAACAAAAATGCGTAGCTTCCTATTCTTTTTATTGAGATCACAATGGGAGAAACCCATTTTGAATTCTCCACAAAGAAATATGAATCTGCATCAAGCAACTTATCTATTTCTTCTTTTACGAGTCTTGGAAAAATTAGGATTCATTCTAGATGGCATTTACTTTAAGGGCTTAGCACCATATTCTAGCTCAATAGAATGTTCTACCCAACTTACTTGATGAAGTTCCTTGTAATCAAAAGTGAATATGTGTATGTACCTTCGAAAGAGCTGGAGGTAGGATTCCTTCTCACTCTCCATCACAACATCACCAATATTTATTTGTTGGAGATGATCATCAATTTCTTTTTCAGATAATTTTATGGGGTCAACCTCACTTTCTTCATCTTTAGTGTCCACTTCACTGGTACTAGAGTAATCAGAGGATGTCCAATCATCAATTTCATCACTTGAATCCACAAGTTCTACCTTATGATGCCGAGGGATCATGTTTATCTTCACCCTCTCTCTACCATGTCCAAGTGTCATGAAGCCTTCATTCCAGTAGTTTCTTGCATGAACTCTCCTTAGCCATGGTCTTCCTAATAACATTAGGTATACAACAATACCATTTTTCATCACCTGAAAGTCTACCACACATACAACACCCATAACAGATATTGCCACATTTGAAACTACACCTTCTGGTTTAGTTTTTCCCTTATTTAATGACCTTAACATAAGTGTTGAGGGGTGATCAATTTTTAAACCCAACATATTCATTACAGACTCGGTCATTACATTAACTACAACACCTCCATCAACTAAGACATCATGAATTGAAATACCATTACATAATACCTCAGCTTGTGGAGCGTAGGGATCCACCTCTGCCTCCAAAATAGGGACCTCAACCTCCTTCCTTTGTCGAGCATTGAGTCCACTTCGCAGCTCCCGCCTCTTCTCAGAAGACATAGCCAAGAGTTGACCATATGTAATATTTACAGGCCTTTTGGACAGATCTTCTAAGATGGAGTATGGTCCTTGTCCCTGTGAAATCAGAAAATCCTACACACCCAACTTTCTTCTCCTATGTTTCTTACTAGTTTCTCCTTTCATCTTCTTAGGATCATTTCCATCTTGGTTATCTTTTTATTTCTTTCTTTTTGTTACAAACACATCTACTTCATTATTTATGCTCTTATCTACTACATCAAAATAATTCACAGGTGATTTTCCTTTATCATTATCTCTTGTACCGGATGTAGAAGCTCTATCTGACAATTATACTTATAATGACCCTTTTTATAACAACCATAACATACAACTTCAAAATATTTCTTTTTGGACCTCTATCTCCTCCTTGAGAACTAAATTCCTTTCCTTGAAGAAGATTAATAGTTAACTGGCCCATCTTCCTAAGCAGATCTTCATACTCAGTAGATGTACTAGGAGAAAGATTTTTGCTCACCGAGAGTGGTTGTGGATTTTGGACCAAAGGTGCTAGTGTAGGCTCTACTTTAGCAACAATTTCTTTAGGCTCCTCTTCCATGCTTTCTTCTTTCCTTCTTGCAATCTCTTTTACTTGTTCAATGGTAGCTATATGGTCATACTTCACTCATTTTCTAATCTCTGGCTTCATCCCAAGAATGAAGTGCTTACAGAGGAGATTATCCACACCATTCATCAACCCATATGCTAATCCTTCCTTCCGAATCTGGGCATCGAGCTTCCTCCTTAGCTTTAGAACATGAGCATGATAATCCCTTATCTTCTCTTTCTCTCCTTGGGATAGCTTTGTGATATCGATAATGAGATCTACATATTTACATTTGTTCACCAAATTCTCTAAGAAAATTTCAGTTAATAAATCCCATGAGTTTTTCACATTATCACATAGTGTTTCAAACCACCTAAGGGCTGAACCATCCAAAAAGGTAGGAAAAAATTTAGTCCATTGTTCCCTTCTTATAAGGCCATTACAAATACAAGATCGTTTAAACTCTTGAATGAAAGAGGAAGCTTCTTCATTAGATTGGGCTGAAAAAATAGGAATCTTCCCCATTTTCAAAAATAACCATAGTGAAATACTAACCCACAAGTACATTAAAAAAGACTTATGTGCACAACTAATTGGAATCACTATAATAGAAAGTGACTTTACACCTTTCTACAGTAAAATAGAAATGACCACGGTAAACTATGGTAAAACTTGACTTACTGCGGTAAAAAAATGAATTTACTGTGGTAAACATTATTCATGGTAAAAAGTGAAGTTACTGTGGTAAATACTATTCACGGTAAAAAGTGACTTTATTGCGGTAAATACTATTCACAATAAAAAGTGACTTTACCATGGTAACCACTATACACAGTAAAAACAAGGTTACCCTCCAAATGTTTTCTGACTAAGTGGAAATATCTCTCCAGAAAATCCACCAACGAGGAATGGTCTCGGCAACGGAACCAAAATGTCATCACCAATCCGACACTATGATAATTCTTTACCGGGAACTCCTCATGCTATGATTATTTACTAATGCACAACTTTTAGTTTGGTGGATGTAATATGGAAACACAATAACAAACATAACACAAGAATACCATAGACTATGATAAGAAGGAATGATGAAAAATCTGAAATATCAGTGTAAATTATAATATCAACATGAAATTGTTACAATCTCACCCATGAGGTACTTCAAGTGTTATTGACTTCACTTGCCTTCCAACAATAACTATGGGAGAAACTTCACAATTACACTTCTTAATGGCTTCTTTAACACCCCTTCAAAATGATGGCTTCCTTTACACACTTACTCGTACAATATTTCTCACTACTTCCTTCTATGTTAAATGAGGGGGTGGCCTCTCTATTCATATAACTTCCAGGCTTATCCATCTTATCTCTAAGATAGGATAAGAAATCTATTCGACGAATCATATTCCATACCTTAACTCTTATATGTACATGTAAGCTTATCTTTTAAGATAAGATAAACCTTATCATTTCACATGGGTTACACATGTTTAGAATTTTGACAAATAAAATACACAAAATATTTATGACCTCGCTCCTTATCCTTATTACCAATATAATATTTCTAATTCCTAATCATGTAGACCCTACTTCTCTACTTACCCTAACTTTGACATTTTAACATTACCGGACCACTTACGACAAATATTTACTTTTTACCACAACATTCCTTTTGTACTTTGACTGTTATTGTACTTTACTTTATTGGCGGCACCGTATTGATGGCACCGTTATCTTCTATTGGATGCCACTACTAATTATACTTAACAACATCCTATTCCTAATACATACATTAATAAAATAGAAATTACGGAGGAGAATTTTAATGTCGATGCACCCATTAATGACACCTCGTTTACTCTCTTTGGATAACCACATAATATTTGGTCGAGTAAGTATCTTTTTCATTTGTATTTTGTGAAATGATTATATTTTGAGTTATTACACACACACACACAAACACACACACAACTATACTAGTAATCCTATTTATGGAGGTATTTGTAAGGACCAATTTTGTGATTGGTTCTAAAACCTAACATACTTCCTCATAAAACCAAGAGGCGATTGGCGGGTGTAAACCTAAAGGTTTTAGCTTTTGGTTTTGATGAGGTGGTGAATCTTATCACTATATGTCATGTGGATGTGATGGAGAGTTTGACTAATGTGACCACTTGTGTGCAAAATATTTTTAGATTGTGTTGCGACATTTGTAGAGAGCCATTGTGATAATTCACAATCTAATCCATAAGGGTTTTTGCATATAGATGATGGTATGATGTAAAAATCTTAAATTCTACATCCACATTCCCTTAGGATGTAAATATGATTCATGATGTATCATTTTTACTTAGTGTTACCTATTATTTAATTGTCGATTACATGAGGACGCAATATTTCATGAGTGCAAATATTATTTAACTTAAAAATAAATAAGAGGTGAATTTGTGGGTTCTTACTTATTTTAGAATCTACATTTATATTTAAATTATTAAACGAAAATTAACATTTAGATTAGAATATACATATGAAATATTGAAAGATAGATCATATTAACATGTTCTAAATATAAATAGATATATGAAAAAGTGTGGAATTAGTTTATTGGATTGTCTAGAAACTCATCTTGGTGTGGAAAGGGGCACAAAATGGATGGAAATATTTTATAGATGCTTCATCTATGATTATAGAACTACAATTTTCTTAGGAAGAAACTATTATTTACAAGACCATACAAGGTTTAATGGTTTGTCCTCTTTAATGGTTTTATTTTGGTTATAAATGACATTATATAACTCTTAGGACCTCTGGGAATGACTTTATATGGATATTGTAGACACAAAATCACACACATACTACTATATTACTATGTTAGCAAGTATGTTATTACATATATGGATTTTGAGCGAGAAAAATATTCACTGGTGACACAATCCCATGTCCATCCCCTTGTTTTCATTGAATTATTTTGTATTTCTCTTTTATATATGTCACTTCTTTTACATCTATCGATTCGACACTTCTTTACGGTCAGTCACACCACATGCATCGGTATTTTCACACGTGTCATCATTTTCTCCAGGACACTAGTGCATGTATTAAACACTAGCGCCCAAATGCTTGTGTCTGGATCTGAGGCGCTCCTATCCTACTTATGTATTTCATTTATTTTTAACATTTGTGATTAGACTTTTTAGTTATATAAGCCTTATCTCGAGGTCCTAGTTGACATGTCGTGTCACTAGTGTCAAAATTCAAATAAGAGATCCTTTTATATACACATCATACATACCATTATAAGGGTATGACAATTATCAAGGGCTATCTATCTACATACTAAAAAATGGATTGCATTCTTTGGGTTGCTTATTTTGCATACAATACATAGGAAGGGGAATTTCTTAATTCCATCCACACATTTACATTTTATCTAGCTTCTAGCTCGCTATCTTGGCATCATCGGCGTGTGGGAAAAATAAGGACACTATTACACACACAAGAACATAAAATTACATTGATTACGAGATGTAGTGAAACGCTTGATCATAAGCTCACTCGGTCGGGTGACCATCAAGTCGATCGATTCTCCAGTTTACATCTTTCTTATTAAATATTTGATGTGTTTTGGGGTTTTGCATGTGAATACTATTTTTTTAGGTTATGGTGAATGCAATGATCATCCAACGACACATAAACGATCAAGAGTGAAGGTTAACAACACTTTCATGACACCAAAAATGTTAGGATCTGATTCCTGCGTAGTCACGAGGCCCATAGGAGGTCTCTGGATCCCAAATGCCTATAGACATAAAATCACACATTATGTTGTTTTATAAATGGATCTTGTGTAAGGAAAGTATTCACTGATTCAACCCATCCTATTGTCCACCCGTTGGTCTTGTTGGTCTTCATTACTTTTTTTTGCACATTCGCCACTCATACACATAGTTCTGGTTAGGTCTCAAGGATCCCTGTCTGTCATGGAGTTATCACTCATTGTTCATCACTTATCTCTGGAAAATAGCTTACAGGGATGGATGGGAGCACCAACCACTCCTATCCATCATGGGTGCCATTTTTCTCTTTGAGTTTGATCTTATTTTTGACATTTGACGTCAGTATTTTCAATTTTCCCTCCCATCTCCTAAGATACTAGTTAGCATGTCAGGTCATTAGTGTTGAAATTCGAACAAGAGGTCCCTATATAAACACAACATACATACCATTATATGGGTGGAATATTCTTATAAAGGGATAGATATCTACGTAGAGCAAGGGATAACTATCTCGATAGGTTTAGGGTTTATGTTTTAGTTTTTAGGGTTTAAGGTTTAGGATTTAGTTTTTAGGATTTATGGTTTAGGGTTCGGGGTTTAGGGTTTATGGTTTAGGATTTAACATTTAGGGCTCATGATTGATGGTTTAGGTTTTCGGGTGTAGGGATCTGAGTAAAGGCACTAGATTTAGGGTTTAGGGATTAGGAATTAGGGTTCAAGATTTAGGGCTTATTATTTTGGTTTTAAGGTTTATAGTTTAAGGTTTAAGGATTAGGCTTAAGGGTTGAAGGTTTAAGGTTTAGGTTGCGGAGTTCAAGTTTTAGGGTTTAATGTTTAGGGCTTAGGGTTTAAGGTTTAGGGTTTAAGACTTAGGGTTTAATGTTTAGGATTAAGTGTTTAGGATTTAGGGTTTAGGGGTTTGGGTTTAGGGTTTAGGATTTAGGATTTAGGGTTTAGGGTTTAGGATTTAGGGTGTAGGGTTTAGGGATTAGGGTTTAGGTTTTAAGGTTTTGGGTCGGGGTTTAGGGTTTAGGATTTAGTTTTTAGGGTTTAGCATTTAGGGATCATGGTTTAGGGTTAACGGTTTAGGGCTTATGGCTTAAAGTTTAGGGCTTAAGGCTAAGGGTTTATGGATTAGGGCTCATGGGGTAGGGATGTATGTTTAATGTTTAGGGTTTAGGGCTTATGGTTTAGGACTTAGGTTTTAGGGATCATGGTTTAGGTTTTGGGGTCTAGGGTTAGGGGCTCAAGGTTTATGGTTTAGGGTTTTGATTGTATAATTTAAACACTAAAAGCTTTAGGTTGAATGCTAAAATCCTGAAAATTAACTATGTCACGACCACATTATACTTAAAAATTATTTTCTAAAACATGATAGATGGAGCTATGAGACTAGTTCCATAAGGTGCAAAGTGACCCTAACATCTTATATTTACTAAAATAAATTTAAAGTATAAGAAGTAACGCTATACAAGCATTAAAAAACCACATATCATGCTTATACTATTAAGAACATATACGTGTTATAATGTGTACACGTTATCACGCGTACACGTTATGTGTGTTTACTTTTCCAAGCCATGCCTCGAGGCTTGGGATCTGGTTTGGATCCCCAAACACGAGGCATGGACTGGACAAACACAAAAAACTACGTGTTTTTGCATGTAAAAATCCAACTTCCACCATGATAAATCAACATAAAACAATCGATTCCTTTAAAGAAATTATACCACAACATAGAGCATAGTTTTTCTTTGTATAAATATAATTTTTCAATTTATCTCACAAATATAAGGTTTCCATATTATTTTATTTCTAACTATGCCTTTTTATAGCTATTTTTTAAAGTTTAAACATGTCTATCTTATGTCATGTATCATTTTTCGACTCATCAAAAGAAAATAATTTTTAGGCACAAACTAGGCCTAATTCTATACATATTAAAAATACTAATTTTGATATTTTTTGAGGTAGTTAGGGGGCACAGTCGAAACTCTATTATTTTTCAAAACTTAAAATTTTTGTACTAGAAAAATCATAAAAAATTAAATTCTTGCTAATAAAATCTTTAAAAAATCTTGGACAAACTAGATGCTCTTAGATATCATTCTACCAAAGGGTTTTCAAAAATAATAAATGGTGCTAAAAAATGGTGGGGGCACAAAAGTCACTCTATTATGTTTTTTAACAAAAATAGGAGCACTTGTTGGTATTTGGGTTATTTTACCCACTTAAACTTATTTGTTTTCAATAAAATTCAATATCTTAGAAACTAGACTCAAAATTCTACGATTCATGTTTATACAACATCTTCCAATTTTGAGTGTAACTATTTCAAAAACTCATACAAGTTGAAGTTTTTTATTTTTCAGAAAAATGCATCCACTTAAGACCCTCTTTTGGCCCCCAACTTGGTGCACTTACCCATAAGTAAAGAATAATGAGCTACAAGAACATGTTGTGAGCTAGGAAAGGGAATTAGATATCATTGGAATCAATATTTTAATCATCATTGGGGATTTAAACTGCTCCAAAAATATAACATGTATAAATTTGGGTGTGTCAATAACAATTTCACAACACAAAATAAATGTGGAAACCCTTTCGAGAGGAAACCACGGAGAAAATAATACTTGGAGATACAATCCAAATCCAACCACAATAATAATTGTATTAGAAATATTTATAGGCACCAACCTCTTTGGAGACACCAATCCCCAATGCCGAGCACAAACTAACATATGATTTTTGAGCACTATCTCATTGGAGACATCGATCCCCAATGCCGAAAACCAACTCAACTATGATTTGTGAGCACCAATACACTGGAGACACAAATCTCCAATGCAAAACACCAACTTAGCCATCAAAATATCCACACACTTTAGTTTCTTCTTCAACTTAATGACGGTGTATAGATATCTCTTCACTTCTTCTTGATGTTTTGTATACCCACTCTTTACACTTTGTTTATGCACCCCTCACAATTTAATCTTCTTGAACAACTTAACATTTTAATTTGGTTGAATTTTATCTTCCTCTTTATTCTTTAACCCTCTTTATATGTCTTCATTAACCACTCTTCTCTTATCACTCTCTTCTTTTTCTCTTTAAAACAACATTATCATAGAGTAATCACACACATGAAATCAAAATTGAATCCACTTATATACTATGTTCATTTCATGAATAAATATGAATATTAATGAGTTTAAATCCTTTTTGAATATTCATCATGAGCCGGCATTAGTATAATTTGAATTTTGAATACTTGAAATTTTCAAGACTCCCACGAACATCGATATTTTCTCTTTGTCCCACAACATTACATGAGCATCGCAGATAAATTTGTACAATCTTGGACACTTATATTTATTGTGTAGCTATCCTCATTTATATTATATCATTTACCGACTTATGCAGATGTTTATTTATTGTGTAACATTGTTTCAAAAACACCAACATACTTCAATTTGGTCCTTCATCTCACGAGGCACTTTACAACCCATGAAAATAATGCATAGACACCCATGCGAACACCTCACAACCCGTGAAGCACTACAAACACCCACATAAATCTTCTTAACCTATGAAAAACACAAACACTCACTAAAAACTATAGAATCCATAGAAAAATATAAAATACAAAACCCATAGAACACTACGAACTTGTGAAACACTAAAAAAGGTTTTCTCGGCATTTGACATGTAGAATTCAAACTAAAACATATTTTTCATAAGAGGCACACATTTGTAAGCATCAATGACAATATTTATAACTTAATAGATAATTATTAGTATTCCTTTGACATCAACGACAATATTCCCAACAAAAGTAAGGGTGCACAATTCTAGATTACCTTGTGAAGGTCAAGAAGTTCCATGATTTCACTTGTAGAATTAGGGGCATGATGTGGACACAACGAAAAATGAAAAATTTGTTGGAGATTGCTCAAGATTATTCTAAAATATTCAATTTCTCCGGTTCACTTATAAAAAAAAGGGAGGTACACTCAAATATTTTGTGTTATCAAAATAAGAGAAAAATATAATACTTTAACTAACTTTTCAATGCTGCATATTGAATGGAGTTTTAAAGAGTCTGGTGTGTCTGAAATGTATTTATTTACCTTGTGTTACAAATTTTATTCTTAACACAAGGAATTCACATGATGCGTGTAATTATTTATACATGTTATTATATCTTTATATTTTTATGATTTTCATGGGATGGATGTAGGTGGAAGGTTGAGGCATTTCTCTATTTCTAAGAAGATGTCCATATCCTTGACAAAGATACCTTTGGTTACGATCGGGCCTTGCTCCACTATCAACCAAACTTTTATATCCATGGTGAATATTACTAGAAACACTCTTAAAAAAGAAATATTTTGAAACACTTTAAACTTTGATTGATATATTTTCTTCATTTTGTTTCAGTATGCGTGTAAATACTACATGTGGGTTGGGAACTAGTAAAACCATGTGAAAGGATATGAAGAAACATGCAATGCACACATGAGTCCTTGAATTTAAGTACCAAAGTAAACTACCAAAATTTAAGTACAAACGAAAATAATGCTAATCTAGAAAATAGGGAAAACTACTTACAAGGTGTGGGATTATGTAGAGTGTTACACACTGAAGTGTCACATGGGAAAGTGGCTAATACATAGAAATAATACTTGAGGAAGTTCCCATTAACTGGTAATGAAAAATCCTCACCATTGATATTTTTGAGTTGGAAGGTGTTCTCACTTAATATTTCAGCAATTTGGAAGGGGATAATAACGATCTTATCGAGTTTGTTATGTTCCCCTTATTCTCACGTGACTTATCCTAAAGTAGCACTAGGTATGATATTACGAAGGATTTGAACTTAGTTTTCTTATCAAGCCAACATTTGATGACCTCTTGGTGCGTATTAAAGTGTATAAGGGACACATCACATTTTTCATCTAATTACATGAAGTCAATGAGTCTAGCCTCAACTTTTTCATATTCCCCTAAGTATTCTTGCATGAATTTGAGTGTGGGGATTCTTAGGTTCACTGGAAAGATAAGGTCTAGACCATAGAAAATGTGGTAAGATGTTGTGCCTAGCGTAAACTTAAGTTGGGTTCTATTTGACCAAAGGGCATATTTGAGCTGATTATGATAGTCTCTCATATTTATATCCAATATCTTCTTAATAACATCCAACAAGTTTTATTACTTGACTCTGTAAGACCATTTCCTTACAAACAACAAGAAAAAACCTCATAATAATCTTATGATCATACACCCATTCAAGGAATTTCCACGGAAAAGAAAAAGGAGGGCCATTATCATGTACCAATGCAAAGGGCATACTAAACCTGGTAATGGTGTGATCCTCTATGAAATTGATAACCATGATCATTCAACAATTCTTGAATGGTTGAGATTCTTCCCAATATATGCAATAATCATTCGTAGTGAGGATGAACTTGTGGTCAAGTTGAAGAGTTATCATTAATAACACAAAAAAATGCAATGCCCATTTTATAAGGGAACTTATTTGGATTAAGAGAGATGTCATGATCCCAAAATTATTGGATTAAGAGAGATGTCTTGTGACCTCTGGTTTTCTCGGGGTGACGGTCTTGTCACTTTCGAATAGAAAAGAAGAATGGAACGCGAATGGACGTGAACTTGAAGCGCTTAGCCCTCTCTCTTCCCTTCCATGCCCTTTCACGTCCTCCGGTGCAGGAGGACATGTGAAAACCTATAAATGCATGAAAGGAGAAAGAGAATGTCATTCAAAGATCCAAAGAGATCGAGAAGCAAAGTTTAATGAGAGCAGTGAGAAAGATCTTCAGTGCTGGAATAGAATTGTAGGAGCAAGGTGTATAAACAAAGCAAGCAAGTAATTGGAGAGAAGGTTTACATTGTTACTTCTTTTCATACTTATTGTAATCTATAATTGTCTATATTAGACCAATAAAAGTGGGAAGAAAGAGAAGTTTCCCTTCCCGACTGGTTTTCCTCCTTGGAGGTTTCCAGGATAAAATTGTTAGTGTTGAAGTTTTTTTAATTATTTCCCTTATCTACAATTTCCTTTCTACAGCACTAGATAATCAGTCACGAAGTTCTAATTTTTAAAGAAAATATGTCATTTTCCAAAGTTGAAAGTAGAACAACATATTTGTGTGATTTGTAGAGTTCCAAAGTAGAATTTCATAGATCATTTTGGTATCGAGTTGATTATATATCCGAGATTGTGGGATTCGAATATTTCTTATGATTTTGTATAACGGTGAAAAGGTCCAAAGGTGAATAATTTTTACCTTGCGAGCTAGATATTTCTACAAAGAAGTGGAAGCGGGGAGTTTAAGCTCAAATGGAGGAAGATAACTTGGTTCGTAGAGTCGACATGCTAGAGACCATGATGGATAGATTATACGAGAATACAAGAAGAGTTTTGATATCTACAAAAAGACGGCTTCGGTTAAGCAAGATTCCATGGAATCAGTGGTTCGAGCACTAGCCAAAAATTTAGTATCGGAAAGAGCCACAAAGAGGAAGAATGGGAAGAGCATGAAGAGACGCCAATTGTAAGCGAGAAGGTAAAATCTGCACATACACCTTTTAAAGTTGAAACAAAAGTGGAAATAAATAATTTTGAAGGACAAGTAGATGCAAATTTACTGGATAGATGGATAAAATAGTTGGAAGTCTACTTTAATGTGCATAATGTCACTGAGGCACAAAGGGTCACCTTTGCACATCTCAAAATGGAAGGTCATGCTCTGGTTTGGTGGGAAACCCATATAGCCACTTGTGAGAAGAAGAAACATCCTATTGTCAGTACTTGGAAAGGTTTTAAAGAATTGATTAGAGCTAACTTCTATCCTATTGGCCATAAGACTGACATGATGATTAAGTGGTAGTACTTTAGACAGGGCAGCGGTCAAAGTATGCAAGACTACACTACGGAATTTTGAAGACAAGCCATGTTGCTTAATATGGAATTTGAGGATGAGAACATTCTGACCAAGTATTTGGGAGGACTTCACACTCACCTTCGAGAGGAAGGTAATCTCCACGAAGCCCAAGGATCTCAATGAAGCTTGTATACAAGCATACTACATTGATGACGAGAAGAAGCAAGGAGAAATAGATCCAAAGGGAGACCAGTCAATAGAACAACGGGACACAGAACAAGGGAAGACAAGTAGCAGAGGTAAATGGAAAGGTAAACATACCACTACTTCTTTGCATAATTGTAAAGATCCTAAGAATTTATGTAAGAATTGTGATGTAAATGGACATACTGATGCCACGTGTTGGAAGTTGCATCCGGAATTACACCCAAATCACCAAACCAAGGATTCTAAGAAATCCATGGCCATTGTGAAGATAAAAAGAGAGGTGGAGATTGAGGATGATTCGGATGTAGACGAGAGGCTGGGATGCATGGCCACTAACATATACCGGGCAGCGAGAAGAAGAAGAGATGAGTAAGCTATTTCAAATCGAAATCCAAATCAAGAAGACTAAGTTAAACACTTTAGTAGATTAAGGTTCTCGAGTCAAATTTGATTTACGATGCGGTTGTAGAGAGCAGATTGGTCTAGAAAATTACGCACAACCACATCCATACCCACTTTGGGATGGGTGAATAAGGGTGTATAAATACAAGTTACAAAGAAGTGTAAGTTTCTGTTTGGGATAAATACCAAATACATAGATGTATTAGAGGTTGATATTATTCCACTTGATGCATTTGATGTTGTATTTGGAAGTCCTTACTTATATGCTAGGGATGTTGTGTTCACAAGAAGGAGAACCGGTTCAGATGGGTTAAGGATGGAGTCATTTTTAACATCCGGGAACACCAGAGAAAATCAAAGAAGGCTATGGTAAGTGCCAACCAAGCACCAAGACTTATTTAGGAAAATCATCAATTTTGTTTGCTTTCATTGGAAGAAAAGAAAAATGGACGTGAGAGCACAAATATTTCTGACCAAAGGATGGAGAATTTGGATAACACTTGTTAGTTTTTACAAAAGAAGCCACCACAGAGAACTGCTCATTCAAGGAAAAACAAACTTCTACTATGCAGTCACCATATCTACCTATGGATTCACTAGACCTAACCATGGGGCAGTAAGAAGAAGAGGAGATACAAGGAACAGTGGTGACTATAGCAGCAACATACTTGGAGAGGATTCGGCCAATCCATCTCAAGAGACAAAGACAGAAAGGAATAAACCACTACAGTATGGGACTTGCCATACTTGAGCAAGTTGGAGAAGAAACCTTTAGGCCATACTTCATGTAGATGCACGCGATAGCAAGTTACAAGAGCTCACACCCACTAATGCCATCTATGCATGACAAAGAAGGAGAGATACAAAATCTTCCTTCCAAAGAGTATTGTGCTCGAGGCAACTCGAGAGGAGGATGTAGCACTAGAGCAACAAACCAAAGATCCATAGGAGTCTTGGCAGGTTGGACGAGAGAAGACACCAAGCCAGACCCAGTGGTACTTGAATGAGCACAAGAGGGAGTTGATTCCTCTACCACTCCCCCACTAAGCTTTTATGGGACTAAAAGCCTCCTAAGTAGTGGAGGTATGATCCATAGGGATCGTGGAAAACACACCACTTCATTAGATCCATCAGCACTAAGAAGGAGAAATAAGAAAATGAATAAAAATGAGGTAAATGGAGGTTCCGAAAGGAAATACCGCTCGAGACAAGGCGGTAGTCCTATGACCACTTTGGTCGATTATGGCGGCGATCCTATCACTTTCGAATAGAAAAGAAGAATGGAATGCGAATGGATGTAAACTTGAAGTGCCTAGCCGTGTCTCTTCCCTTCCATGCCCTTTCACATCCTCTAGTGCATGGGAGGACATGTGAAGGCCTATAAATGCATGAAAGGAGAAAGAGAATGTCATTCAAAGATCCAAAGAGATCGAGAAGCAAAGTTTAATGAGAGTAGTGAGCAAGATCTTTAGTGCTGGAATGGAATTGTAGGAGCAAGGTGTAGAAATAGAGCAAACAAGTAATTGGAGAGAAGGTTTACATTGTTGCTTGTTTTCATACTTGTTATAATATGTAATTTTCTGTATTAGACCAATAAAAATGGGAAGAAAGAGCAGTTTCCCTTCCCGATTGGTCTTCCTCCTTGGAGGTTTTCGAGATAAAATTGTTGGTGTTGAAATTTTTTTGAATTATTTTCCTTGAAGCAATTTCCTTCTATAACACTAGATAATCAATCAAGAAGCTCTAATTTTTCAATAAAATATGTCATTTTCCATAGTTGAAAGTAGAACAACATATTTGTGTGATTTGTAGAGTTCCAAAGTAGAAGTTTACGGATCAGCTGAAACAAGTTTTGATCCTTTCTTCTTCGCGTATGATGGGTTGATTATATCTTGAGTAACCATAAAGGAAAAAACATCATTTGTGTTCCATACACAATATGTAAAACCTCATCTAGGGATGATTATGGGTAGTTATAATTTTTAAATTTCTTGTTCAAATTATAGAAATCCACACAGGATAATTTCTCCACTCTTTTTGCGAACATGAACAAGATTGGTGACCCAAATAGAGTGACATATTAGAAAAATAATTCTCGGTTCATCAACTTTTACACTTCCTTCAATATGAGAGGCTCAGTAAAGGTGTTGGAATGGATTTTCAATAATCTTTAATGGGATGGTATATGTCGAGAGAGAGGAATCAAATGTTTACAAGTGATTGTGCTCCATGCGATAAAATATTGATAACACTTGAGGGTGCACACTAAGTCTTCGTTTTTCTATGGATAATTGTCCAATTATCACATGCCTTAGATTAATTTAGTATCTCATGTTGAAATACTGATATTACATATTCTTATGAGGGGAGGCACTTTATTCATTCTTTATGCAGTGTTCCATATCAAATAAAATTTATAGGGATATGACGCCAATAGGAATTTCATTGGTTTTCAAGTTCAGGAATCCATTTTCATCCCATTCAGGTTATTCCCTGCTGAATTCATTAATGATTTACATTTCAAAAGCTCTAGATTTGGAGATAAGCTCTATGATATACTTATCATCATCAAATGCCTAGAAATGTTAAACATTGTCAGTGATAGATGGTTAGTAGATAAATTCTACTAAGAAACACTTAAGCTTAAGAATTTGTACTATCTATAAGGTGTTGGGCACATAAGTTAGCATGTTTGTAACAAAATTTTCATTACATGGTATAGAAAAAATGTCAAATACATCAAAATATTAAATAAAGTTCCATATAACTTATGTATATGGATTTTTTTGTAATGACAAGTGTACTAGCTTCTGACTTTCTTGTAAATTAACTGTGAATACCCAAATGCCATTAAGCACTTAGATCCTTAATGTAAGAAAAATGTAAGCCATGTATAAGTGCTTCACATTCCATGGCATTATTGGCAATGGGAATTGAAGTTTGAATGTCATGTGCAATATCATTTTATTTTGGGGTTGATATAATCCACACCTACGTATGATCCTTGTCGCGACTTGGACCCATAAAAATTCATGGTCCAAATATAATATTTCATATTTGAATTATGTGAATAAGAATAAGCCAAATGACACTCTTATTTAATTTTTTCACAATGGAATATTTAAAATACTTCTTATTGCTCTAGGTTCTCTACAACACATTCTATATTCTTGTGATGGAGAGTTTCAAAATAATTTTCTTCTATTTCTTGTTAATCATGCATTGTGTATAGGATTTTTGGTGACATTCAAAATGAATTATGCAAGAAAATATGCTTCAATTTGAGGTGTAATGGAAACCTCTAGTAATGGAGAGATGCTAGGATGTGAATCATCAAATTTACATGGAACTTTTGTTCCACAAGTTCCTTTTCCACCCATAATCTTCATTGTGCACTGATATACAGGTAATAAATCTACACAACGACACTCATCATCTTCCTTTGAATGTAACCAACACCAACGGAAATATGACCCAATCTAATTCTGTTGTTTGGAAAAGGATTGAATAGTCATCAATTATTGTATGCAACAATATTTCTTCATTATTTTATTCTTCTTGCATTGCTTCTCCCTCATGATATCCTTCCATGATATCAACATTGCACATTTAATTGATTATTTCAAATATTTTTGTGATTCTCCACACAAGGTATCTTCCTCAACAATTTTGTAGTGATTGTACACTTATTTACTTATTACTTCCATGGAAAAATATTGGGTGTAAGGATCCGCATAATTTAGGAGCAACAATTATGATTTCCATGTTGTCTTATTTTCGATAGTAAAAACTCTAGCCTTGAATTTTGTGGATAATATATAATTGACCTTATTACACTTAGTGACCATGAAATACATGAAAATATCCTGATCAATCCTTATTTTATTTACAACATCATTCCATGAAAACCACATATGTGAAAATTCTATCACCATGTATCCATTGAGAGTGTGCGACAAATAATCCACTTAGTAGCATGCCACATGCCTTGGGGATGTCCACTACTTGAATATCAATGAACTACTAGTCTCTCATATATATGGAAAGTTGCATATGGATGTGAGATATTCTCTGACCACACTCACTTCCATCTTGTCCAACTATACCAACTTGTGTCTTGAATTCACTGGAGATAAACCCAAGTGTTTTCAAATAAAGATTGACATGACATTTCTAGAGGCTCCCAAATTAACCAAATAGTTGTGTAATTTTTACTAAAAATTATACCTATAAACAAGAAAGGAGGAGACTATTTTTCTTTATATATAGCAACATGTTCATCAATTAATCCACTTGTACGTTTATTAGATAGGGTGGAGAGGGACTTGAGAAATATGTATCTTTGGTTGTTGATGTGGATAAGTTCATACATAGAGATAAATTGTCTTGGTTTTGGATAGGTCTTCAATAATGTTGTACTCAATAATGATGTATTCAACTGTGTGTGTAGGATTAGGATAATATTTTTGTGGATTGCGCATCTGTTGGAACTTTAGGAGGTGGAAAATTTTTAGATGCACATGAATCAGGAGGCACTTGAGAAGAGTTGGGAGGAATAGAGGTAGTCAGAGGCTTAGAAAATTTACTATGGAGGAGGTAATTGTTTCCCTTTTGGTATTACTGGTAAGCATGAACTTCCTCTTTTTTGTCCTCATGTTAATTATCATTTTCCCCTAAGAAATCGTATGTTTCTAAGACTAACATTATACCAGGGTCATTCTCAATGTTTTTAGCACTATTTTCAAGTGCAGTAACTATCATGAGTTTGTCAATATCTTCTTGGAAGATATAAAAGGCTAAACAAAATTATGGGTAGTCCACTTCAGAGTGATCTTGTGTTTTTTGGACTTTTCACCATGAGCATAAGGCTAAATTTGTCAGGTTGACAGAGTTAGAGCTATGTCTAGAGCTACTAGCTTATTTTACAATTTGGTTAAGAGGACTTGGCATACCCCCATTATTTGGATTTGTGTTCCATTTTCTATTATTATGTTGGAAGCTAAAGTTTTGTGTGGGGTAACTAGTTGAATATTGTTTTTATTCAATTACACCTTGTCTTTGAAATTTTATAAGATCATTTGAATTTTTTGGATATTTTGATATAATTTACCTCTTTCTATGTTTGATGATGAAGGTGGGGGTGTGAAAGAAGAAGGTTATTTATAAAAAAATTTGCGAGAGGGGTATGAATGCATAAAGTTTCCCATAGAGTTTTACATGGTGGTAGGAGTAATATGATTACAAAACAACGTGACATAGTGATTTGATGTAATAAATGTTAAGGGTTGATTAGTTGACTAGTGTACAAACTAGTTATGTGGAATATTTATGTTAGAAGGGTGGATGCCAAAAGAGTGGGAGATTGAGAATACAATGGAATTTACACACCAGATATTTCATTGATAAATAGTTCACTATGCACAAACATGTGATTGATAAGATGAGTTTAATGTTATGTAGCGAGATGGTCTATGTAAGGTAAGGTCCAACATAACCAAGACCACATGGCCTCATTTTTTTCAATATTGAGCACCTCTCTATAAGAAAGGGTCATCATGGTCAAGGTAGTGAAGGTTTTGCATAAAAACATGGAATTGTGTGCATCAAACATATGGAGGTAAATATTAGTAGCCATTTATTTAGTTGGGTTATAAGGAGATTTCACACTCTTATATAGGTTGTGAAATCAACCATTAAAGTCCTTGATATGTTCATTTGGTTCATTGTACACAATGACAAATCGATGGTATGATAAAATTGGATCAACAAAGTAGAAAAATGGTTGATGAAGGATATTTTGAGTCACCCCATGCAGTGGTGGAGCTATGTGGAAGGCCCAAAAAATAATTATAAGATGGATCATACAACATGTAAGAGAAACATCTACAAGAAATGTCCTCATGTTGGATGTTTTCCCTCATGAGTTCATTTTTAGAGGCAAGGATGTGCTCCTCGATAGTTTGGTAACCACCATGAACATACTTATCACATATATTTTAAGGGTTATATGGAAAGTCATGGTATCCATTTGGAATGGTGAGAGAGTTATTGTTATTCACTAACCACGTTTTCATATTGGGACTTGTGAGAATGTAAAGGGAGAGAAAAAGGTTGAGATTGCACAAGGTGAAATTCTTTTGGAATGAGTTTCTTGTAGGATGGGTTTTCATTTGTTCGGTTTGTGCTTCCTATGGGTTGGAAGGCTTAAAATATCAAAGTAGCCTTCACTAGAATTTTATCTTGTGATGATCCTCCACGTTTACGGGGCAATGAATTATGGTTTAGTGGGGCCCTCTTTTTAGTGCCAAAAGTTTTGATCTCCTTAAGTATTTCACTTTGATTCCCATTTAAAAATTCCAAGGAATTTTGATACTACTGAGAAAGGTGGCCAAGGGTGTGGGAAACCTATATAAAGTCTCTTGAAAATGGGTGAGGCTCTATCTCTCTTGAGAAAAAGGAATGCACATGGAAAGGTACAAGAGGTAGTTCAATGCAGGCATGTGATCTCGTTATCTAAGGGTTATGTCCTCTCTCATTAGATCTCAATGATCTAATGATATGTGATTAGGGAATAGATTAAGACTATGGGAGAATGAATGTTTATGATATTTGTTGGTGTATATGACTTGTCTCATCGTCACTCGATGTCTTGTCCACCTCATGTCATTAGCCATATCACTTAGTGAGAATAGGTCAATAGGGTTAGTTAGGTTTGTGTACATGTTTCATGCACATGAGTTACACAACACTCCTATATGTACCTCTTATTTTTGATCTATGAGCATGCCAGACACCTTATGTATTTTTCTACTTGATTTTCCTTTGTGATTCATTCTCTTGCTGATTACGTGAAGCATTCTCATCACCATTGGAAGTGAAACCCTCTTCAATGTGTATGAGGTTCCATATTGATCCTTGCAGAACAATCTGGTATGGTATTATAGTGATTGTTTGGTAAACATGCACTCATTTGAATTTGGTTGTTGATTACTTCATTTTTGGTTTTCGTGCTTCTCGTGAATTTTTTTGATTATCTTTTGGAATATTGTTAACATATTTGAAAATATCATTTTTGGAGATTTATTGGTTTTTGGTATGCGTGCATGTGCAGTTTCAGGAGTTTTCACAACCGGATATAGCTAGATGCATCTAAGCTTGGAGATTCCGCTAAATTTGGAGGTATGTATTGCATCTCTGGTTTTAATCATTATTTTTTAATTTGAAGTGATTTTTAAAAAAATTCTTTGTCTTAGACCTATTTCGGCCTCTTTTCCTATTGGTTTGCGGTTTTGTTGCCACCCCCCTACATCCCCTTCCTTTTCCTAGGAGATATTTACAATGAGCTCCCTCGGTGAGTTGTTTCATTATGGGTGATTTGTTTGAAATCATAATTTGTTTTGCCACTTTCCATTGAACTGAGCTCAAGTTGTTCATCTACATTGCCTTTATTCCCTTGGTTGCTACGTGTTTTGGCGAGTTATCCTTTGTTGTATCGTTCCATTTAGTTTTTCCTATAAGGTTGGTTTTTTCTTTCTCATGGGTTGAGTTATTTCCGTGTTGGTGTTGGTTTTTGCATTGTGTGTTGATTTTGTTTTGCCTAAGGCTGAGCTATCCCTTGGTTTCCATGCTCTTTATTCATTTGGGTGCTTTGCACTTCTTTGAGCCAAGATTTTGCATTATTGAGCCCTCTGTTTTGGGTTGCATTAGTCAAGGGTTTATCATTTGAATCAAGTTTTCCTTTCCCCTTGGCGTCGTGTTCTGTGTTTGTTTTTTTATTTTACCCACGTATTGGTGCTCGCACCACCCATTATGTGTATTGCAATCAAGCCTTGTGATTGATTAGATCCTTGATGTGCACCATTCACCATCCCATGTAGCTTATTCTTCCCTTTTCTCCTTGTGTGTTGCACCCTACAACCTTCCTACTTGCAGGGCTCATTCGTTTCGATGAGCAAAACCCGTTGAGCCATTGTAAAATCCTCCGGCCGAGTCACTCGGCGCTTTATCCTTTGTTGATCTATCATATCAATCAAGTCCACCTCAAGACTCACTCCCGACCTTGAGACCCTCACCCGCGTTGTGGACCAAGCCCTCCCGCTCTTTGACCGCATTTTCAATTCAAATATCCCGCTTTACTTTCCTTTGGGATAGTTATTTTTATAGGGTTAGTGTTAACTTTATTGAGTTGGGGTTTTATTGCAAGGGTGGGGTTAATTAAAAGTGGATGTTGATTAATGTGGGTCGGGCTTTCATATTAAAGATGTATTTTTAAATTAAAAGGGTGGTTGTTAATCGGTGCCTTTTTCAAATATAAAGGTGTTTAATACATTAAACTAGGATCAAATTTCCTTTTATAAGGTGGGTGTTTATTTATAGTTAGGTATTTCGATATTTGTTAAGATCTAATTATTTTAAAAGGTGAATTAATTAAATTAATTCTTAGGACTTTTTATTAGGCATCGATTTAAAATTAAGCTCTTTTAATATCGATTTGTAGTATTATTTTTGTTCAATTAACATTGTTTTTAATCACCCATTTTATGCTTTTATTCTCTAAAATCAGTCTAATTGGTGTTTTAAAAGTGTAATTTTAAGTGTTATTGGATGATTTTTTATTCTAATATGTTGTTGGAGTGTGTAGCACCCTCTAGCATTTTTTTTCCTTCCGGGAGCGTTTTCGACGTCCTAAAGGTCTACAAGACTCATCTTGATCCTGTTTTCTGCATTGTAATAGCCCTTAATATTACTTGTGGACTAGTGAGTGCATCTACCACAATATTTTAACAAAGGGGTTTTCACTCCGATGTGAGATGCCCATTCTCACAACAAGACTTGTTTTTCCCCTTCTCTTTTTTTTTATCTCATTGTGCTTGTTTATGGTGTCGATTTGTTGCGATCAACAAAACTTGATTGTGGTCTCAATATTACACGTTATTACATCGATTTCAAGGTGAGTGACCAGAATTTTCAAGATGCACATTCACACCTGATTGTATCCAACACACTAAACTACAAAGTGTTGAAATCAAGGGGTTATAATATTATCATGGGTTCGTTGTGTTGCTTATTTTTTATTTTTTACATTTCTTTTTTCTCTCTCTTCACTATGGATGTAATTTCAATTCATTTTCTTACACCATTAAACTTCTTTTAATGGAGATCAAAAATGGTAATGAAACTAAGGGGTAAAGGGTTATTTTACCTCACCATGGGAGATGAGAGGCTGGACATGACGATGAAAATATAAGTGGTTGAACTAAAGTGACGAAGCCTTAGGTATTCTTTGTATGTATGTTTCTCGACTTTATCTTCCACATTAATTCACCCGAAAAACCCAATTATGTGTGGAAACATTTAGATGATATGTTCGAAATAAGATGACATGAGATCACATGAGTTGGAAAATGAACTACTAGGGTTATAATATTATATTGGGTCATTTTGTTGCTTATTTTTTATTTTTTACATTTCTTTTTTCTCTCTCTTCACTATGGATGTAATTTCAATTCATTTTCTTACACCATTAAACTTCTTTTAATGGAGATCAAAAATGGTAATGAAACTAAGGGGTAAAGGGTTATTTTACCTCACCATGGGAGATGAGACTGGACATGACGATGAAAATATAAGTGGTTGAACTAAAGTGACGAAGCCTTAGGTATTCTTTGTATGTATGTTTCTCCTGACTTTATCTTCCACATTAATTCACCCGAAAAACCCAATTATGTGTGGAAACATTTAGATGATATGTTCAGACAATAAGATGACATGAGATCACATGAGTTGGAAAATGAACTACTAGGGTTATAATATTATATTGGGTCATTTTGTTGCTTATTTTTATTTTCTGCATTCCTTCTTTCTCTCTCTTCGCTATGGATGTAATTTCAATTATTTTTCTTACATCATTCAATTTCTATTAATGGATATCGAAAATGGTAATGAAACTAAGGGGTAAAGGGTTATTTCACATCACCATGGGAGTTGAGACTAAACCTGATGATGAGCTTGAAAAATATAAGTGGTTGAACCAAAGTGACAAAGCCTTAGGTATTCTTTGTATGTATGTTTCTCCTGACTTTATCTTCCACATTAATTCATTTGAAACACCCAATTACGTGGAAAACGTTAGATGATATGTTCAAACAACAAGATGACATGAGAGCACATGAGTTAGAAAATGAACTACTAGGATTAAATCCTAGTGACTTTGAAAACCTAATGGAATTATTCTCAAAGGAATCTAAAGTGGAGAAGAAAGATTCCTAGTTGATCTTGTTGATTCTTTCTAAGGTAGGTCTCGAATACTTCATCCTCGTGTCGAATTTTCACGCTATGAAAGCTACTTTGGATAGTGCTTGGAATATGCCCTCATTTGACATTTTTTATCCTAAATTATTCGAGAGCAGAACAAAATCATTCAAATGGGGCCTCTCAACTCCAAGTCACATGCCATTGTAGAAAGTAGTGGTAAGGGAAAAAATATTGAAAAAAGTGATTAACTAAAATTAACTAACAAGGAGTAAGTTAGGGATAGTTAATCTAAGCTATGCACAACTATAAATGACTAAGTAAATGCAGTAAACAAAGATATAAATGATCTAAAACAATATATGAAAGGAAATAATAAACCCTAATGTGTAAAGAGAAAAGGGAAAGAACTCAGCTGATAACAGATGACTATCACAAAGTATCACAAGTCTGATTGGAAATTCCAGGAACATGAATGAATGTGCGAGGTACCAAAAAGTCTAGATCTAGGAGATATGAAGGGATTGGAGCACCAAAAGGGACTGGGGTGCCCAAAGACACCGTGGTATGTGAAAAAGTTTTGTAACTAGTTCTCATAAGGTTAAAGGTGGTACAAAACCCTCATTGTGTGTCGTATCTACTTCGTTGTCCCCTGCACTTGATGTCATCAATAACTCAAGATAAAGGGAATACCTGAAATAAGACCAAAATAAGTATCAAACCCTAAATAAATAATATGCAAATGAATGGGTCAGAATAACCTTAGTTGCCAAAAAAGTGGGCTTACTCCTCTAAGCGTTGCACTACAAGTCATACCCAAATGTAGTTCTGGTGAGTGTGTGCATGTTGTGCCCTAGGTGATTTTGTGTTGGTCATACTATGTGAAATATCAAGAAATAACTAAATGTAGATAATGTAATAGTATGTGTGCATGGAATAGAATAGAATCCCTCCCCTATGAAGTGTGATATAGACTTCCTAACTTGTTCCTTGATGATGGAGCTATGTGGATGGAAATTCAATAGATGGATGCAACTCTAGATGAGTGATAGTAGTATATAATGCTATGTCCCTTATTATGGTCTCATAACTTGATATTTATAGGGTTCTCTTGATCGATTTCGTAATTAACCTGAAATGGCCAAGCGGGAAAAAGATAAGAAGAAGAAAGCGCCGAGAAAGATCCCAAAAAGTGGCGGAAACTAGAGAAAGGACCAGGGCATTGACAAGCACCTCGGTACTACCGGGTGCCCAGACACAAGGCTAAAATGACGGGAAAATTCTGAAACAGGGGTTAACATATAGGTAAAAAAGTGTGAAAATGACTAAATAAAAGTAAAATAAGATGGCCAAAAGATGGGGGTTAATTAGTACTTTCTTCACTCAAGAACCTTCTAAATAGTAGTATGAGACCAAGATTAATAAATGTAATTTTGTGACTATAAGAAGAAAAATAAAAAGGACCAACCTAAGAAGGAAATCAAGGTCAACCAAGCTAAAACCAAACCTAACATGAACACTTCAACTTTTGAGCCTAAAGCGAAGAAAGAAAAGTGTAAGTGTTCCTATTGTAAGAAGATTGGTCATGAAGAGCATCAATGTATGAGAAAAAAAATTGATCACCTTACTCATTTACTTGAGAAGAATCATATAGGTGTTCCTAAGTCTATAAAAAAATGATTTAAAATTTGAGTCTTCCATTGCAAGAGAGTCTAAATCTATTAATAAGAAATAAAAGACCATTGTAGCTAGATTTTCTCCTTCATCATCGTGGATTATAGAATATGGTGCCTCTCACGACAAGGATTCTTGAGACGTTGAGTTCTCCAACATTCGAACCATGTGGAATGTACCAAATCATGGTGGGTGATGACACGATAATGTGTGTTTCGATGAACGGATCAGTAGAGATAGATGGGGGTTCACTTAACCAAGTGTTGAGTGTTCTTGATCTCTTTACCAATATCCTATCGGTTTACCAAATCACTCACCTTGGTGAATAAATGCGAGTGGAATTTGGTCCTAACTTGGTGATTACTCGTGAGCTTCACAATGAAACTAAAGTGGATAAAGGAAAGGTAGATCACCATTCATGGATGTATACCTTCTCCTAATTTACTTATGATTTTATGCCCACTGTCTTACTCACTCATGTAGATGAGGTTAGTAAGCTATGACATGAGTGTTTTGGCCATCTGAAATTTTGTTACCTTGAATAATTGAGCCAAAACAAAATTATCAATGGGTTACCTCATGTTCAATTTTCCAAGGGTCTTTGTGAGGTTTGTGCCCTCGAAAGCACCTAAACATAGTTTTGACAAAGGAAAATCCTAGACAAATACTTGTCTTTTGGATCTTGTTCATAGTGACATTTTTGGCCCTTTCTCATCTCCTTCATTTACTAGAGATCTTTATATAGTAACCTTTAGTGATGAATTTTCTCGTTACATTGAGTGTATTTTTTAATCTTAAGTCTAAAGTTTTCAATCACTTTCGAGACTTTAAGGATCTTGATGAGAAACAAGTAGAACAATCTATAACATTTCTTTGAACCAAAAATGGAGGTGAGTATGTGAGTAATAGGTTCAAGGATTTCTTTATTTCCGAAGGGATTACTTTTTAGCATACAATTGCTTATATCCCTTCACAAAATAGAGTTGCGAAAAAAAAAGAAGCTGAATAATCAAGGAGATGTCCACTTGTATGGTTCACTCTAAGTCCCTTCCTATGCATTATTGGGTTGAAGCGAGTGAATTGTGCTTGTTACCTTAAGAACCGTGTTCTACACAAGAAAGTAAGAGGATGACACCTTTTGAAGTCTGGTTTAGATGTAATCCTAATGTTGAGAAATTTTGAGTCTTCAAATCCAAAGCTATGGCCAAAATTCCCAAAAAAATGCAAGGATTTGGAACCACAATGCAAGGATTTGCGACCACAATCCAAACCTTGTATCTTTGTAGGGTATCTGATGGCTTGAAGGAATATCAATTGTTGAATCCTACTACGCATGAGATTTATATTGAGAGAAGTCTGAAATTTGATGAGTCTTCTTAGACTTCTACTTATCTACACTTTGAAGTCCTTATGCTCTTTGATTCTGAATCCCACTCTTCGGATGATGATGTTTTTGAGTATGCTCCTCTGCTCGATCCTCCTACATCTCTTGATCCTCATCCTTTGGAGTCTTCTAATTTTGACAAGTAGTGTTTATTAGAACCTTATTCCTTATCACTCGAGTGAAGAATATTTTGACTTTGAGCCCTATCCTCTTTGTCTCCGATGAGATAAGAAAACTTTGTAGAGTGTTAGAGAGTGGATTGGATATCCTTTGGAAAATGGAGGAATTTATCGAGTTCATTGGACATCACTCGTTCTTCACCTTGGCTTCTTACCCTCAATCTTTCCGGAGGTATTTTGGTATTCATGAGTGGAATTATGCCATGGATGAGGAGCATTCCTCACTCACGACGAATGATACTTGGGATCTCACCCCTCTTCTAAATGGAATAAAATTTTTTCGTGTAAGTGGGTGTTCTAAACAAAGTATAGTCTTGATAGGACATCAATAAGTTTAAAGAAATATTAGTAGCTAAGGGTTTCTCCCAAATAAATGGGGTTGATTTATACTCGAAACCTTTGCTCCGATTGTGAAGATGACTTCTATTCAATCGACCCTCACCATTACTTTGTTGTAAATACATGGGAAGTCCATCAAATGGATGTTAAGAGTGCCTTCCTTCATGGGGACCTAGAGGAATTCATATACATAGAAGAACCTCCAATTTATGTCCATGAACCCTCCCTTCTTTATAAGTTAAAGCAATATCTCTATGGTCTTAAACAAGCCCCTCGGGATTGGTATGCTAAGATGGACTCCTTTCTACTTACATCAAGGTTCACTTGGTGTCACTCTGACCCAAATGTTTACATTATATGGCAATATGACTCCATAATCATCCTTGGTTTGTATGTTTAAGACTTGTTGATCATGGGTAACTCTTCCTCTATCATCGATTATGTAAATATTGCCTTATCCAACAAGTTTTCTATGTATGACTTAAGATTACTTCATTAATTTCTTGGGATTCATATTTCACAATATGACTCGGGAATTGTAATTTCATAGCCTAAGTACTCCATTGATTTTATTTCTCGGTTTCATATGTATGATTGCAAGCCTTCTTATACTCTTTTTTATTTCCGAGGTTAAGCTGGTTTCGATTGTTCTACTCCCTTGTGTTAGGAAATAAGGGATAAAATATGTGGAATAATCCCTCACGAGAATCACAACATAGAGAAACTAATATGTAGAAAATATTACAGATCTCAAGTAAAAGTGCGAGAATAAATTAACACAACGAAAGAGATATTATTTAACATGGTTCACCCAATTTGGGCTACATCCACCAAGAATCACTTGCTCATATTTTATTACAAACCACCGCTCTCTCAATACAATACCCAGATCTGTTTGGAGCTATGCTCAACAAACTCTACAAAATTCACACTGAATTCAAAACACATCTACAATGTTACATTATACCTACCATATGCATTAAACCATATAAGTAGACAACTGCTTAAGCAATTTTACAAAACCGTGGGTATTAAAACCATGGGCTAAAACCGTCCCATAAACCTA